>JAQNCA010000002.1:1601063-1627589 GCA_029783725.1 Acanthurus tractus | reverse complement strand
ATTCAAACAATCAATGTATTTATAGAGTGTGATCTTGACATGCTCTACATGTAAAGTGTCTTGAGACAACCTTGTTGAGAATTGACGCTATATAAATAAAATTGAATTGAATTGAATTGAATTGACCTGTACCATGGGCAAGGTATCTTTCAAACAATAAATTCTGAAGCAATTCCTGTTTATAGTTTTTTTATGAGGGGTATTAAACTTTCAATTCTTTTTTCAATTGAAACAACAGACTGGGAGAAGAGTATGCGTGTGTATGGTGTTGGTGGAGCCCAAAATAGAAAACGAGTGTAAAATCTACTTCTTTCTCCTCACAGTTTTTAGTCATGTGGTCTTCAGCATGTGTGTGGCTGGCAAGAGGGTCAAACAGACAAGAGGAGCAGGTGGCACCCAGGTGGGTGCTGCCGGGTTGGTGGGTGAGGATTGGTGGGTGCTGCCCTTTCACGATCCACATGCCATCTGCCTCAGCCGACAGTGACTGCATCCCAGTGACAAAGAAGGAACAGAGGGACGGAGGAAGAAAACCTCACTGCCATGTTTAACAAACTAGATCATTTTCACCAACATCCTCCGCTTCATTCTTGCTATAGCAGTACCTCTGACAAACTTGGCTCTGCTTCCTGCAATAAAATACACTACTGTTATACAGTTGTGATATCATGCCAACACTGCCTATATTAACGATGCAATAGATTTGGTGAGCAAAACTTTGATTTGAGTCCAGTTAATTTCAACTTACACAAACCTACATCTGTTTTGCAGTACAGAGCAAAGTGGAAGGATTGGCCCTGTCTCCACAGAGACTTGATGTCACACTCTGCCAATTTAATTTGGCATACCAATTTATGGAATAGTTAATTGCAACACTGCTCTATTTAACAGTCAAATGAGCTCTGGAAGATGTCCTCGGTCTTGTGACCTTAAAAATGTCATATATTTTAATCTGAGCTCGAAAGTGGCTTGAGCAAAAGTTCACTGAGTGGGGTTCTTTGTGAGAAAATTCAATTTCGTGTCCAGTCTTGGCAATCGTAGTTTTTTGCTTTGCAATCGCTTCTGCAGCTTTTCATCTTCTACATCAAAACAGGCTGAATAAGGGGGTCAAGATGTTCATGCAATCTGCTGGCAACTCATGTTTATGAGGGTATGCTACACCTGGCTTTCTTGTTATAAAAGCCAGTCTGGCAGAAATAAAATGGGGGCTTGTTGCAGTGCTTAAATTCGTCTCGGCTTTCTCTATCTTCCTTCCATCGGAATGAGAGAAGGGGGGAAAAAGTTGTATGAGCTATTTGCAAGGAAGGTCACACTGAGAGGGCATGGCAAGGAGCCAGCAATCTCTCTCTTCCTCCTCCCTCCCCTGCTCTTTTTTTTATCCTCTCCACTCTACCTCTCCTCTTGTAACTCAGAATGCTACAACTGACACTTTTATTCTGGGACTGAATCTGGAGGCATTGGATATTTTTAAGCAGTACTCAATATCTTTCAGTGTGCCATTCATTATAAGCAAGTTTGCGACAACACTAGGTGAAAAACTACTACACAGATCAACTGTATAAGGTCCATGTACTCCTCAAGTATGGACTGTCCTTGCCTCGCTGTCAAGCTTTATTTGGACCTGATGCAGTGTCCCTGAGGCAAAGGTGTGCTCCTCTGGATGAACAGCCAGGAATAACATACTATTAAATTATGAGTGTGCACGTAAACGGCATATACACCTTTTGTCAAGTTCTAAAATTTGATTTATTAATTGGTTCTGCTTACAGCGTTAATTATGCAACCGCTACAAATGGGAAAAAAACTGGGATACTACTATGAATTTTTATGTCATGGGTAAAAACAAGGGAAACACAATACAAGGCAATAGTCACATAAAAAAACAGATTTTTTAAAAACTGAGCAACTAAAATTCCAAAATCATGACCATTCTTTTATATTGACTAATAGTTATATCTTCACAAGTCCAAAATGTTTTGCTTGACCTTTGACTGATGCACCATAGCCCAAGGAAACTCAATGTACTTACGTTTCATGTGCATATAAAATAGCATAGATCCAAAAGTGCCCTGGGTGTAACTGGACACACTGTCCTAAAACATATATGTACCTATCTGACCCGATTAGCCTAATCTCTCATTCTACTGCTACTGCTTTGTTTTTCTTCTTTTGCCTCCTCTCTGTCATGAATGGACTGATAGGCAGAGGGAGTCTCTGGTCAGGAGCTCAATAATAACTTTTAGCAGTCTAGCCAGGAGGCTGGATGCCCAGACTGCAGCTGTTCCATCATCTTCCCTCCCCTCCCCTCTAACACCCGCCTCCTATGCTCTCTCTCTGCATCAGTGGTCATTCAACAGCTCCCTCCTCCCTTTCTCACTTGTATTATTGTCAAGCAGATCAATGCTGTTCTTGTTGTAGCCTTTAACCGGCACAGCACTTGTTTTATATATATATATATGATGTCTGGATTTTATAATATTCTGGTTTTAAAGGATTAACTAGCCTAATTAGTCAAAGTCACAAAAGAAATTTGTTTTTTTTAATAACAATTATAATAGATATTAAATAAATTTTGTCAGAGTTGTACATTAGAAGAAAACACCAATCAACAGTTGAACCCTGATGTGCTCTTTCTCCATCTCCTGATGTCCTTGTGCCTCCGAGCCTCAGCACCTCCCCAACACCCCTCACACACTTGAAAACTCAAGAGAGCACTCCTGCAGGAGTAGGCAGCAGCAGAAGCAGAAGAGGGTTAGATTGGGTGTGAAATACTTTCCGGACTTTCAAACGAGAAAAAGCACTGTGGCATCACTGGCATTGCGGGCGAGCGAGAGCACCTAGTTGAGGGCTCTCCCTTTGATGTTTAATTTAGAAAAAGAGGGAGGGAGAGTATGAAAGGGTGGGGAGTGGATGGAGGGAGAGATGGTAGAAGTGTTGAGTGTGCTGAAACTCCACTGTTTTCCATCAAAGGCTTTGAGTTACCTTTCCTTTTCATTTTTTCACCAACGTTGATAAAGGGGACTACTTGCTGGATAGAGCAGATGAGAGAAAAGGCTCAGGGACAGTGAATAAGGAAAGAGGAGGGGTGGAGGGAAGTTAGAAGGTAGGAAGAGCAGGAGATAGTGAGGAATGTGGAGAGAGGTTCATAAAGGAGGTTCTGGTGGAGGGTCGAGCCAAATCTGGTTCATGGAAGTCATTTTCTCTACTGCTTCCCTCTTGTCGTCTCTTCCTCTTGCCTTCTCTATCTTTATCTCTCTGCCCTCTCTCCCATCCCTCCTTCACACTCAGTCCCCCCCCGCCCCCTTCCCTCTCCTCTGCTGGGGAGTCCTTCCTCCTCCTTTCTGCTCACTGAGTGAGAAGTGGAGCTGTTTGCCAGGCCGAGGAAGCAATTAAAAATTAATGGAAGCTGAGTGATAGAAAAACCTGCAAGGGCGTGCCGCCCACCACGCACACATAGCAGGCACACACACATACACACACACACACACATACACATCTGCCTTTAGCAACAAAGTTTGCCTACTATTTTCCTGTGCTCTCCGTCTCTCTCTCCCTCAATTTCACTTCACCTCTTCTGCTCTGCGCAGTGGAGGCCAAACCCAGACACCCACAGTCTGATGGCATTTCATTCTTTTCATTTTATTTTTCTACAGGCAATGTTGCTAGAATGAGACACAGTGTCAGTTATATTGACATGATATCTTTAATATCAGGCCTGATGTTGTGCAGACTAGGCCTAGAGTCTGCAGATGTCGGCAACTTTTAGTCAGTATTGTCACGTTCATAAAGTAATATAGCTTTTAGCTTTTTTTACCCCAAAAATTTGGGGACAAGAAAAAAAAAGGTCAATTTTGGTGCATGTGAACAAACAGAAGGGTCAGTCTGAAGCCAAAACAAAGTGTTGCATCTGGGTTGGTCATGGCTCATCAACTTGAACTTCTTGAGCAGATCTTTTGCAGCTGGTCAACATTAGCCCTTTGGACAGAGACATCCTGTAATTCTGCTGCTGCAGAGCCATTATTACACCAGCTGTGCTTTTTTACACTCAACCCTACAACAGTGGCATAATACCACTCCAGTATGTGGTTTAAGATTTGCCTCCAGGCGTTGTGGAGGCAAAGGAGGCGTTACGTGTGCCACAGCAGCATCTGCATCTGTATTAACAAATAATGTAAATGCTGGAAGTATAATTTCATCAGGTCTTGCACAGTGTTTTATAGCAGGAAGGCTGTACTAAAGGACAGTTATAGTTGTTGTTTCACTGTTATATGAAAAGGTTCATGTCGGTACTTGTTGAGAAATAAGCGACAACCAGCTTAACACTGCTGATGTGCTGGTCACCTGCAAGAGTCCCAGCATTATGTTGTCTTTCTCTGTTCCTGTTTGTCCTCAGCAAAGGACCTGACCTCTCACCTCTGTCCTGGGATAGACCCTATCTCCCCAACACACACACTCACACACACATAGAAAAACTGGAAGCCCTTAAGGCACAGTGGCCAAGCTATCAGAACTCATTTGCATTTTGAAGAGGAGGATGTAGACCAAGCTACGCCACACACATATAGAACCACCCTGACCCTTGACCTTAATGCCCTCCCCCCTTTCCCCCCAGGTCACACACATCCCACAGATGAGCTGATGCATTATTCCCCAGAGGTGGACGACTGGGCCTTTGTTTTCAGAGTAGGCAGCCATCCACAGGAAAAGAACATCCAAAAAAAAAGTGAACTCTGTTCCAGTGCAGAGGAGGTGACTCCAGCAACCTCCTCCCACAGACAAATGTATTAAAAATCTACTAAAAAGGAAAAATGTATTGATTTTTCCTCTCAGGTACAGGTATCTGCAATAAGTTAATTAAGTATGAACCTCTGTAAACTCTGGCCACTTCACACCTTGGAATAATCCTTATGTCCCCATCTCTATTTTAAAGAAGCATTCTACCATTTTTGCACATGAAAACCAGTGTATTTTGACTGATCGCTACTCAGCCAATAAAAACAGTTGCACAATGTCTTTTTGATTAAAAAATGCTTTTAAGGTTGTGTTACAGGAAATACAGACCCAGCATTTATCCCCCATACTAAAGACTAAAATCGAAAACACTGCAGCCTTTGCTGCACTGCTGCATCGTGTCATGTTTTCAAGGCTGAACTTTACTCCAGCTTATTTCAGGCGACGCAAAGCAGTAGTTGTAACAGGGGAGGTCTGCAGTGGCTAAAATTAAGATTAGTGAGGGAAGGCACCAAAGTACAAAACGTGAAATTACAACTACTCATGCACTGTTGACAGGAATGGCTCTCAGCAAAGCTCTGTGGCTGTGTGGAATTCGGTGGAAAAGGTGGTTTTAACTAAAGGGTTGTGGTGGGCACAAATGTGGGAAAAAGGAATACTTGTACACATTACAACATTCAGTACAGATGACTTGCATGCAGACTTTTATTTAGTGTGGGACATACGCTTCCAGAGTATAGCTCTGACCAGTAACCATTCCTTTACTTTTTTTTAAAATTTATGTTGTCCTCCCTCCCATCTATATGTCTGTTTCTGTGTTACTTCATTGAGAGAAACCTAAAACCACAGTCAAACTCCATTTATGGGTATGCATACTTGTCCAGTGAGGCTGATTTGGATTTTGATTCAAAGAAGTTGTAAGACATGGGGTTGAACAAAGCAAACCCTTGCTGTGCACACAAGGTTAAAAGTATTTTAGGTCGCAGCATGCAACCATGCTACGTGGAAGATAGCAGAAGCATGTGGTTACACCCTACTCCATCTCACAGAGGCCTGTGGTAAGCGGCCATTTTGGTTAAACCCATGTTGGTCTGCTCTGGGGGTTTCACTACCGCACCCTTCCCCTCCCCTTCCTCCCCACGCTGCAGCTCCTCCCTGCTCCAACTACTAGACCAGTCTTAGCTTAAAACAATTGAAAGAAGGCTGCACGTGGGCGAGTGAAGCTACTGCAACTGCTGCCGGGAAGTTACAATAATGCAGCACATGTATACTGTCAAACCTTTTTCTTTCTTTTCTTTTTTTTTTACTTAAGCTTGATTGTAAATATGTGTGAAAGGTTGAGTGTTTCTGTGTAGTGTGTAATCAAAGTAAAAAAGGACAAACATGCTACATCAGGCACGATGCTGTGAGTGCGACAACAGATGCAAAAGGTCAGAGAAGGAAGACTGATCTGAGAAAGACAGCATTTGCCTCAGTATAAATATTGTGAATAGTGACACTCACCTGTAGCAGCAGCAGCAGAAACACACACCAGAGCCATGTAAAAAGAGAAAAAAAGAGGAACAGTTAGTTACACAAAATCGTAGCAAAATAATTGGGTAATAAAGCCCCAGTTCACAAAGTGGTCATTCAGGGGGTTTCTGCAATATTAGGATTAGCTTCTCTTTGATTGAAATGATCCTTGTTAGAGCATGTTCTGTTCCAATCATTAGTTTCACCCTCATGACAAAACACAAGTAAAGGGTGATTTTCCTTCCCTTTATTTCTCCCACCTCCAGATGGGCGGCTGTGTCTTTCACTATTAGTTTTATATTTTTCCTGCGCTTAGCTTAAGTGACATGGTGGAGGGGGCCTGTGAAATTCCAGACAGCCTCATTAAAGCGCAGTAATTGTTTTGCGAACAGCAGCTCATAAAAAAGGCCCGCTGCCCAATCTCTTCCTATAAAAGGCAAAGGGGTATAAGGTGGGGGGTGGGGGGGTGGTATAGGGGTGCAGGACAAGGGGGGCCCCAGCTGTGGAAGTGGTGGTGGAGGAGGCAGTAATGAGGGAGTGATGCCTCAAGTTACCTTTCTTCCATATTTGAGGATGTAAGGTTCCCTGATTCATCAGTTTCCTATAATGGCTATATTGATTTATATCACATTGACCATTATACATAACTTTTATCTTTGGTATCTTTATTTCAGAATTATAAAGAGTTGTCGTGGTATCAGCCCTCTAAACACCCTCTTAAACCTCCACCAAGTACCTATATGTCCTACCCACACTGAAGTAGACATGTTCATGTGTATGAGCACCAATGATAAATCCCCTGCATACTAACCACAGGCTCACACATAGATTAGTTACTAACACATAAAACCACAATACACACAACTAAATCTTCCATGACTTTATCTTCTATGTGGAGAGGTTGTGACCCTCACTGCAATATGCCCAACTTCTTCTTTTTCTGGATTTCTGTCTCACAGGGCCCTGCTGACATCGCTCTCTCAGCACATAGCCAGAGGCCTGTAGACAGAAAGCCTTCTCCTTCATTGCACCACCTAATGAGGTAATAAGGGTGAAGCTTCACCAAATGTGTTTGTTTTTCACACTCAGGCCTTACTAATTGCCTTCTCCTGCAACCCCACAGTTTGCATAATGATGCCAGTTGACAAAATACTGTACCAATGCTAATGATGACTAAGGCAACGTCAACACTATGTCATCTGTATTTGAAAATCCATTATTTCCTCTTGCAAATTGTCTTAAATATTCTCCCTTTGTGAAATATGGAAAAAAAAAAATCATGTTTAAATAGTTGTTGATTGGTGGTTCGAGCAGAGACCTGTTTCTCAAGCAGTCTGGACACCTCTCTATAGTTGTAGTGTAAAGGTATGTTCTTACTGTCACAGTGTCCTTTGCATATAATATTTTTAATTTTCAAAGAATAGCTGGTTGAAAAATGCCTTATATAATAAGATTTTATGCAACATGCATGTTGAGAAAAAATAGGCAAAATAATGGAAGTTGAAATTTTGAGGTGGAGAAATCCCTCACCAAGGGTTTCACTTTCACATGGTGATTAATCACTTAAGAAGATTGCGTCCGCCCCCTGTAGACCCCCTCCCTTCTCCAGTGCTGATGCTCATAACAGGATTGGTCTGGCTAATGTCTCTCTGCTTAACATATTTCAAGCCCTTGCTGAAAAGTGGCACATTTTCATCTAAAAAGGCAGATGAATTGTAAAGACAAAAGACAAATGAAAGTTTGTGACTTTCTCTTCTCTCAGGGCGGTAGTGTGTGTGATGGGGGCATGCTTGACTTCCTCTCTGCATAGCTCTGTGTAGTCAAAGCGAGTTAGCAGGGGGTCCCCACTTTCTCAGCAACCAAAGGGATTAGCTGTAATTGGGACAAGAGCACTGTCCTTACGTTTTTTTTTCGCCCTGGGCATCTCTCTTTAGCAAGCTGTGAACTACAGTCAGCTCTACTGCAGGCGTCTTATCTGTTCTGGCTAGTCAAATTTGTTCTGCTTGGAGAACTTCTGAGTTCCAGTCGCAGAAAAAAGATGCACTCTAAGAAGCTTGCAGACTCATTTAGACACTTCTGGAAAGAATCCTTCAGTGATTTTTTGTTTAAGGCTAAGAATACATATTAGACTGGGGAACCATATTATTTATCTGTGACCTTTCCACTGGCCCAGCTGTTTTTTTCTGCCTTGTCTAGTTCTGGTGGTGCTGAGAATGCTCACATGTTTCCTTTCTCACTCTCTTATCTGACATGTCTGCGAGGCCTCACGGCCTATGAAAACGATGCCACTACAACTAGTGTAGAACGCCGGGGAATAGTTGGGAAAGCGGAAGATGCTTCACAACTGTGAAGAAAGACTGCTTCTGCATGTTTTTTTTCTTCATCTCATACAGCAGCTCTTGACTGTCATCGGCTGTTTTTGCATAGTGAAAAAACAAACTAGATGCATATTGAATATTGCAGTAAGATCCTCCATGTAACCTTCAGCATGCATTCTGCTGCAAGAAATCAATAAATTATGAAGGCGGGCAGGCCACTTGGCAGGTTACTACATTTCTGAAGATCCTTGGTTGCAATGAAACCCCCCTCATAACTGCTGCAGCTCTTAGCACCAAAAGGATTCTTGCCTGCAATACCTTCCACATGCATCCCAAAATATAAAAATAATCCAGGAACCCAAAACTAAATGAACACACACAAAATTCTGACCGTATCCTATTCTATGGTGGAATTAAAGCCCAGTGTTAAAGTGAGGAGCAAGGGGCAAAACAGAAGTCCCACATGTACTCCCACCTAGGCTTACCCCCAGAGATCCCATTAAAAAGGACAAAAGTCAGGCTTACTGCACTGACTTTATGGTTACCAGATGGCGTGGGCTGCCTGTGAACTAGCCTCCACCCCTGTAAAACAGTGACCAGTTGACCCTGGAGCCATATAAAACTAGCGTCTAAGACAACAAGGCTCCAACCATCGAGACACATCACTTTGGTCAAGTCACCTGAGGAGGCCGGCTTATCATTTAAATCTGCTTTCCTTCTCCACAAAATACACTCTGTGAGGGTAAATGGTTGTGCAGTGCAAAGATCTTTGTGGCTGTCCTTCTATTATGAGCGATAGTAAGGGTGAAAGTATCCTGGACATTGGTTTGTAGTACAGTTACCAAATTTGTATAGCATGCAAGCTTTCAACGGTCAGCATTTACCCTTGCACTACATTTGCTGCAATAGACAAAACCTAAAACACTGGACCTGCAGCTCATGTAGTCCTGTAGTCATGTCATAATGGAGAACTATGGGTTTGCACTTTATTAGGAGCCCTAAAGGAACCAACTGATAAAGATGTGTATTTGACACATACTTGCCTCAGAGGGCTCATTCCTAGGTGTCACTGAAGGTTCATGACCTTTCGTGACCTCACTACAAAACAGCCAAAGCCACCTCTTGACTGGCTTCACTGTCTGGACCACTGTAAAAATAGAATAAAAAGGAAAAAGGGGTGGTGCTGGTGGGTGACTGCGTCTGGCTTTAAGAAACACAAGCACACTCTAAACACTATCTTGAGAAGTAATCAAGGGAGGGACACTTTAATGCTTAATTGCCCCAAATGTCTTCTAATGACCCGAAGTCACAGCCCTTCTTCACGTCGTTAGTTTAAACAGCCACAGGGCCTGGGTCACAGGGGTCAGAAAGGGGTCAGGTTGAATAACATGCTAACAGAAAGTTTAGGCCACATCCAGAGCAGCCAACAGCAGAGTAGCCCACAGTCAGTGGCTGGAAGGTTAAAACTGAAACCCAGAAAGAAGTTGTTGTGACTCCTGAAAGAAATGTTTTTTCTTGAAGTGAAGGCATGTGGAGGCCAAAATATTCTAGGCCAAGTGTACATCTAGGGAAAAAAACTAATAGTGGTGTTTATATAATGGATTCCTGTACAGAGTGAGCAGATGAGGAAACTGTGGTCTGAGGATGGTGTCAGGCCCTGCTGTTGGGTAAGACAGCAGTCAATACATGAGAGAATCCACCTTTAACCTGGAAAATACCGCTGACCACCACACAAACTGAAACTAGAACCAGGATGACTCTTTTGATCGTGGACAGTCTGGTTGTGTCATCACACTCTCTTGTCCAGTTTGCTTTCCTCATTGCCTTCCTTTGCTCTCATATCTGGAGAGCAGGGCTGGTTTCCCTGCCATTCCCTATGCATGCACACACACAAGCACTTACGTCATGTAGATCTTTCTAACTGATGGGAAGCATATGAGCTGAGAAAGGAACATTGGAGGAAGGGGGTGTTGTCACCAGAGCACACAAGCTATCTGCCAGAACTCTCCTAAAACTCAATTTTTCCAGGACTTTTTTTCAATCATACAAGCAGCTGCTGCTGCTTTAGGACAGGCCAACATCAGATTCTTCCCCTTCTCACTGCCCTGCAATCCCAATCTCTAAACCAGACACAAGATACAAATGCAGAATTTCTTACTTAGTTTAAAAGTTTATTCAGCCATACATTCAAAGCAGTCATACTTAAAAAATAAACCTTGTGTTTAAATGAGAATTCCAAATTAGGTATGACAAAGTCTGATGCTTCTGCCAATCAGTTCATCATATCCATGGCTGATGACAATGATTGTACTGTCTGGTTATGTTACTTAGCCCTAAGTAACAAGTTTTAGAAGCAGAAATTGTTGGTTCAGCATGTGGAACTTCAGTAAAGAGATGCACTCCTGCCTCTTGCAAAACAGTGCAGGGGGGATGTTGAGGAACTCTTCTTGGCTCGGTGAGGACAATTGTTGCCTGTCTTCTCTCTATTCATTAGCTAACTCTTTCCATGGCTGCACCAATATCTAAGATTAAACAAATCCCCCATGCTGCTCTAATGCAGCCCTCCTCTGTTTGGTTGTTTGCCACCACCAACATCACCACTATTCCAACTACTTCTCCTGGAGCCAAAATTGGCTACCACAAAGGAAAAAGAAAAACAAAGAAGAAGAAAATATATGTCTTGAGGCAGGAGTTAGTTGGCAAAAGATGTTTCTAGTCTATTAACCATTGTTCCTCATTATTACAAGTTGCTACCAACTTGACTTCTTAGATGTTGTCTCCTGTCTGTTATTTTTGGAATACAACTGATGTGAAGTTGTCACAGAGAAAGACCATAACATAGTTTTGCTTCATACTACTTAAACCAAAATGCACCAGATTTACACTAAATCTGATCCTCTCCATTGCACTCTTCTATGCCTAATTTTTCCTTTGTTTTTTTCCTTTCATGTAAATTTGGTTTATATGGAGCACTGTAACACCATATTGGTGCCACCTGCCACCAAGAAAAAGCTTAGAAGGCTTGAAATGATCAGTCACGCAAACATACCCAGCCTAGCACACACTCCCACTCACATATACACCAGCCATAAGCATAAGTGCTGTGCATCCAACAAGAATGAGTGGTAAACAACAGCACCCACTCGCATAATAGTGAGAACAAAACAGCAAAAACAAGAATCCGATTAAAGCAGCAAGCAGGGTGAGGTGGCGCTGGAAATGAATTGTGTGTACTTTGCAGTTGGTATATAAGCCCTTTCGTGCTGAGGGGTGATTACCTAGTTTGCAGCTCTGGTAATCTGAAAAGCAGCTTGGAGAGAGTTTTTAAAGACGCAGCAGTGGTGGCAGCCTGTCCTCTCTCCCCCCTGACCGGCATGGGCCGGCCTCGCAAGGCCGCTAAAAAGAACAGCATAGAGGTGCAAACCACCAAATTAACAGAGCCAATATGATTACAAAGTGCTTTGTGAAGTAGGTCAGCCAATAAAAGTCGGTCCCTCATACACATGATGGGCCTCTGACAAAAGGTGCATCAGTGGTGTTCACACATTCTGTAAACACTGATTCTTCCAGTCAAGTAAGAGACGAGAATGTGAAAAGACAATATAGTGAGCTTGCCAGAATTTTTTGCAGCTGATTTGTTGTCACTTCAAACAATGCAGACAGAACCAAATCACAACTCTGCACTCAAACAGGACATGCTCACAGGAGAAAGAGCAGACACTGCTCTATTTTTTGAGGCTGCTGACCTTAGTCTCTACTCCTCAGGAGAACAAAGACAAGTCCGAGCTGGAAACAGTACCACACTCACTTTAGGCTGCCATAGACCCCAGGGGAAACTGAGAGAAGCCTTAGTGTGCCTCAAACACTTGGTCATAGGATGTAAATGTAAATAGACACCAAGTTTGAAGAAGTTCCAACACCTCTGCATACCTGGCCAGTCACTGCATGATCTGTGCATCAATGTTGGATGTTTGGCTTCAAATTTTTTTAATAACTGCTAAGTCATCACTGCTCTTTCAATGACACCCATCACTCTGGCTGAGTTCTACACATATTTTAAGGTGGACTTTGATTCAAGGGTTATATTTAACAATTCATAAAAAAAAATAAAAAAAAAGAAATCAAAGAAGAACTTAAGAAGGCCTGTTTTATTCCCACTATAAAACTACTATGTAGTCCACTTTCAGGTCTGTCTATGGAGATATTCTCTACTGTCATGTAGCTTCATCAACACTTCAGCAATTTAGGGCTGTGTAATGTTGCATTGCCCATTTTCACAACTAAAAAAATTCATGCTGACCGTTGTCCTCTAACTCATCATATTTTGAGGACTTCCTTACAATGAAATACCTGTCAAATGTTATTTATTTATAAAGCTTGAGGCTTTCAAACTACCTCACATCTCCTCTGACACTTAAATCTAGAAAACACAGGACACATTCCTGAAACTTTGCTTAAAGGATTCCTCATGTAGGCACTAGTGGAGGAAAAACTGGTTCAGGTGTTGTTTTACCTTTTATATTGAATGACCTGCACGTGTCACTGCAACTACAGACTTACATCACACTTGGAAGATTGCAAATTGATAAATTAAAAATTTTGAAGTTCTTAATGATTCTTAAAACTATTTTTATTCATTCAGTGTCATTATGTTGTTTTGTTGTTCTGGTTGTTGATGATTTACTCAAGAACGCTTCTGGTCCTAGAGTCAGTCTTGAAAAAGAGGTTATAAATTTTAATGACAGGGATTGAATTAAGATTTAATAACTGTAGCATATCCACAAGATCCTCCTTATGTTGCACAGAATACTAAATTGAGGTGTTGGCCAAAAAACTCAGCAGGGTTACATACAACACATACTGTATTTGCCTTAATAACCCTTACATAAGGATCTCAAACAATAGTGTTGCTCACCCCAGTATCTTTTTGTGTCCAAACCAGAAGAATAGAAAGGAAAGAGAGGGAGAGAAAAGAGGGATTAGTGAAAGGGATAGAGGCCGAGGCCCACATCTGGGTAATTGGGAATGACAGGGCTCGGATCATCCCCCCCAACAACAGAACCTCTGAAAGATGAAGGGGATGGGGGGTGAGTGTGGGTGAGGGATGCCTGAACCCTATGGAGTTTGTAATGAGTCACAGTATAGAGGTAGTGGGGAAAATAGCCGTCAAATAGACTTTACTGGCATATTTATGTGCTTTAAATTTCTGGAAAGTGAACATTTAGGAACACTTGGAGGAGGAGGTGGGAGTGTGTGTACTATGACGCTCCTGTCATCTCAGTGAGATTATGTACTTGTTTGTGTGTCTGTGTCTGTTTGTGTGTGTGTGCATGCATACATGCTATTGTAAAACCAAATATCTACCGCCCCTGCAGGAAAGCTGGCATACACACACACACACAAGCTGTTTTCTACCTTGCCCAGTGATATATAAAACATGGCAAAGCATTCACACCCTCTACAGCAGGTATGCAAGTTTAACTGGGCCATCAAGATTCCTCCGTGATGACGGTGTTGCATTCATTGATGCATAGTGTGGGAAACATTGTTTACATTGTATGAAATAACACTGTGGTTTGATACATATGCTTTCCACTTTCATCCTAAACTTTCGCCCAGATATGTAAATCTTTATTTCCATCCCATTGAACAGCATGGAGGCAGACAGTGCCCCTCTCATTCCGTCTGCCCTACAGCTGCTGTGAAATTACTCAGTTCAGTTCCACTGAGGTAAGCATGCTGGGAGCCAGTGGGACCCTCTATGTTAGAGTTTGTGTGTCTGTGAGTGTGCATGTGAGTGAGTGTAAGCATGAAAGAGTGTGTTCAAGTGATCTGTGCAGCATGGGCGGTGAGGCACACTGTAATGTGGGGAAAAAAGGAGAGAAAAAGAGGAGCAAGAGAAGAATGGAGTAGAGAAAGCAAGAGAAGGGAGAGTGGGGCAGAGCGAGCAAACGAGAGAGGGATGGATGGACGGGAGGGTGGATGGGAAAGAGAAAGAAAAAGAGAGAACAGAGAAAAGCTCTGGTCAGGCACGCGATGCTTGGCTGGAATCAGGTCAGGCCCACATGAGGCCTCCCTCACACACACACTCTCAACAAAAAGGGTTCCATACAGCAGCAGGGAGCACTTCTGCAGGGGTGTTTTACATTATATTACTCTGCAAAGAATCTTTTAAACAAATAGTGCATTTTGATAACAGTTGGTAACATTTCTTGTCTTAGTGAAAGACAATGTCACACTGATACACTGCACAGCAAAGATGTATTGTTTTGCCATACGTCTCAATGCTACAGGGTAAGCACTTCTGGAGGTAAAGGGACGATGATTCTGACAAGAGGAGGAGAATTCCTTTGCATTGGGATGCAGTGAATAAAAGTGCTTGCCAAACTTAGCCAAAACAACATCCTCAAGACCTGCATATTTCTTATATTTTGTCTTGTTTGCTGACAAGCCAACAGGGTCGGCTACACTAAATACTAGAGTCAGTACTTTTTGCATCCAAACAAATATGAGTCTGAGGCACTAAATATGGATAAACTGACAGCAAGCTAGGGGTAAAAAATTCTATTCATCAATGCATTGCAATTAATTTTTTTGCAATGGATCCCCCCAAAAATTTGATTGTGATCAAGACTTGAGCTTAAGGACCTTCAATTTTCCGATGATAGTTAAAAATAGGACTAGTAAGGATGTAAATTAATGTTAATTTTGGGACAAATTTGAAAGAGTTGAAAAAAAACCCTGTCTACTGTGAAAGTTTAAGTGAAACTAACCGCATTTTTTTTCTGTTTCATATTCAACTGGTATTAACTGTACTGTAGTTTGCCTGCTTGCTAATGAGTTAGCAGCCGAGGTTTGCGTTTGAAATAAGCTAACAATAAAGTACATGGCTCAAATCATATTATTAACATAAGTTAGACCAACCACTTAGTTAGTCAGGCATACTCAAAATTACTCCTCATAATTTCTCTGACAGCTCTCCATCGCATTTTGTCCAGTAAAATGTTGCTAACTCCAATGATAACAATCTTCACAGGTCTTCAAACTTAGACACACCAGTTAGACAAATAATAATTTTTTGTGACTTAGTTTTTTCCTCACTAATGTCACTTATATATTATGAGCTCCACATTTAAGTGTTTAATTATTAATAAATTAAATAGGCCTACACGCCCCTTCAAGTGTGACCTTAAATTTACTTTGATAACTTATTTAATTTAATTTCTCTGTCCAACAAACAAGGTCTTTATAGCAAGTTTTTTGAAGTTTCGTAGACTTAGCATAGGCTACTGAACTCTTAATCTTTACTCTCTATTCATTAAAAACAAATGAAATGGTAAAATACATTTGGGGTCAGTTTGTTCTAAACCAATACAAATAATGCCCACATTGTTATCTAACAAATACTGAAGGTACTCTGATAAATTATCTGGGTATTTATGTCATTATCGCATATGTATAAATTGATATCAAAGCACGCTTGATCAATATCAATTCAAATCTATATTGAATCAAATTGTGACCCAAAGAATAGAAACTGAATTGAATTGTGAGGTTAAAATACCAAGCCCCACAGGAAACCAACTAAAATTTTATAAACTACATTATACTTATTAACATAAGTTTTTTGTTTCTTTGAAATTTCTGCCAAGTCAAATTTTTTACAGGAAATTAAGTCTAAATTACAATTGTATTAAAAAAAAAAATTCTTGAGTTAAGTGTTTTGGGGTGTACTCTGTTTACACTGGGTGTCTCACATAAAGTGTGGTCCATTTGCGAAAGTGGGACATACTTAGTACACAGTGGAGTAGCTTAGATGTTAGGTGAGGTAATGTGACACTCTGAGCGTTCAGCTAAAAGTAGATTACACGCTGCTCCTACGCACAAACCTGCACACTTATATAGACAGTACTACTATCTCAAACATATTTGAAAGTGGATCCCTTTGTGCACCTTTCGGTCCTCCGGATTACCATCTCTTGACTTCTAGAGGGGCTAATTGATGGCCCGTTCAACCTTAGGTCTCCTAACAAGAATGTGTCATGCTAACCGCTAACCTAAGTGGCTACTGCTTTAATTAAAAGTCATCTTCTAGAAGTGACCCCCAGTCCCCTCCACATCTTACACCTCCATCTCAATCTTTGACAGACAGTTGACCCTGCTGTCTCGCCTTACCAGAAACATGAGCCAGCGGCAGGCCAGCTGATCAGCTACCAGACAGCAGATACTGTAGTAGCTTGGACTGGACTTAACAACATACTACCATGCATTTGAATGAACTATAAAGATCATCCTTTTTGAATCATACAACACTGCTGAAAAATAAACCAAAATAAAAAACAGGAATTGCTTCCTTGTAAAATCAGTTATAGAAGTGATAGTTAATTAGCCATGGATAATTAGTCAACTACAGTTAAGGGGATGAATTATTGATTCCATCCATCAAGCATTATGTCATAGATTTTCTGGTTCCGGGTCTAAAAAGAGCGTGAACTAATTTTTAATGTTATTGTCCTTGTAAACCTACTTTTCAGTTAAGACAGCTAGAAAAAACAGCTAATCTGCAGTCATCATCTTGGGCACTGAAAAACTATGAGAACAATCTTCAATCTTTGTGGACATTGATTAATCAAAAAATAATCAACCGGACATTAAGACTACACTTTTTTTATTTGTCTACTCTGTAACTATCTTGCTTGTGCTAACATTAGCCACTATGAACTGCTGGTCATACCAGCCTATGGCACCCGCTGTAAGAAAAGTGCAAAAAAAAAACCAGAATAAACCTGTGATGGCAAAAAGTAAATAAATTTGGTCAGCACACTGATATAAATGAGTGAGCAAAGAGCTATTAACTATTCGTGGCTAATACCTTTCAAATAGTACCTCCTCATTCATGGTCAGAACTTATTGCATTGTTTAAAGTAATTAGTTGTTGTGCTGGTTTTTACGTCATTGTAATGTCACAGCCCTTAAGATAACTAACTATTTAATTTTGGTAAGACTATAGCAGCAAAGCCCCTGTGTACTGAATATAGACGGGTGTGTTTTGTGTTCAGATTTTTGAGAAAAAATGTCAAATTTTTCTTTTAAAAATTAGGCACTATTTTTAATTTTCACTTCAATTGGCAATAAAAAATGATAATTTTAGCTAAAATCTAGAATTCTGAGCATTGATTTCTTTTACAAGTAGCTATTTTCAACTAGCAATATTAGTTGCTTCCTAGTAACTTTGGTTGAATCATCTTAAGCCTTTTGTTGTGGCCCACCACTATTCTCTGAATTTTAACTTTTTCTTAGTCATCATCAAGCAATGAGTTTCCTATATGATAAACTGTTAAAAAAAAAAGACATTTATCTGTGGTTTATCTCACTAACTCCATGTTTATCGGACAAAATGACCTAAAACTAAGGGGCATTGGGACTGCTTCAATTCTGGGGCAGAGTCGATGACTAATTTCATGAAGTCCAAGGATTATAATTACAGCTCTGAAAAATTAATCAGGGTGTCAGGCAAACCAGGTACATGAAAGACAGACCACAGTTGGCACTGTTTTATCGGCCGATCAAATAAATCACAGGTAAACTGATAAAAGCTACCTTTTGAGGTTCCTCTTGTGCTGCATCGAGTCAACTCTCCAATGTGCGTGTGTGCATGTCTCTGCGTGTGAGTCATGTTAGCACGCAGCAGCAGTGGTGACGGCACCCAAGCCCAGCCCACCAGCCAGCCAGCCAGGAAGCAGTCTTGCCCATTCTGATTTAGTCCAAGAAAACTGCATTTGCTTAGCAACCACATTACTGCTCCAATCACAGCAGCAGCATTTGGAATAATGTAGGGCTAGAGTGCTGTGCTGTGCTGTGTGGAGGCGGTGCATTAGACTCATGAGCACACATACACATACCCTCAGACACACATATATACACACACACACACACACAAACACAGTAGCCTAGTCTGATGCCTCACTCACTAACTGCTGCAGCTCCCTTGAACCATGCAAGAAAGAGGGAGAGTAGTTTTTTTCACACAAGGATGCTTTGCCATAATGCTCAAGCTCCTGCCTAGCTCAGTATGAAAGAGAAAGAAAAAGCGAGAGAGACAGAGAAACAGAGAGACTGTCTGGCACCCTGAATGCACACTAAAGTAATTCCATTATCGCTTTGTCCATCCCTCTCTCTACACCACAGAGGTGTCTGACTGTCTGCCCCTCATCAAACTAATAGAGTGAAATAGCAATTTCATGGCGGCTCCTGCTGGTACCCAGTAGCATTCACCTAAACACAGAAACATACACACACAGCACTCAACACATTTAAAGCCATCATCTCTGAGACCTCAGTGCTATTTCTGTAATGAACGGCCGGTCGCTGAACTTCAGGTTAGCCTAATTAACACCCTGAATGGGACTTTGTACGGCGCGCCCTGCTTGCTACAAGCAGTCAATTGGTTTAAAGCGGCTCACGCTGTGTGTGTGTATGCATGGCAGGTACTGGGCCATATCTCTGATGCTGTAAAGATGAGAGTTCAGGGTAGAATACTCAGGTTACAGCAGTGGTTGGCCGCTTTATCAAGGGCGGAAAACAACATTCATGTGGCTGGCGACAGTGTTTTCACTATCGCAGACGACTGCTAAGGCCTCAAGACAAGGTTCAAAGTTCATTAGCACTACTGTATGGAAACATATACACACACGCGGAGAGCAAATACAGCCCAGTCAAAGCGGGTTTAACGGAGACGTAAAAGCTTGCAGATAGTGTCTGTCTATCTGTTAATGACTACAAGAGGCACTGATAATCATGAGTTTGTTATTTCTTTCAAAACACTACCCAAAACACTACTGTTTGTCGCCATTTCAGCCTGAAACCTTATTTCCTCAGGAGTGCAATTACCTGGGACCTTGTGAGAAAGGAATTTCACCACACACTCAGAAAAAGCAAATCCATGTTTCAAGTCAAACTGAAAGACCAAATCTTCATATTTATTGTTGGCTACCGTATTTCCCAAACAATTATTCAATACTCACGGGAATAAATCATCAACAGACTCATTAATAATGAAAAGTGTTGAGTGGATTCTCTAATGCTACAATTTGGTTGAAAAATTAAGTTTCAACAACAAAATATATTAACATGCAGAGGTTGTTTGTAGGACCTTGTGCATTTTGTGAACAGGAAATAGGAATTTGGTTGTCTTTGCATTTACTGACTACAACATGCTTGCAAAGACTAACATGAGCATTTGCACAGCCATCTTGCTTTGGAACATGAGGAAGAGGAACGAGGGGAAGCTGACTGTGCGGGGCCTTTTCAGCTCAAATGAAAACTCCTTTCCTCTGCTTCTCTCCTTATTCACCAGGTCTTATTTGTAACCTCCGATCCTGGCAGCTCCTCATCTTGGACCCTGCTCCTCGTTCAGGCCCCCCTGGCCAGGTTACTGCTGTTGGTTTTGTTTTTGGACGTGTTTTTTTGCTGCTCGGGGTACATCTTTGTGAGGCCAGAGCACAAAGAGGCCCTTTGGTTCAGTGCAGGGTGCTGGGCAGCATCAAAATCAAGCCGGCTGGCCAGCACATACTGGTGCTTTCCGCTCCAGAGCTGGACATTTTGTTCTACTGTTGAACTCTGGGAGAGGCAGAGTGATTAAAAAAGAGAGACACAGAGAAAAAGAGAGTAAGAGACTTTACTCTGGAGTCAAATCACATTGTTTCCGTTGGAGAGGGAGGAAAGTTTCTAGTTTGGTTTGACACATATGGTTTTTAAAGGGCCGATACTGTAGTCAGATGATTCCTTTTTGTTTTTGTAATTGAGGACGGGAAATAGGTTTGTTAATATATTTAGATTCAGCAACTTTTGTTTTATTACAATATGGGTCAGTGCAGTCTAGGCCTACTCTATATGTAAAATGTCTTGATACAACTTATATTGTAATTTGGCGCTGAATAAAAATTCACTTGACTTGACTACGTGGCAAATTTATCAGCTTATTCATAGCCAAAAGAGGCAATGTGGCAAGAAGGTAAAAAGATGCCAAATAGTATGAAGACTTAGACACTGCATGTTAGCAGGATCAGGACAGATGTTCTGGGAGGTGACCATGTAGACACTCTGAACTGTTGCATCAAGAGTGCTAAAGACGCTTCCGATAGCAGGGCGGAGGCCTCACAGGAAGCCGGTGTGGTGTTGAAACCAGAAGTCTAAGATTCTGCCTTCTGTGGCTCTGCAGCAGAAGTTCAGACTGACAGTCTGTAGATTTGTTGTGGCTGACAGCCTAGACATTGCTCACCATTACTGTACTTAGAAAAAGGGAAGTAGGAGGGACTGAAATGCACCAAGTGAACATGTGACACCTCATGGGTTCACTTGTTAGGTTGTGTGGACATGTGCCCTGTTTTCATTTTTGTACAGAAAATGCCCATCCCTAGGCTTCTGGCTGTTGTGCACTGACAGTCACCCCACACAGGTCACATGATGCAGGGGGTGGGGGCTTCCATTGGAGCAAACTCTGGTATCAGCAACCTCTCTGACCCCCAGTGTTGAACTGTAGGCCAGGCAAGAAACAACAGGATCCCCTAGTAGAACACATTTTAAATAACCACAGTGGTTTGTTTTGCAGTTAGCCCAATATTTTGAGTCAACAATGGTTTTTCTCTGGTTTTCATATTAGGGTTTTAAGTTTGAAGTCCTGTCGAAAATATCCTTGAAGATTTAATATATCTATATATATATGTGTGTGTGTGTGTGGGCCAGGCTGGTTTCCTCTCAAGAGAAGGCTAATGGACACATTAGCTTTCTCTTCACCAGAGAGCCTAGTCCCTGCGCGGTGATTAGGTGGCTGTGAGGTCATCCTTTCAATTCTGTTCCAGCCACAAGAGAAATCTATCATTTTATGACTGCTAAGGGGGTAACATCTGTCTGTCCCTTCTTGAGCTAATCAGTCTTTTAGATTAAGTTTATTAGTTGGTTGATATCAAAATTAACCATTTTGGAGAAATGAACAAACAGTGGACAGAATAATATATTTACTAGATGATTTTGTATGGGATGTGGGATAACCCAAAAGAAGTGTACGACAACTGGTCTCAGCCCGGGACCCACTTTTTCCCATGGTCATTAGGTCGCTACCAACTTATATAGAATACAAACCAAACAAATCTATTTTTGAAAAATAGCCTTCAAAAACACGTTTAAACATACATATGCATGTAAAGTTTTCGTTCTTGTTTGGAGCAAGATGCTGTCACACTTCTGTGATACCATCAGCTCATGAGGTCGTCTTTGAAAAAACTCCACACTTCTAGCAGTCTTCACATGCGGGATGTTTCGTTTGTAAATGTCACATTAGTTTGGATAGTGTCATGCTATCATGTGCCAGCACTTTATTACAAATAACACACTGGGGTTTCTGTCTGTGTTTGTCCTCAATGAAAGAAAATCCACATTTCAAATACTCCGGATTATATTTGCATTTCGCCATCTTGCCTCTGAACATCATCACAAATTTAAAGAGAAGGGTAACAGGCAAGCAAATGGTGGTTACCATAGCAATGAGAATGCTGCGTGTCTGACGCGTGCCTCTCTCTGTTTCTTTTTTTCAAGATAAAAAACGAGTACAAAATCAGATGAGCATTAATTATTTTCAATTTTTTCAAAATTTATTTATTTTTTACAAGCTGTTCCCAGAACGTGTCTGCGACCCACCAGCTGAGAATCGCTGTACTAGATCTCTCTCTTTCTCTCTCTCTCTCTCTCTCTCTCAATCTCTGTCTCTCTTTTTTCATTTGCTAAGCACTTATGTTACATTATGCACCTGCAAACCTTGTGGCACCTCTGTCAGATGGAACATGAAACTGAATATGAAGGCACTAATACTAGGAGGCCGCTTCCATTGGCAGGATTGCACCACATTTCCAATATTCTTCAGAGAGCATCTACCAAATGAATTCTGCTACCATTATAATTTCCTAAAGCCATCTTGAGACCCTCCAGAACCTCACCGATGTACCCTGGATCTTCCATTTAAATCTATGAAAGATCCTCAAGGCTCCCTATACACCAGCTGAGCATAGTGATTTTGTGAACACTAATGATTCCACACTGTCAAGTATTTCAGCTGAACGATTCAATTTCATTCTTCTGATTCAATAGAATAGTGAAAGCTGATTTCTGAAAAAACTGAAGGATTTCATGGTTTTTGTGACCTTTGTCATCTTCATTTTAAAGCTTAATAAAAGAACCAAGTCCTTCTGTTGTAAGTTGCTGAAGAAGAGTCTTTCTATGCATACAGTACATAAACACATCAGGTGTGTGTGAGAGACAGAAAGAACATGTGTGCCTGTGCATTCTCAACTGTGGGTGTGCATATGGACCGGAGATGTATTGATTGCTGCAGGAAGTGAAATATGATGTTTCACAGCACTTCCTGAGCTGGAAGCTTCACCACTTAAGCAGTGAGAGAGAGAGAGAGAGAGAGAGAGAGAGAGAGAGAGAGAGAGAGTCTGGTGGGTTGGAAAAGGGGGTTTGACACAGGGGAGTAACCAGTTCAAGAATACATGAAAGGTCTACAAAGAGAGAAAAAAGAGGCAAAGACAGAGACATAACACGTCTGTCTCTGTCCTTGGGCTGAGACTAAACACTGCCTCCTGTCTAGCCTTCCTTTTAGAACAAACATCAATTCTGCTCTGTGGAAAATCAAGCAAACCCACAACACTCCACTCTGTCTCAAACCTAATGCCTTGTACCATAATGGCAGTTTGGACAGTGTTAAAATCTCAATAAAAAGGGACTGCAGTACACACATCAAGATTTTGAATTTTTGCTTAGCACTTAACTGAAAATCACTTGATTTCAGAATGCACAAAAGATTGTTTTAAGTCGTATGCACACACTACAAAGTTAACTTGGTGTTATATCAATGCACTCAGAGCCGCATTTGCATATTCGCTGGCATTTCAACACATCGTGGTTTCACACTTGTGCAAAAAAAAAAACCAAACAAACAAACAAAAAACAACGAAAGAGACTGATGCCACATCAAGCAATGTCACCGAGAACCCAGGTGCAACACTCTCAGTAAAAACAAACGGCTGGATATGAATCACAATCACATAGATATAAATAGTTAAATCTTGTAAAACAAAAGCTGAGAGCCTCAGTCCTAGAAAGTAGTCCTTTGGGGGAGACACGCTTGGTCGTCACAATAATGCTTGTGGGAAAAGTGTGACCGCTACACAAACCACAAGTGCTCACACACACGCACACACACACACACACTCTGGCTTAATCCTCTGCAGAGTCATGCAGACAACCAGCAGTCATGCCTGTAGAGAGGGAACTGAGGGAGGGAAGAAGGGAGGGAAGGAGGGGAAGAGAAGTAGGAGGGGAGGTGGCGGGCAAGGTTCAGCTGCATCCCTAACCTTTGTGTGTGTGCGTGTGTGTGTGTGTGTGCATGTGTGTGTGCATGTGTGTGTGCATAAATGTGAGTGAGAAGATAATTAAACAGGGCAGACAGATGAGCCGAGTGAGGGGGGTGGAGGTCACTTGGGATAAGTCAGCTTGTCCGATTCTCCATCCCATGCAACCCTCTCCTATACCCACACGCACACACACACACAGGCACACACACACACTCTCAAACACAATGACAGCAGACATATATAAATGGCAGTGGGTTTTATATAAACAGATGTCCTACCACTTAAAAAAGCCTTGGCAGTGTTTCTTTGAAGGAAAACACTGAAAATAACGTCTCTGGGTTCACTGTAGGTCGGAGGCGGTTCCATACTCTACATATTACTCTGTCTTAGAGATCTACAATTACATTAATTATAAGCCAAGGGCTTCAAGAGGCCTATTGTTTGCACTGCAGGAGTGGAGTGAGTATATGTGCACGTGTTTGTGCTTAGATGTGAGTGCATTAAGAAAGAGGGTGCCTGGAAAGCCATGTGTTTGTGCAGAAATTTGTCTATGTTTGCACATATATGTGTATACTTTAAAATGAAAAATGATAATGTGGATTATGGGGGGAAGGGGATGGGGTATGAAGTCAGTGGGTTGAGTTGAAGATGGGGAGCAGACGAGCGAGTCTGGGCCTGGTGGAGGCTTCCTAAACCTAAGAAGCAGGCATCTGTGCCAGAAGGAGGGATCTCCTTTCAGCATGTTGTTTTATTTAGCATCTGCATAGCCACTTCATCTGCCAGAGTGCGGCTGGGAGGGATTAATTCAGGAGATTGGTGACTTGGAGGGGAGAAATGGCCAAGTTAGTCTGGAGGAAGGATGTTAACCACATTATAAGCCTTTGTTTCCAACACTCCATTCCTGAGGAGTAAGCTGAGCCCACTGAGCCCTACCTCTTCACTGTCTCAACCATGAGGCCCTGCTTTGCTGAAGCACTCACACAGACATACCCTCTTTCCACCTGGCCTTTTTTAAAAAAGCTGCAGCTGAGGTGTGACTTTGTTTCTGTTTCTGCTCAGGCAGCCCAAATGAAAGCCATCTAGTTCTGCTCTGCCGGTCTTATCTTTTATCCCCCAGCTGTGTTTCCTGCTCTCCACTCTGAACTCACCAGCTGTAACCGTCCTAAACCTGCCCCTCAGAGACTGGTTTCACTTCAAACCCAGTGATCTCACCCTCCAAACTTCCAGATATGTTACACCAACTCCACTAACCACAAACCCTCTTTCAGCTGTATCTTTCAATTGTGGCACACATGGTCTCACAGCCTTTCTTACAGCATAAATGTCTGTTGTGATAAACAGAGAGGTTATAATGGTCAGTCAAAGTTCAGGGCAAAGTATTTGGTGGATCAAAGTGTGAGACATTCCTCTTCCTGATTAATTCAGTTTAAGATTAACCTATCCTGCCACGACAACACTAAGAGTGGCGAGACATGACCATGAGTCAGAGCTGACAACACATGAATAAAGATCAGAGGTGTTTGTAAACAAAAGTGCAAGGAAGTTACACCTTTTCTGAGAAAAGGCACGCACAAGATCACAGCAGAATGTAACATACTGCTATGCTAACGGTTCGTTTTTTTCATTTTTTTCCTGAAATAAACCAGTACGAGAAATGGAAGATGAGTTCAATCAATGTGTTTGTACCAATGTGAACTTTTGTGTATGTGAAAATCTCAATTACTGCAAACAGCAATTGTTAATCAGTGTTAATCAAAGGCAGGCAGTGTACTAGATTGCTAGCTCACCTATGGTTTGTTTGAGCTGGACAGCAGCAACCATGATGCTTTCAGGAAAGATGAGCAAACAAACGTAAGAGGGAGAACTGAGGATGGAGGAGGGGCAGGCAAACAATGTGCACTGGTCCATGACTCAGGCGCCTTGGGAGCAATGATCATCCCACAGTCGAGGGGGTTGGGGTGGTTTATCACCTCTATCTGTCCCACAATCACAGATCCACAGCTGATACCCACGACAAAAGAAGTGACAATGGCTAGCCAGTGGACGGCAACGCACCCCAACACCATCACCCTGCACTCTCACAACAATACCCTGCAGAGCTCCTGGGACCTGCCCTTCCACATGGTTGAGGCCAAGCCAGCGTGACACCACCCCTTGCCCCCATGGAAAAAAAAAAGGCACAACAAAGAGGTTTCTCAGGACCCAGCCTGCCTTCAACACAACTGAAAACGCATTTCACACCATCTCAGACTCTTCTCAATGTCTGCATTTCAACAAATGCTTGCATTGAGAGCTGACACACCATTTTTTCAAATTACACCATATTATTTGACACATTCTCTTACATAGTTATTAGGCTGAAAAGGTTAAGGTGAAAGCACTGTAAACTGTGTATTGGATTTAAGGAACTTTAGTAATGTTTATGTTCTGCATCCATGCTCAATTCCTGTCTTTACTAACTTGCCACCTTCCCCAAAGTCTTTTGTGCTTTCTTGTCTCGCAGATACCCATGGACAGAGGTTGCGCCAGGATTGCTGATCCAAGCTGTGCCTTCTGCT
>JAQNCA010000002.1:1542408-1575339 GCA_029783725.1 Acanthurus tractus | reverse complement strand
CTGTAAGCAGAAGATGATTTGCTGTGACAGTGGTAGCAGTGACAGACCGTGACGGCAGATTGAAAAGTGATGTATTAACAATACTCAGTATTGGAGATGGACAGAAATATCCAGTGATCTTTAAAAAGTTAAGCTGGTTGGGGGTCGAGGAGACGGGAGGCTGTTCTAAAAGCTAACATCAGCTTAGAAAAGAGTTCAAGAGAGAAAATCTTACATTTTTGTAAGAACAGAGAATAACTGGGTTAAAACATGATTGTTGTAATTCTGATTTTACAGAGGTAACTGGAGACGGTGAACAAATTACATATCTAATCTCATCTATTTTATAGCAAAAAAAATTCTTAAAAAAATAATGAGCCCCAGAAAGCGAGAATGTCTCTTTGCCCGTATGTGATTCACAAATATGGGAAAAGACAGGTGAGTAATACAGAGTGAAAGAAGACAGCCACAGTGTTGTACACTGGGCTTTCAGTCTGATCCTCTGCAAGGTTCAGATTTCCCTTGCTGTGCATATTAAAAAGCTAATTGAGTCCACATCTGAACTGACTTACATGTCATAGTGTCTACCCACTCAAACATGAAAAAAGACAATTAACTGGGTCTTAAATCTTAAGCTTAAATCTTCCACGATGAATAAAATGTGATCGAATGCTATCTAATATTTACACATTTTATATCATTTATATTTTGTAAAGCTTTTTGTGCCTTTATGACACTAAGTTTATATGTTTTAAGAATTTAAATTTTGAAGAAAAGCCAACAAGGCCTTTTAGTATCCGTATGTTAGGGAGTGTGTTTGTCTCACACAGTGTGCGTTCACTGTCAGTCCAACAGTGGATCTCCTTGTTACTGTCTCTGCAGGTTCACCCAGATGGACTGTGACGGCCACCTGGCCCAGTGTCTGTCAGAGGTGAATGTGGACGTGACCTGGTGAGCAGACAGGAAGCTGGCCGCGGTCCAGAAGTCACAAACAGCCCAGATGCCCCACACACTGCACCGCCATATCATATGGAGAAGGACACACCCTGAGAGCAGCTCTCACAGAGAACACTCACTGTTCATTGAGGTACTGATACCTTACACAGGTCGTGCAGCATGAGGCACTGGGTTAAACCTCAAAGTGAGAAACCAGGAAGTTCACCTCTTTGGAGAAAAAGCAAGGTGAAGGAGAACATTAATATGCTTGAGAGAAGGTGAGTTTTGAGAAACAGGGGTTAATTATATTAGAGTGACTGATAGAGACAGGTTTTCTTTTAGATGTTAGACAGCTGGACGGAAATACACAGACACATTTTTTAGCTAAAAAAATATTACACTCAGCCTGGATGCTATCATTAACAGTCAGTGAAAGTATTATAATAATATGATCACATTCTGTTGTTGAAATAAACAATTTCAAGCTAGAATGAGTCTCTGGAATCTTTGTTCTACATATGTAGCATTTGTGTCTCAAGGAAAGCTTTACACTAGAAACCAGTTTTCTGCATTAAAAAAACATTTGGTTATTTTCAATGTGACTTTGAAAATACTTGACATTGATTTTTTTTTTAACAAATCCTCTAGAAAATACTTCCTGCTATGGGTTTTCTTACTTGCAGGGTTTTCTTGGTCAAATGTCCTTGTAACCATTGAAAACAAGAGGACACTTGGCTCTGTCTAAGGTTAGTGACCACATCTGTCCACCTGCACTTAAGTCAGAGACACTGCATAGAGAAGCTGGATGGATGGTTAGCTACACTGTTATTTGTCAATAGTTCCAGCATGTCAAAGCACATTACTGACTTTTTTTCCATCTTTCTTGGCCAAGCAGACACAAACCAGAGCTTAGTGTTTATAGCTGAAAAATGTATCAGAATAAATGTTTTATTTCAATCAAAATGGATGAGTACTGATATTTTTTAAAAACTTTATTTTGAATATAAAGAGCAGGAAAATGTTGAACTTATCAAGTTTGTTGTTTCTTTAGTTAATTTTGCTCTTCTAATTGACTTTGAACATATTCAGGTTATTATTGCTACTATTATTGCTACACAACCCAAGAATTTTTCTATGGATACTACTTTTGTGCATCCCGTTGTGAAGTGAAATGGAATTTTATTCACATCTCTGTCAAAGAATGTGTTAAAAAAATAGGTTTGTTGTATTCCTGCTTCTAGTTGTGTCTGCACCCAGTTTCTCACCCAATGCTGTTTCTGTTGCTCCACTCATACAACGCTCCATTATCAAAGGATTTGCTGCTTACAAGCAGGGCGTATTAATCATGTACTTTCATGGTAATATGTATGTAAGACATGAAACTATCAGACATTCTATCCAACAATTCCCTTCCTGTCTTTTGCTGGTACATATCCCGGCCTACTGCACACTTGCTTTAACATGAGAGCTGTGCAGTGAGACTGAGGTGATGAAATCCACTGAAGACGCCACTGCAGGTTTTTTCACTTGATTTCTAATAAACACTTGAAGTTATTTTGCTCTGTCAAATATATAGAGAAAATAATGTTTGATGTTAAATACTGGTTAATTGCCTTCTCCAGTCTCCCAGTATGAACAGAGAAGGTGGTGATCAGAGGATGTGCTGGTGTTTGAGCCCAATTCCCAGGCGAGACACACACATGAAACTGTGGCATCTGCAAAGATTTTCTGCCTTTGTCTGCAAAAAGGAAGGACTCAGTTCACGGAAAACCAGTATCATTTTTAATAATTACACATATTTACAAAGATGCCATGAAGCAAAATTAAGCATATCCAACCAGCATTATGTTAGAAAAAGTGGACTAAGTTCATCAATTTTTAGAGAAAGATACTCTTTCTTTCAGATGTTAAAATGGCCTGTACTGTTCTGCAATTTGGTTTTAAGGACTTTCAGTTCATCCATTGGTCCCTCAAGAAAACCTGGTGTTTAACTAAGATCATCAAAACAAAATTAATAGAATGAGGTAAATGAGATGCAGTCCTGGAGGAGGAGGTCTCTCAAATGTTGATGCGATATCTATGATTTCTTGAAGTGTGTGTGCGTGTGTTCACTGCGGTAGACTAATCATTAGTGTGGAACTGCTTCATTATCTCTCCTCACTCTATCTATTTCCTCTCTGCCTGTAAAGGCCCTAAAGCCAATTGAGAGCCTTTGGCTCAGGATCAGCTAATTAATCCTATTATGTTTTATCAAATTAGCATGGGTCAGATTTCATCAAATAAATCTTAGCCAATGGAGAGCTCCTCAGAAGCACAGAGTAGTAGGGAGCAACACAAAGCTCATTTCAGCAGCCAGGAGTCCTTTCTGTTGGTGACTTTAATCTGTGCTCATTCACAGATGTGTTGTGCATGTGTTTTTTCAAGCCTTTTAACAGCACAAGGCTCCTAAATTATGCTACAAATACATTGCTTGCTTTCTGTAAATGTGGCAGTGTATGTAGTTAGACTTGCATTCACTAAAACAACCTAAAACTTCCCTTAATAAATAACCTCATGGTTTCCAATTGTCTTTGTGCACGCTACGAAAAGAAAATGAGGATTTGGAAACCTTCTAATTGATTACAACAGTTCAAAGATAAGCTAACAGTTTCTAGTGGCACAACCCTGATTCTGAAGTCAGTGAGGTTGGAAAAGCTTCCTAATTTAGAATTAATTTATTTAATTTAATTTAGGGACATATGTGACCAAATAAATAAAAAGACAAAGAATCACATCAAGCATCAGATACCAGTTTTTCATTTTTTGACTGCCTGCAGCAGTCAAAGCTAAGTATGGATTTATGTCATCTTCACATGGAAATAAGCTTTGCTAATCTGCCCTATTCCTAGCACTACAGGGGCAGACATAGTCCAAATATGGGAAACAGATGAATGTGTTATTATGTTTATACTACCTTTGGTGTTTGCAATGCATGGATGTGCTCACATCTTTGGCATGTACCATCAAGAATTTATTACCATTTGGACTGTTCATGCCAAGAAACGTGAGCACAGTTCTGCAGCGACACAAGACAGGTATGACACTAACGTCCTGTGAGCACAAGGATGCTGAGAGCATAACTTTGGCAGTGTTATAGCACTTTTTTTCTTGTGGCCATTTACTTAGCCAGTTCAATACATCTGGTGAAGTGTGAAAGCCTTTTTCAAATCCAGGCCTGGTCCTCAGAGGCGGACCTGGGTCAGCAGCAAAACACTGGGATTTCAATTAACATCCAATGTGATGACCTGTGGTCCACACCTTCTGTGAAAACTGTCCACGTTACACATTCTACACTGAACGGTCAAATGGGTCAACAAACCAGCATTAAAAAAGGTTGAGAAGTATAATAAAAAGAAACATATGACTGAAGGGAAACTCAGCAGTTTGGATGATTTGCCCTTAAAATCCAGCTGAAATGAAACTGCGTATCTGGGGCCACAAAACCTTTTATCTTACAACTAGGAGGACTCCTAAACAGCACTTATTGTGCCACTTATTTAACATGAGACAAAGAGTAAAGTAAGTAACGTTTATAGACTGCTGACTAGTTAATTGTGGGCGTTTTGGCAGCTCATTAATTATATCTGGAAATACTTACAGGACTCTTGTAATAATCGGACTACAGTGACTGTGACTGAAAGTGAGAAATGGAAACAAACAAACACAGCCGATGCAAGAGCAACTTTTACTTCTTGTCCAACTTGAGCATTACAGAAGGAATTTATTAAAGGTGAATTTGGTAGGGATAACTGCTCAATTCAAAAACAAGCACTGGAGAAAACTGAGGCTGAGAATAAATGCAGCTTTCTTTCTTACTTTTGACTTGAACCCATGATGAGTGTAAGAAACGCTAGTATTCTTTGCCATCTCAGTCAAAGGCAAAGATTGCTAAATTTAAGCAATGAACAACTATTACAAGTAAGTAAAAGGACGTTTTGTTTGTTTGTTTTTTTTTACTTAAGAGTCCTTTTAACTACTTCTCACTTTTCACACATCAAGCAGCTGGTTTTAGCAATAATGGTTTTTGATTAGGACGGACAAACATTTTTCAAGATTTGCCCCTAAATCCGCAAGTTGGGTGTTTTGTGAAAACGGCTCTTGCTTTGTAAAGTACAAATGGTTTGCTTAAAGAAAAAAAGTACCATAACAGGAAATGTTTTAAATTTGAATTCTTATAGTTTCTTGCGTCTTAAGTGACGTGCCTCTCTTTTTAAAAACTTCCTGCCAAAAAACAACCTGTCCTTAGCTTGAACAGTAAAGTCATCAGTGCAGATTTTTGAACATTTCTCTGACCCTGCTGCCTCAGCTGTCCATCACACAAGTGCACTGGCATGCCAACTTACAGGCTTATATCACAAGCTAACGGAGCATTTCTGATAGAGGCCCTCTTCTATTGCTTGATTAAATAAACAATCTAAAAAGAAATCTGAATATCCTCTCTTACTTGATTTTGCCTGCAAAAATAGGTCATTTCATTGGGATTTTTTTGGAACCAAAGGAGCAATCTAACATCTAAGGTTGCACTGAGCTGCAGTTGCATTCAAGTTACACCATGTAAAGCCAGCCTTAGTGCGGAAATAAAAACACACAGAGAGCCCAAAATGGAAATGGTGACACGTTTCCACAAGATAGCACAACCAACCGGTCACATGATCTTTTCGACCGGCTGCAGATGGTCACGCAGTGGCAGCTGGTGTGGAAGAATCTGAGCTCGCCAGCAAGCCTGTACACACTGTGGAGGCTGGAGCCAATGAACTGCTTGGTTTTTCAGCTAAAGTCCTGATATAATGTATTTCTCTAAAGCTGCCAGACTGTGATTGGCAGGAAGTATACCTTTATACACCTTTATGCTGGGTTTTATTGCAACTGCACGACTTTATGGCTGCTGTCTGCTGCACATGACTGATCTGTGACATTTCTAAATGGTAATATAAAACTGGGAAAAATTTTGGTAAGCAGGACACAGTTTTCACAATTTCACAATTCTAAACACCAGGCTTTACACTTGAGATTAAGTCTCTTGAAGGTCACAATTGAAGTAATTTCTGATGTTGGTTTAGATGATCTTTCTTGTGAATCTATAGATTAGACATGAATATTCTATTCAACACTGAATCTCTGGATTAAATCATTAAAAAAATAACAGATTCAGTCATGCTTCAGCACTGAAGCAAGCTACTGTGCTCCAAAAGATACTGATTTCCCTAAATGGTTTGGACCAACCCTGGCAGAGTCTGGCCATGCTTCAGTTGGTCATTATGGGTGAAGAAATGTTCAATAAGAGATAAGTGCAATCAGAGACATGGTAATTAATACAATCTTTGAGGCACTTCTTAAATAAAAAGTCATCTCCCAGTTACAGCTCCCCCCCCCATTGTTTGTGAAAATCTTAAAAGATAATACAAAGAAAAATTTGTGGTTACGGATGAAAATGTGCCACTTGCATCAATAAAAAGGCATCTTCAATTTCAGATTTACTACCTACATTATAATACACAATAATAACTTATTTTTTTCCTTCGACATTTTACATTCTTGTTTCGTGTGAGGCAATGCCCCCCCTACAAGATAGAAAAAACAGAAATTAAAAGAAAAAAGTGCACATAAAATTTCAAGTTCTTCTGCAGAACTTTCATATTCATTCAAGGATGTGAGACGGGTTGAAATGTGTTCATGATGGCAGGCACAGAATGAAACAGCTCTCCGTTCAAATTACAAAGCCGGTCGTGTTTTGACACGAGGATGGACATTCTGAGAGGAGAAAGGAATCAAGCTGAAGGAGAAAAAGAAAAGAAAAGGGGAAGACAAAATAATGACAGGGAATGTTCTTGAAGTCCAGTGTTTTTGTTTTCTCTGTAGATACCAAGAAAGGAGAGTTTGGTATCCCAAAAAAACAATCTCGATCGTCCAGGAAGGAAACTCTCCCTTTCTCCGGTTTACTTTGCCTTGTTGACAGGTCCAGAGGGTGAGTTCGTCCTCCCTGTTGTCCTTTACTCTTCCTCCTCCTTCTCGCCTTCAGAGTTGGCTTGCGAGTGGTTTTTGGCTAAGACGGCAGCTTGGACAAACAGTAGGTGGGCGAAGGAGGAAGCTGGTCTCTCCTTCATACAGTTTCTTCTGTGGATAGCAGCAGGGGGTTGATGTATTCAAATCCCTCAAACTCAGACTGGTCTATTCTCTTGATGACATCCCTGAGGAGAGGGAGACAGAAATGAGAATTTAAGGAGTTGTTTCATCACTAGCAGAGAGCACAACACTGTACAAAGCAAACCTGGGTTCAGTTCTGACTGAAGGCAGAGTTTTACAAAACTGATGAAAAGAGTGTCCCTACTCCTTTACTCAATGTTTATGAACCAAAAGGACATAACTGGTTAGTGATGCATCAATCAGACTGTTTCAGTCTTCACATATTCTAATACTTTGACCCCCGACTCATGAACTACTAGTTCACTAGTAATGCTGAGTTTGGAAAAGGGTGAACTCTATCTGGGTCATTACATGCTTCGACAGCCAAGTAGACAACAGAGAAACAGCAAGGAATGTGTCTGTGTACCTTTATAAATAACTTATACCGAAAAAGGAAAATGAAAAACTGGTTTGTCACTCAGTTAAAAAAATATATATATCAAGCATTTTCTATGAAATAGAATATTTTCTTCATATTCTATTTCATGTTAGAAAATGCTTGATATATGGCTTTACATTCTGAGGGCAGCACTTAGCTGGAGAAGCACGTAGTTTGATATCAGCCCAACTTTGGACTGTGCATGGACGGAGACGGATTTTTTTGTAACGCAGAATAGAGTATTGTGTTCAGTTGGTGTATGTTAATCTCAATAGATTTCCTAACCTTAAACAAAGTTCAGAGAATGAAAATTATGTCTTTTTTAATCAGTGTTTGTGATAACATTTTAAAACAACTACAAAAACTACAAACACTGAGGTTCTGTAAATTCAAACTAGTGACTTTGGGATCCCAGTCTGAACTTTAACCCCTAGATTACACAGGCTTTTTCTAAGCTTCTTTTGTTTAACAGACTCAATTCTAAATACAATGGCGGTTTATGACCATTTACTTTTCATTTGTTCTCCTAAAAATCAACAATGGATCCAAAGATTGAATAATTCCAAAACAAGTACTTATTTTATTGTTTACCTATGGATCCAACACAAAAACACAAATAATTGCTTGTTTTTTCCTTTTAATTTTATGCTCAGGCATAACATAAGCACAAGATACAAGCGAAATGGACAGTCACATATCAAAACATCCTCCGTGGATAAAAACTCCACTGGGTTTCTTTTAATTACATACATGAGAAATGTTTATGCTCAACTGACAAGACGTCTGTACACAGCACAGTTTTCGTATAAACAAAAACAGAGTTTTTTTTTGCTGCTGCTACTTTTCTTCAAAAAGTAGACAATCATGCATCAGCTGGAAACCACTTGAGGGGTTACTGTTTTTGTTTTAGTTTCTATCAGAATAAATCCTAAGCCCCCCGTAAAATGGCATCCCTTATTACATGATGTCAAGTAAGACAGAAAGAACATGGTGTAGAGTAATCAGTAAAGGAACTCCAGCTGCTTCTTTGTTTCCTGAGTGTGCTGCTTCCATTAACAAAGGCATAATCACAAGTAAATGGAGTGGAACCCATAACTAGCGGGCTCAGTGTAGCTGGGTAAAAATAAATGCACTCCCTTAGCAACACTGCTGGCTTATTCTTCTGCAGCAACAGGCTGTTTACTCATCTGTGTGTGTGTGTGTGTGTGTGTGTGTGTGGGTGGGTGTGGGTGTGTGTGTGGTGATGGTGAGATGAGGATCTGGAGCCCAAAGAGGAGGCCTCTCAATGGTGAAGGCTGAGAGGCTTTCTCCCTTCAGACACTAAGCAGAGGGCTTTGAAGTTAAAACAATAGGTGTGTTCACTGGACTTTCCCCTGGTGTAGCAGGTGGGTGGGGGTCTTACTTTAGGGGCAACCAGCAGTGTGGAACAGGTTGCAGATCCCACCCACATACAGTGTGAGGACAAGTGAATGAAATGCTACTGTTTCTTTGTTTCCTTTGCAGTCCAGAATACTGATGAAGCAAATATTTTTCCTCCATCTGATCTCATGTGAAGTACTCTCACTGTAGGAGTAGGTCAACCACCAATACAACAATTACATTTAGAAAATGCTGTTTTTTCAGAGGGAGTTTCAGAGGGAACACAGACAGAAAGAAAGACCAAAGAAAGGGACACATAAAAGAGAGAGAGAAGGTTTGGGATGTGACCAAAACAAACAGTGTGTTCAACCAACTTAAATGTTGCCCTCTTTTCCAGGCTTGGATGACTTGAAAGCATTACCAGATGCAAAGTAAGGAGAGAACAAGGCAGGGACAGACGAGGAGGGAGTGAGATGGGAGAGACAGAACATGAGCAAAGCAGGAAAGCATGAGAATATCTGTTTTTCTAACTAGCATTTTGTACCAGGTTTAATCTAAGAAATTAACACTGAACACTTAAACAGCTGCAGTACTGGCTGTCTAAATAATTTTAATCATCTATATCAACAGTAATACCTGTTAGCACTTTTAGTGTGACTCATGATTAGTGTGGGGTGCTGAAAGCTTTATCCACTTGGTGTGAAAATCACTCACTCACTAAAGTGTTCATTCAACTGCTGACTGAGAGTTTTAATTAGTTCTCATGTTGTGTTCAAGCTGAATGTGCCACAAATTTTCAATTGATGCGAAAATGTGGGTAGAAAAAATAGTAATACATTTTCTATGGGTGGTCTGATGTGAGGTAAAGTCAAAATTGTTTCAGCTGGAGTATAGAATAAAGTTTGATACCAATTCATTAATATGCAGTCAGATTTAAAAAAAAGCAGAGGAGCCTAAAAGAAATGACACCAAGAACTAGAGTTCCAGGTAAGCTTTGGGATCAGTCACAGAGACTGTTTCAGTTGCAAGCAATGGATAGCATTTGTGCAAATAGCCCACTGGCTTATTGTGGCATAAAAACACAAATATTTCTGCTACAGTAGAGCAGAAAACAGGTTTACTATCACAGTCAGAGACCAGAGTTCATGGATAACTCTTCTATTTAGTCTTTTAAGAGGAACAACCAATGAGCCATTGGTGTATGAGGAATTCCATTCCTGCCCACCAACACAACAAATACCCAGGATTTGAATCCTTGTAGTGGTACATTCAGCTTAGTCATGCTCTCTACCAAACAACTGACTGTATGGGTGGGAAGCCAGGGAGAGATCTTCCCCTTATTGCAGCCCTCCTAGAAAGACAGTTTAAACCTTCCTTGTTGAGGCTCACTTGAAGGTAGAGGTGTTAGCAGTGACAAGGTTTACTGATTATCCCAGAAGATAGGAATGATACATTGAAAAACAGGACAGAAATCTGTTTTTAGTCATAGATGCATGTAATGTGAAATGGATGAACACACAATTTTGTTGGTAAGCAAGTTCTTTGCATTTTACACACAGATACCCAAACAGTGAAGGATCGCACTTTTTTAGGTGCTATGGTAATGCAAAATATGCATCCAGTTGTCACCACACCTTTGTGTATTGACAACAAAGGTCTTTAACGAACCGTCTGCTCAATATGCTTGATGCAACACTGCAGACTGTCATATACTGGAAAGAAATCAATTAGGAAAAGAAACAATAAAGTACATAATGAATGAATTAGCTGCCCACGTTGCAGCACCTACAGTGCTTGGATCAGTAACAGGTTCACTGACTAAAGCAGTGCTGTGGCCCCAGCCACCATATTCAAGTCACTGAAAACAACCACCAAGGACCAAGGCTACAGACAAAGAAGGTATGCTACTGTGGGCACTGGCTGAGGCTGCCATTTTCTAAGACAAGGAGCTGGCATAGAAAAATTAAAGCCTCTCTCCCCCTCCCCTTAACCATGCTGGCAAAGGCCCCCAGCAATCCTGGCTTTTAATGTTGCAATGTAAATCTCTAACATGGAGGGTTTACCCTTCTTTCTCCCCACACGGCTCTCACTTCTCTTTTTTCTCGTGCCAAGCCTATCACAAATGGGAGAGAGGGGAGACTTGAGAGCTTTTTGCATCACCCCCTCCTAGCAGGAGTGGGCGACATCAGCCCCTCTCCCTGGTAACAGAGGGAAGAGAGAGGGGTGGGGAGATAAAGTGCGAGACACAGGGAGGAGGCGTGCGTCTTCTTTTGATGTGCCACAGTGTTTGATGCCAGGTTGATATCTCCACTACTGAACTGGCAGTGCGCGCTCCACCCTGTTCTAACACTCAACTCCCTCCCACCCCTCCCTCTGTAGCCCCAACCCCAACCCTTTCTACAGTCACCTCCACACAAGCCTTCTGCAGACTCTTGTTATCGAACCCTGTCACAAATTGGCTTCAGAGCTGTCACACTGCCCCTTATGCTTAGCGCTCTGCTTGTGCTTTGCCCCTTTATGAACTGCAAAGCACAACTACTGCGAGGCTGGTTTGAAGATCAGCATCTATTGAACACGTTGTTGTGCAGTTCCTATAGACTCTAGGAGAGCCTTGGTTGCTATCAATAGACATGTGTCAGGGGTGCATGGTGTTGAAAATGTACCGTGGCCCCGAATTAACACTGGGTGCTCCTGTTGCTCATGTCACAATGGTGTAGTTTTGCTGTAAGTGTTCACAAGTTAAATAAGCAAGGAAGAGCCTTGATTATGTCTCTGGCAACGTCCATTTATTGAAGCTGGTAAGTAAATTGCAGTCAACAACCTCGCTGTAAAAGATAATATACTGATCTCTTACAGCTCAAATGGCACCAGTCACAAATGATAGGAGATACTCTATAGCTGGTAAACACATGTGTAACAGTGAGGCTCTCCAACGCAGCATTGCTGTGATCTACTGTTCTCTGTTGAGACAGTAAAGGCATTAAACCTCACAGCAGTGCTAGCAAGCGTGCTGGATCCTTCCTTGTACAGCACCTATGTTGTGGAATGTCTTGATTTATAATTTCAGCACAATTTCAGCCATCCTCGCCTCAAGGTGAGGCACAAAGTACAGTACATATCAAAGGAAGAATGGATTTTTTTTTTTACATCACCAACATTCAACAGGTAAAAGAAAAACACCAAACTAACACAGATAGACTAGAAGGTTGGTTGTGACTTAATGGTTTTAAACAATGTTTTCATATTGTTCAACTTAATAGTTTTGTAGGAAATTTTAAGAATTGGTCACAGCAGGTGTAGCATGAAAAAATGTGATGCTGTCAAATTTTCATGCTTTCATGAGTATGTGTAAAGAAACACAAGTAGGGAGAAGTGCTGGTAGCATGCTAATCATACATTCCCTTCCCATATCCCATCATATAGTGCCATATTTCCCACACCACATATTTCCTCCTTTTTTAAAAAGTTCTTAGTACATTTTCCATTTTCAGGGGTAAATAAATTCCAATAAGGATTTCCTGTTTTTATCTGGCCAAAGCGTATGGTGCATTTAATTATCAGTTAAGCCTCATTTATTGAGCTTCATGGCTATTTAGAAATGATTTGCTAAAATCTTCCCAATTAAAGCTTTGTGCGTAAAATATATTGTTTGAGCCCAAAAAATCAATCCAGCATTGATTTAAATGAAAATGCTGTCAAACATAAGCCTGGTAATAACTTTTGGCAGCGTCTTCAAAGGCCTTATGGAATCCATTTTGTGACAGAACAGAAGAAAACAGGCCATGCTTGTGTTTTCGTGCTGTGGCTGTAGACAGTCTGCAACAGCAGAGCCTGAACCGTGTCTGTTGTTGTGCCAGACATCTCCAACCTTTTCTTTTCAGAGCTAAATCTTAAACAAGGGCTCCTGTCACATTTTGAAGGCTACATGTTTGCGTCAATCAAAACAATGCTCCTGATGGATAAAGATGTCAGTATTAGAATTCTTTATTTGATGCAGCAGTCCTCTGGCAAGATGGCACCGCATTCACCGATTACAAGTGAAAATACATTAAAAAGCAGAGTTTTTTTTTCCAATCTGTTTGGCCATGACTGGTTCCACTGATCACATGAGCTTTTTTTGGTTGTACACATTTACAGCCAGCCATTTTCAAACTTGCTAAGTATAACACACAGTACTCATTCCAGTGGCAGCACAGATCCAAAAAGTGCCCCTGACCACCAAAATGATGCAGATGTTTATATTTCTTGGTTGTGACACAAAATACATTGCAGAATGTGATAATAAAAATGGAACCAACTGTAAAATACATAATATCACAGAAGCTGACAAATTTTGTATGCATTTTAAACATCAAGGTTTTCTCTTCCATTCTAAGATCTTATGCAGTGCCCAAGCCAAATTCAAAGAAAAAACTACTTTTTCATTGTAAAGATCTTCCAAAATCATCTTTTCATCTTTAGTGCATAGTGCTGATAAGCACAAATTATGTTGAAATTGTCCAAACAAAACTTAGTGTCTCACACAATGTAATATCAGTGGCCTTCTCCCCTGCCTCCTGATTCAAGCAGCATGGCAAATCTGCTTGTTATTTCAGCTGAAAGGCCACATACTTTAGGGATGAGCGATAGACGATCCTTGTGAATGATCACATATCAACTTAGGGACTTAAAGGTTCACCAGAACAATAAATGTTAAGAAGAAAGAAACATCATAAATTATGAAGGGTTGGTGACTGATGAGTTTTTGACATGATTAAGAAGGATAAAAAACAGACTGTATCACTGTTCATATGGTTGTTGTCCAATCTGTCTCTAAGCATAGAGGTTAACAGAGCATCTCTAAAAAATGTCAGTTTTCAACTGAAGCTTTAACACTGTCATGGGAAACACTCACAAAAAGGCTTGAAGATTGGACCCGGTTCAAAAATAAAAAAAAAAAAAAAATTGTATTAAAAAATTAAGTCAAAAAACATTTTAAAATGAAAAATTAGGCACAGTACACAGTGACTGTGTAAAATTTTCATTTTTTAAACTATTAATATTGGTTTTTTTTGGATGTCTGAATAATTTTCTATTTTTGAGGTAGTAACCTATTATCATTCATTTTCTAAATCTATCAACATTAAGTATAAAAGTTAAAATACCTGCCTGACTCCATCACTGATAACTATCAGCTGTTCACCGCAGTAGATCACCTTCAGCAAATTTTAGGTCTCAGCAATGGGATCTTCATACAGTGTGTATTTTTCAGTTGAATGATACATACGGGCAAAAGGGTGTTCTAAATTATTCACAAGGTTGACTTTAATGATGACAGTGATGTGAGTTGAAAAAGCAGTACTTACTCATCATCTGGTGTTAGCTGCACAGGTTCATTAGTAAACTGTGTGTCAAAGTTTTCCAGGCCGTAATCATCAGAGATTTGAGGTTTGAAGGGTGGCGTCACCTCCTTCTTCTCCAGCTGAGGAAAAAGCACATAAAAATGTATTATGTATAACACCTGTTTTCACCCCACGACGGGGAAAGGAGACCATTCAGAAAAAAACTGAGGTTTGCAAGCACATGCAATTGCATGTTAACAGTCTGCAATTGCTGCTGCAATTGCAGAACACTTATGGAATGTTAAATCGTGCAAAAATTAAAAACATTGTTTTGTTACTGTATCTGTGGTATGTAAACTTGTTCGTTTCTGCTTGTTAGCTTTGTTATTGTGTTTCAAACCTGTGCAATTAAGTTTTTATCAGTTATCTTGGCTTTGTAGACCTGTATATTTCGGTTCATGCCAGAAGTCTCCACTCTGCAAGCCCATTCTCGCAAAATACTCACAAGAGAGTGCATGCAGACCTTCATGAATTTTTGACGGGTTTGCAATGTGATCATGTTTAGTATACATGTTTTTTGTTTAAAAAAAAAAGCTCGCTGTAAAGGAGAGAGGGCAGGATTTCCAGCTTTTGAACAGTTATGATCTTCAGACTTTCTGGGCATAACTCAACTGGCTTGTTAATACTGTCAGTCTACCCTAGTCTACTAGAACATGTTAAATACACAATGTTTTCATTAATGGCTGAAATATTTAGTAATTGACCTTTTGATGTCTTTATTTGACACAGTGGGAAAGAAAAGAACCTTACACATTTGAGATGAGTTTCCTGAGCAAAAACAGACAGAATGAAAAAGTGTGAAGTTCATCAGACAACTTTAACCTCTGGACTCTTTTCCATATGGTCAGATGTGCTATGGTAAAATATGGACACCTTGTTGCTATATTTCTCAGTGGCAATGAAGACAGGAATAAAAAAGGGAGAGAAAAACAGCTGAATGGAGAAGGTCGAGGCAGCAGAGTAATTGTACCCGAGTGATTCAGCCAGCAGAGTTTTTGTCTGGTTTGTTTCCATGGTTTCACATCAGTCCCTCATTCTATTAAAATGTGCTCTGAGGACATTTTCTGAGAACACAATAGAGATCGAGTCAGATGGGCTCAGAGAGACCACAGGTACACAGGTTTGCTCCTCATTTTGTTTTTGGTTGTTTCCTTTTTCTAAGAATGTGGTACTTTTTAAAAACATGGTTAGAAAGGTTTAAGGAGAAGCTAAAGCTTAAAATAAAAAATGAATCAACATGGTTTTAAAGGCTGATCGATGTGCTGCAAAAAGAGTACATTTAAAATATTTTATCTACTTACAGTATGCATTTTCCTCAGAACTTGAGGAAAACATACAATGGACAACAGATCAACAGATTCTCAATTGTATTGTATTAGAATAATAAAAGAATACAATACAACAAAGAAGATCCAAGCATTTCCTGCAATGAAAACAATTGAACTCTGCCATAATACACCTGTGTGTCTGTGTGTGCTTTTGTGTGTGTGTGGGTGGGTGCGTGTGCGTGTGTGCTTTTGTGTGCAAAGCCTGCCCATAATGAGACATCATTCATTTTATCATGAAATACAACAGGGGCATTTCTTTAGATCACTCACACATGAGACGCCCGTAGTATCACTGTTGAGTTGTTCTTACTACAGACGCAGTGGATTCATCGCGCAAATCTAAAACATATTGTTTAAATACATTTCTTTGTTTTACAATACAGGTTCCCTTTGAACGACAGCAACTATTAGCTATTTCTTCCTCTTCCTCATCATCCTCCTTCTGCTTCACCACTATGGTGACCACCTTCCTGCCTAATGTTATGGTATTGCTATATTGCTTTGTACACCACTCATGTATATTGGTACCACAAGGTGAAATCAATAATCGCTAATAATCAAAAATCACAAAGTGGGGTCAACAAATCTTGTTATTATAAAACTTTTGTCATGTAGTTATTATGCTTTACTTTAAGAGTAAAGCAACAGTTACTTATCATTCCAAGCAATTTCATCAACTGATAGTTAGATTATTGTGATGAAATGGATGGACAGTTACTTCAAACAAAATGTGTGAACTTCATTTTAAATGGTAAAACTGATGTTGTGCCATTTCAAACTAGTGATTTAAGGTCAATGAACAAATGAACTTTGTTTTTTTTGTCTTGAATCCAAGCAATAGAAAAATCCACAAAAAATCAGTTAGAGTTTTGAAAAATGTCACTAAGGTTCTGAAACGAGTGCCAAAGACATTGAAACTGAACTGATTGAAAACTCTAAATCTTTTCTTTCCTCTAAAGCTGTCCTCTAAATTATTTCTGCACTGTATGAAACTGCTTGTGGGGAAAATGACTAAAAATCCCTACATAATAGTGTAATACTTAAATGATAAGCATTATTTTTGTAATCGTTGTTGTTGTCATTGTTCTTATTACTATATCCATTATTTTTACAAGGATATTATTTGCAGTGCAGACACATAAACAGTTATTTTTCTGCTAAAGTAAAGGAGTAATATTTTCTATGTAGGTAGTAAAAAATGCAAATTTTCTGATAATGACATGTTGCAATTAAACTGTGATAAGGAAAATTTTAAGATGTAAAAGTAGGGAATAATAAAAGTGTAATAATAAGGGAATTTGTTTGCAGAACTCATCAGTTTTTATTACCATGTCAGTTTTCCATTATTTTGCAATCATAACTCAATAAAACTCTACACCTTCTGCAGAATGCTTTAAATGAAAAACCTGCCAAGTAATGGCAGGGTTGCCCTTTGAGCTTCTGTCCTTTTAATGTGAAATATCTTTGGGAAAGAGTTCATTGACAGAGACTGAACAGAAAAAAACACAACAAACAGTATTTCTATTAGAGAAGTGGGAATAAATGCTGCAGAGTTGTCAGGCAGAAGGGATACAGTGTTAAGAGAAAACGGATTTGAATGTTGAGAAGCAGGCATATCAAATCAGTGCTGGAGAACAACAGTGATAAAAGGTTACTTTTTTTTGCCTCCATTCAATCCTTCATCAGCCTTGTTGGCAGAGCATGCAGACATACATTACTTGTATGTTATTAGTTGCATTAGCAGTAACTGCTCTCCACTTCCTGCAGTACATGTTAATGTCTAACACAAATCTTAAGTTGCTGTAATTAGAGTATATGAACTCTAACTCTGAACAGGGTTTGAGGTGGTAAATACCAGAAGACAAACCATAGACCATGCTGTGTGAGCCAAACCACGCTGTTCTGAACTCTGTGCCACTAAAAGTTAAGGGCCCTATTGTACAGCTGCAGGTGTCATTGCTATCGCACACCCGGCGCAAACGTCATTTTTGCCACAAGTGTACGATAGCAAATCCACTTGCACTGGGTCTGTGCGCCCAGGGGCGGAGGTTTGAGAATGAAGGCGGAATGGAGGCGTGTCCTGGCACATTTCCTTTCTTTGGCCAACGTGCTCACACATTAAAAAATTCACACACTTCTCCACAATCACATACACCTTTCTTTTTTTGTTTTTGCCTCTAAGCAGTGTAAAATATTTAAGTGTACTTTGGACATATTTGGTGAAGTTAGTAAAGTGTCCTTTGAAAATATTTTTGATCACAAAATATGAAGTTTGAGGTAAACGGCGTGCGTATGGTAGTGTGTGTATCTTGCGTCCCCCACACACACATTAAATTTCAAATTAGGAATAATTGGAATCAGAATGCCGAATTGATATCAATGGACAAAACAGGATCACAACTGTTGGATTGTCTTTAACAGATCACTGTCAGCGGGAGCATGCTTCCGTGTTCATGTATTTATTTGACCTTTCTTTGTTTAATTTTAATATCAACAAGCAGCTGAAAGAAAAGCAGTCCGTCAGCCATTAATTACAGTACATATATTCTATTCACAAAATGAATTAAATTTTTAGGTGTTTGCGTGCCTGCGTATTTGAGCGTTTGCCTGTGCAGGAAAAAATATATTGTAAAAATAGAAATGACAAAATATGAAAATGTTTGCTTTCTGAATGATTTGACTTACGGGGTAATCAGCCTAGAGCTGTCTGACACAATACATTAATTGAGCGTTGTCCCTGTCCAGCCAAATAAACGAATGAATAAATGAATGAATGAATGAATGAATGAATGAATGAATGAATGAATGAATGAATGAATGAATCCTTGTAGTTCAGCCGTTTACGTTTGCGCCAGGTGTACCATAGCAGTATGCCTGCGCCACTGGTGCACGGTGAAACCAGTCTTTAAAGGGAATGAGAGCAGATTCTCCCATTGGTTCATGCATTTTTGGCCAGAGAAACACCCATGAAACACCTATGAACTGATGAGATGATTCTACCCTGCTGATTGGACTACCCACTGTGCACCAGTGGCGCATTGGGCAGGGAAGAGTAGGATTCCTCTGCTGCTCTTGGAACAAGGTGGCAAAGGTTTTACCTGGGAACTCCCCTGAATTAATTGAAACTTTCCATGCCCAATGTACCACTGGCGAGCAATGCAAAGTGTACGATAAGGCCCAGAGACTAATTGATAGGTAGATATCACAGAGCAATTTTTGATTGAAACTGGTTGGTTATTGCCAACGTGAGCGCACATCATCTTTTTTTACAGGAAGAGAGTGTAATTTTATTTTGAAAAAAATGATTTAGAAAGAAATTAAATGTTTGTGTTCACTTTGGCTTTTGTTGTTAAATAGGCGCATAATATGAGTCTAGATTCTGTAAAATATTAATACAGGATCTGTACAACATTAAAAATATTGAAAATATCTAAAGTCAGACATGGCATGACATTGTGCAAAGTGTCAGACTGTGATAACAGAAACAGACAGTATCCTAAGCTCCATCTGCAGCAGATGAGGAACAGCAACAGGGGTCTGGTACCCTAATGTCTTTCTAATTTTAAGCACAGTTTCTTTTTTTTAAACTTCAGTTGTCTGCCACAACTGAGGCCTGCTTAAGTGACAGCACATTAGGACATTCACACAGCTCCCACAGGAGACACTAATGGCTTACAGCACTTTCGCAACATGTGTAGTGGTACTCTTGGAAACTCTTCAATACTCTTCAAAACTTGGAAACATTCACTGATGAGTAAAATCCATTCATTCTCCTTTAAGCAAGTAGTTGACGTTTATCATTGCTGTGGCAGTTTAGAGCATTGCTTTTCTAAGGTGTTGGCAAACGGTGTGGTATGCCTATTTTGTTGTTTATGTATAAATGCTGCTGAGGAATCTATTTAACAAGTCGAACTTGCTCTCCAGATCCACTATTTGTCAGTTTTTCCAAATGTGTGTATGTGTGTGTTTTTAGCTCCTACAAAAGCCCTAGTTCTCCTGCTGCTGTTTTTTGCAGCAGCGTCTGTGCTTCATTAGTGTTACTGGTTCAAAGCGTGTGAGACGAGCTTCAAACAAACAAAAAACAACTCACTTCTCTCCATGTATCTCTTCGTATCGCTCCCTCTTCATCACATTGGCCTACCTTCCCCCAATCTCTGTCTCTCTCATAGCTAATTTCTTTTTCAGCTTTTGCAGCGCCTACCTACACTGCTCTGTCAGTTTCACCCCCTCACATCCTGTCTCCTCTCTGTTTGTCTCCATCTTACTCATTGTCAATTCTTTCATCTTTTCACATCCCTCTCCTTTCTCCTCCTACTTTCCCCAGTCTCTCTGATGTGTTGCTGGGCAGGCTGAAGCTCTGTGTGGTGGTAATGAAGCGCACTGAAGGCCAGGAACAAGCCCAGCAATTTTACACACACACACTCACACGGAAAGTACCCCTGAGGCCAGAGGGGCACATGAAAGAGGTAACTGAGCGCCATGGCTATACAAGCCCATCCACGGGTTCTCAGATCACTGCAGCTGTCAGAATGTGTGTGTGTTTGAGTATGTGTGTGTATGTGTGTGCATGTGTGCACATAAATTCCAGTGACATCACTGCTGTCAGGACATTACTGGACTGTGTGACAATTAGCTCGATTTTAGGCAGTAGTTAATATCACTGGACCAACTTTAGTCAACACACGTAAAGCAAGGTGTCACATATACTGCCAAGTGAGTTAAGAACAATAAATCCACAAATGACTTACAGGACAGTGATGACCAATTGATTGAACTTCTGCCTCAGATTTGCTGTAGTTGAACTGTAGAAGGCAATTTGAACACAAGAAAGGACAGCAAATTCTGTCACCAATCACCAATGATTAGTAAACAACAAAATTCTGGGTCGCTTATAATCCCTCTCCGTAGAGCCCTCTTGTCCTGGCAGGAAAATGGCATTCACTGAAGATCTGTTGGTTCTGGATGCAAACAAGTTAGGGTCCAGGCTGGCTGGGATGTTGTTCTTGATGTGTTGGATAGCCAGATTTTTAAAGCACTTCATTAGAGGAACGGTGATTGCCTCAGGCAGTAGTTGTGTTAGACCACACACTGCAGACTCTTTAGGTACAGGCAAATCGTGGCTGTCTTGAAGCATGTGGGAACACTCCGCTGTGACAGGGATCTGTTAAAAATGTCTGTCAGTACTTGGGATGGGCACTTCAAGCAAAAATATTACCCGATACTCAGTGGAAACTACTGGGCTGTTGTTCTTCCCATGTTGATCAGTAGACAGCCCCCCTCCTCCTGCTGGGTGGTTTGCACTCCAGTGACTGTGCAAATGTGTAATTGACTTGTGATATGGCAGCTTCATTTGGCAGAATTTACACTGCTCCCTGTTTTTGCTCACTACTTTGAAGCAGTTTTACACAGATGGTTTGACAGCTGTATAAATCCTTTCATGTCTCTCTTGTTTGTAAACCGTTATTTAATCGACCTCAGTGAGCTATTCCAAATGCTGTGCGATCAATCTTTCTGATAGATGGATAGCCTCCATCAGTCCAGGCTACTTTAGCCCAACTTAGCAAGGGTGAAGGAATAGCCTAAGGTCCAAACTGGCTTAGATTAGCTCCACTCCCGGCCCGGTTTCCGCTCTTCCTGGGGGGACTGGACTGCCTACATGGTCCTGTGACATTTCATCCAGCTGGTCTGGCTGAGTGTTCAGAGGATCCCATTAGAAGTGATCGTTTATAAGGGTTTTCTGAACTTAATCTGGCCCCCTTCCTTTCTTGCCATAAATAAAATGACGAGAATGTACACATTTAAATGAAAACAAAAACGTGGCCAAGTTTGAGGGGAATACTGACCTCTGTATCTGCATGCCGTCACTGTGGTGGCATAAATTTATTCAATCAGATTTTTTCCTGGTAGCATATATTCTCAAAGTTAAAAAGACAAATTCACAAAATTCTCCCTCTGATTAATCTGCAGCCACATATTAACATGTAAGATTAATGATAGAAGATTACTAAAGATGTCCACAAGATATTAAATTAAAAAAAAAGAAAACTATAACATTTATTATGATTGAAGTTCTTATTACCATCACTTTAATCACATTTTTCTCTAAATTAAAAAGATTAAGATTTGATTTACATGAGATTTAGAGGGCTTAGAATGACAGCCTCCATTGGTTATCTACAGATTCTCATATAAAGTAGTTTAACAGCTGGTCTCTCAAAAAGTGGATCAGGAGATCTAATGAAAGGATGAAAAACGTGATACAGCATCTTGTTGGTATGCAGCCCTGACTTCAACAGATGCTGTAGAAGCACATTAGTGTATGTCAGAACAGTAGATCTGGTTCTGGCAGCAAGGAAGCTAGAGTTGAAAGTTTCTTTCTTATCGTGAGCTTAGTCTTTAGTTTTTGAGCAGGATTTATTGATTTCGCACTTAGATTGTGTCATGCTTTACCTCAAGATATAAAGGTTGAAGAATAAAAAGGATCCTTGCCTCGTTACAGCACATCTACTCTTTCTTTAGAGCGGGCCACAAAGGTGGTCACAGTCTAACCTGATTCATCCTATGGTTCATTCAGTTTCTGCCCACTAGGACTTTATTTAATGTGCTTCACTTGTTGGCTTTCTTTATGATTTTTGAAATAAAAGGAGAGTTAGTGTACACATAAGCATCCAAATTTTACTACTATAGCAATAAAAAAATGTAGTCTTATTGCTAATGCAATCTTCATGGCTGTTGATATCAAGTAAGTTTTTATTTTGTTTCTACGGTGTTATTGCAGCTGAATATTTTGTACACTGGTAAATATACCCTGAATCAACCATGTCAGTTCACACTGACATGAACCATTAAGAATGTTTGTGTTTACATCACTGCTGGACCTGATAAAAAACCCATGACTACTGTAATAATCTGACTGGGAGTGAATACAGATGAAACCTTTTCTGTCTGAAGACAAAAGACCAGTGTTACTTAATAATAATATAATTTTTTGCTCTGAATCTGGTTTACCACCTAAATGTGCTTTAAGTATCAATGAAAAACAACTCGCAACAGTAAAATTCAGTTCTACCCGCTTCCAAATTAAACATTTCTTCTCAATGCTCATCAACCTGACAGTTTTCTGGCAGTAAAGAACTGTGGATTTGGAGAGGGCATAAAAGAGGATGGCAGGTAAATGATATTCAAATGTCATCGTTCAGAGAGAAAACTCAGAGCTCCCTCTGGAACTGTCTGATGAATATTAATATGTAGTAACAACAGTAGCAGTGTGCCAGGCCTGTCAGGTCTGGAGACAGGTTTCTAGTTTGAGGGCAGAGAGCACCGCTTCTCCACCTCTCATAGCTTTGTCAACTTGTTTTCCCTCTGCGCTACATACGAGCTTTGTCGCTGGGCTCAGGATTTCTCTCTGCTTTGATATCTCTCCCCAGTTTGCCTTTGGTGTGTACTTCACAGGCACTGTGGCAGCACTCATTAACACGCCCTGTTTTCCTCCTCTTTTATGCCACTATACTACCTGCCACCATACCTAATTGTCCCATTAGGGACATAGCAATAATGGGGATGAAGAAATTATCTTAATTCATCTTAAATGAGCATTTATAGTTTGTAATTTACTGATAAAGAAGCACCGTAACGGTACTTCGATGTACTAAGTGCAATTACTACGGTGTAGTAATTTTTATTTTTTCAAAAACTAACTGGAATTCAGAATATGAAGGCATAGGCAACTTGCATAGTTTTAATAGATTAAAACACATCACGGCTATACATTTTCATCATGTAAGTACTTGCTTATGTCAAGGGAATAGAGATATGTTAAGTCAACACTTATCATCTTAACTTTGACTAAACTGATTTATGGTAAATGGCTAGTAAAGGATTGGAAAAAGGCCAAATGATTAAACTGCACCAGTTAGCAAAGAAAATATGCCACATTTACTTACTGCTGTTTGAATCATAAGCATATGGTTATGGATATAGTGACATAATGTTGAATTTGGCCTCACAAAGAGCATTCTATACCACATCTTGGAGGAGTGAGAGAATTTTTAAAGCTACCTCTGAATGTAAGTTATCATGCAAAAAGAGGACAACAAATATCAAAATATTTAAAATCTAAAGTAATTTAATTTAACGCATCTTTGATCAAGTAAGTGGTGATCTTCTAGGGAGGAAGGCTCAATCTGTTTCATTTTACACTGCGGCACATTTTCTGAAGATGCCTTCTATTGTATGACTTCTCTCTCTCTTGTTTGTTTTAGTTAATTTTATATGCCGGACCAGCGCCATCAATCAAGCGACTGATCTTTCAGCATGTGCATCCAGTGAAATTGTTACAGTGAGTGTAACTGTATATGTGCGAGGGAGAGAGTTGTGTGCACTATTAGGAATTCACTTTTATTTGCCTCATTGCTCTAAAGAGGGGTATGGCACTTTACTGCACTCAGCAGTTGTCTTCACACAATGTCTGTATCTGTATCATTCATTTTTTAACACGTACACTGTAACACACACACACACACACACACACACACAAAAGGCTCCACCTCACTCATGCGCCTGTTCAGATCATAAATAGGAGGGTGTGTTCTCAGTGTTTAGGCTCTTCATATATGCAGTAGACACATACTATCAAGTTTGACAAAGGCAAATCAGAATGCACAATGACAGCTGTGCCCTGTTCTCAGAGCTGATTGGCATTAAATGTGGGCGTGCAGAATTTATTCTGTCTTTGCTGTTGTTACATTAGTTCTGAGTGAACTGACAGATTGTGGAGTCAAACCCCAGATCAGCTGTCAGCAACTGTCTGTCAGAATGAAACACACACTCTGATCCCCCAATGATGAGCCAGTGGATGTGGAACATCACCTTCCATCTCATAGTTCAGCTGTTTGAAATGGGCCTGATAATAATCTGTAAGCTCAAATCTAACCAATTCAGACCTTTTTTGTGATTTGACTGAGAGGAGAGCACTGTGTTCCACGGGTCTCTAACCAAGAAATAATTACTTAGAATTTCAATAGAAAAGTAGCGGATAAAAAAAAAAAGATTTTGATTTATTTAGACTAAACAAGGTACATTTAAAAACACCGATCTGCTGAAAACTGCTTGCAAGTTATGTGCAAGCAAAGCCGTCAAAGACATCACAATTCTGGGAAAAACAAGACACATTGTTGATCATAAACCAGTGTACACTGTACTGTTCACTCCTATTACTTAGTCAAGTTACTGTGTTAAGGTATAGGTTACAAAAAGCACCTTACAGTCATGCATTCCCCCAAAAAGAGGATTAAGGTCCTGCAAGGTTAGGGAACAATGTAGAATACAGGCATTACATGGAAGGACTATTTTTAAATTCACACACATTTAAGTTTATGAATGTGGTAGAAATTAGGATGGCACAGATAATGTATAAAGCAAGAAGTAATCTACTGCTGGGTAATACAAATGTTCTTTGTCAGAGAGGGGGGTTATGATTTGGATCAGAAGCTAAAACAAAGAGCAAACACAAAATAGTTCAAAAAGATACACGAAAAGATTATTTTCAGGAGGGAGGAGGAAGGGTTGTGTTAGCTATACCCTGAACCGACAAAGGGTGGATACTTATTTACAAAGAATTGGGTTATTGGTTTATAGTTGTTTACGGATTGCATTCGTTGTACATAAAAAGACTGATAGTGTAAAAATTGTATGTATAAATTTGTTGATGAGTGGCTAAGAAAGGTGAAGAGCGTGTACTTTTTCCTATACTTTTTCTAACATGTCTTACTCAATACTGTTCTGTTAGTATATGCTAATTGAGTTTGCTATGTTGTGAATGGCTGTACTAAACAGAGCAAAAGTTGCAGTAGAGGTTTTGAACTGGAAACAAAACCAATTGTGTTCCAACTACCAATGAACTTCAAAGAAAAGGAAGAAGAGAGGAAATCAGTTACATGGGTCATCTAGGAGACAATTAAAGAAGGGTATGCAAGGTCCTTTTTCTTGCTTGCCAGTCAAGTGAGTTTGTTGTTTGTTAGAAGGTGATCAGTCTCCCATAAGTGCATTAACTCTGTCTAGGCAAAAATTCTATCATGAGTGTTAAACTTTTTTGAATAATGTTTTATATTTTTTTCAAACTTTATTCTCTTCAGCAACTTTTACTGACGCAAAACTTACATATGCACAAAAATGTATCTACTGAAATTGATATAAAATTTATGCTGGATTTAGTTTTTTGGCAGTTACTCTAAACTTTTTCATCTTGTTTTTTGTGACAGAAAAATGTTAGCAACAAGAGATTTTGTCATATTTTTTGCTGAAATTGTTATTGGTTTGTGTATTGTTTTATTTAGGTAGTTACGAGTGTGTATATAAAAAGATCACAGTGTACATTTGTTTAAAGTTGTCTACACACAAAATATGATTACCTTAAAAAAAAAAATCAATGTTTTATATTGTTTTATTGTTTTGCTTTTCTCGGTCAGTCAGCGCTTACCTGCTCCCAGTCTATACTGCGGAAAAATGTGTGTGACTTTATATCTGTGAAGCCCGTCTGGACCTGACAACCCAGCCGCTCCTTAGGATCCTGTTGAGACCAAGACATCTGATCAGGGATGTAAACCGAAGTAACAGCATTTCACAGCAATGTGATGTTATACTGTATAATTTAGCATCTAGAGGTAGAAAATCCAGTTTACCATCAAGTTGTTTCTACTGTATGTTGACAGTAATAAAGTCCAAGGGGATTAAAAGATAGTATTTCTTTTTTTAATTTCACATGTTATACAGCTCCTTAGTCAGCTCAGCAAATGCAATGTGGACAATTAGCAATAATGTTGGCCCCACATGTTTCATCATACATGAAGTATGTAAAAGAAAAGTAAAAGCAACCTCATGCATTACAGCTTCACTAATAATATCCTCTGCTCCTCAACAACTTACAGCTAGAAGCACCAAAAAACAGATCCATACAGTGAAGGGAGACCACACAATGATGTCATTTAGATTATCAGCAGATTTAGATGACACCTTTTGGTAATTCCAAATTTAAAACCATAATCTTGGAATGTTCTCTAGTGGACAGAATGTACAAAAATGTCATTCTAATAGTGACACTGGCAATGCACAAGTCTGCGTCTGCAACAGGTACATAGTAATATCACTTATAGCCTAAATTTAAAATTGACAAATGGAAATTTTATATTAAAAAAACTATACAAAATTAAATGAAACTACAGAAAACCATTGAGAGCACAACTTCCTGGAATCAAAATAGGTAATAATGCTGCACGGAAACACTATGCTTGTAGCCACTCTGTTGTTTACAGACAAACATTTACACAATGACACTCATCCAAAAACCACAAATTTGTCATTTGCACTCCTTCAGTCTTTTTGCTCTATACTTCACTAAGCAAAGCAAATTGCTGGCTGTAGCTTTATACTGAACACAGACATGAGATTGCCATCAATCTCCTAAACTTACTCTAAGAATGAATCAGATGATGAAATGAAAAGAACTACCAAAATTGTTTTAATATTCCTTTAAGTCCAAGGCTTCTTCTTATCTCAGCAGTTTGGGTATTGTTTTATCAGTCTGAGAGTGACACACTTCTAAATTTTAAAGTAAGATACATAAACTGTTTTTAAGTAAGGATTATTTTAATGTAGTAAAACATGACCCAAGAAACTGTGTCCATTGAGTGGTTGTAACATGGCTAAAAATACTGCCATGGATGAATTTCCCTCATTTTCTGTGCTTTACTTGTATTCTATTTTTTTCACATTTCAAAAATAAAGGTATATTTCAAGTTTCAATTTAGTGTTATTTTACACATTGACCAACACTTACACTCAGGCAGTCTGAGCCAAACGAAGGGCCACTTTCTGTCTGTCCATAACACAGGCAAAGTTCTTGGCAGTTTTCCCACACATGGTAATTTAGCCAAGCAGCAGTGTACATGGACCCAAAAAGTGAGAGAGGGCTGATTGGAAGTGGACTGCTCTCACCTTGTTTAGAAAGCCCTTCAGCACGCTGGCAGCTTTCACTGACAAAGACCTTGGGATGCGAATGGGCTTCTCAAGAATAACTGTTGGCAAAAAGAGAAGAGAGAGAAGGAGAGAAAGAAAAGGACAATCGTGAGTAGGGAGGAGGATGATTCACAGTCCAACCTGCCTGTGGGTGACCATGTCTGCTGCGTGGGAGTCAAAGGAAGGGAGGAGATACAGAGGACACTATTCTCTTCGTTCTCTCACTTTGGATGGTCTACACACAGCCTTGAGACTCCCACAGCTCAACAATGTCATACTAACGAGAATAAAAATACTCTGAGAAATAGTTTTCCCTCAAAACCTAAATCCAAAGATGTGGTGACCAGAGTTTTTTTTTTTTCTTTCTTTCACATCTCAAGGTAATGTGTGTGTGTGTTATCATGCAGACATGGTTCTGAATCAAAATTTAATGTTTCAGAATAAGACAAGTTGCTGCTGTGGAAAAAAGCCAGAGCCAACATGTTGCTGTAAAAACATAGGCAGGATGAAACATGCTGTCCTGAACACTGGTCATTTCTGGACAACGATTGCTTGTTTATATACACACTCATATTATGCTTGATTCCAATTCAGATAAAACACAACTTCCTCTGTTGCTCTTTATTACAGCAGAATAAATGTTCTAAGTTGAGTAAGAATAAGTCCAACCCTTTACTTATGTGCGGTTATTATTGGCTTAATTTAGCAAATTATAGATATAAAGGTATACTTTCAGCTATTAACAAACTAACTAAGATTCTGAGATGTGCTTGAAAGCATTGGAAAATGCTAGTAGTTGCTTTTGTTTTTTGATCAAACTATTTGCAATTTGTTATTATAAATGAATATGAATGTTGTAATGTGAATATCAGTAAGTGGTGGATTCCCTCTCAGAACAACATGTTTGCCAGCTATCTGTCTAAAGCTTTGGGGCTAGCATGTGAATGCTCATACTCAAAGCAGTGCCTGGCATTGCATCTTGCTAGGTGGCATATGGTTAGGTGTCTCCTAGTGAAAGTGTTGGTTTTCATTGGAAGGCATTTATCCAGGAGCCCACTGCTCAACCGGTAAGATCGCCAGGAGGCTGGCACTGGTGGCAGATGCTAGCCAAGGTGCCATGCTATGCTCCTGACAGTGACAGCAGAGACATAATGCGTCACACGAGGCAACTGTAGTATGGAGGAATTTCTGTTACAGAGGACTGTGTGGGTGGCTATGTGTGCATGAGAAAGGGAGGAAAGAGTAGGTTAGGGGCTGTGCTCTGTTAGGGACCATATGGCTTAAGGAAACACAGATGCAAATAAGAGGATTGATATTAAGAGGTGTCTCTATGCTGAGGGTGTGATCCAATCCACAACTCCCTTCATTCCAACTAGTGTGAAAAGTTGTCTGTTGCAATTCTGTATATATGCTGTATAGCTTGACACTGAAACAATCTTCATTATAGGGCTAGTTTCTCAAACTTCTGGTCAATTTAGGTTAAGTGGCTATAATTTACTAATTACTATATTTTTTATGGAGGTTATGGGTGACTGTATGTCACAGAGACAAACATAGGAGTAAACACTTGCCGAATTCTAACAATGCTTTGTGCAGTTCATTGTGTAAAAAAAGCTACAAATCTATCAGGAGACAGCTTTGAAATAAAAATAATACTAAATAATAATAAGTACAGTGTGTTCTGTGTGTATGTTTCCAGCATGAGAGTCATTTGGAAAGACTTATGTGGTTGTTTTCTCTCAAACACTCTCCTTAGAGATTTTTACATGTATCACTTAACACCTGTAGCACATGAGAAGCACTATTCAGACAGAAGAATTAGGGTACAGTAGCTGGGGCAAATCCAAAAAGCGAATGTGATAAAACTGCTGCTTCTTTCGAGCGTTGATTACACTGACACGCTTTTGCAAAGAACAAGGACTGTAGACTTTTATGTTGGGTCTAATTAGCAAGCATGAGCAGGAGGAATAATTACAGCAAGTGAAGACTGTTTGAAATGTTGATTTTGGTGCCTGACAACTGTCTGAAAATAAAACAGAAAATCTGTTAACCTATACTCTAATTACAGTGAATTTTATGACTTATACTTGATGCTAATAGTGTGTTAATGGCCACTAGATGTTTGTAGGGGATTTGACTGTTTAAACTAATGCTAACAAGCATTTTGCATTGCTTATTGTTAAAATATGCAACAGCATTTTTTCCTGAAAAACCTTGATTTGCTTTGGCATTTTTTGCCTTTATTGGACAGCAAATGTAGACTGGAAATCAGGAGGAGTAAAAGAGATGTGAAAAAATTGCTATCTGGAATCAAACCAGCACTTTCCAAGGACCAGGTGACTTCTGCAGTTGTTTTTTGGCAACCGATGTAATCTGATCCTGCTTTCATGCTTCATTTTCCTTTATTTTCTAGACACATTGCTGTGCGTATCAATGCAGTGGCTTCTGAAGTGCGTATCAATGCAGTGGCTTCTGAAATGTAGATCTGTTATTATGAATAACAGGTCTACATGTCTTTAACAAAAGCTAATGTCAGTGACTATATTTACACGCACACAATATTGCAGTTATTGACCGGGTATTGAAATATTCTGTTGACGCCCAAATCATGTAAACACCTTGTCCCAATAGGCATTACTGAGTTAAGCCGTTATACTGGCAGTGAGAAACCTGAGTAAAATAGCTGGGTTTGGACTGTATTAACTGTATTAACAGTGACCCCAGTCTAGATGAGGGAAACTTGAAACCATTTATAGTACTCATCATAAGGGGTCTGGCAATCTACCCTTTGTCTGGTCCCTCCCCTAGGACCTGTTTGCCATGGGTGACCCTACCAGGGGCATAAAGCCCCCAACAGCTAAGCTCCTAGGATCATTGGGACAGGCAAGCCCCTCACCATGATAAGGTGGTAGTTTTCATTAAAGTCTTCACTTTACAAAAAGGCTGTTTCCTTTCTACACAGCTTGGCCTTCCAAGTACAGAACACTGCTGGAAAACAAATTTCTACACCAGTGTCCTTATACCATTAAAATAATACTTCCAAAACAATGTTCAAACAGTGGAAAGCATTCCCCAAAATTGAGTGTTTTGGGGATTAAATTTCAACAGTTATTTTGTAGCTTGACTGATGGAACACAGAGACCTGTGTTTCAGGTGCTTCGGTGTGGTTATTTGGCCATTATTTTGCCATTTCAGTTCAAAGAAAAACCTTCAGCTGACAAATGAAGCAAACTGAGAATTCTGCACATCCACCTTAGAACTCATCTGTAATAGAGGCCATAATGTAAGGCCGGATTTTCCACAGTTCATAAAGGGTGGGGGAGCATGCTTTGCAGCATATGCTTGCAGCAGTACATCATCACAGGAATTCTCAAACATTAACCCATTTCTCACTCATACACATCCAGTGACAGCACAATGTCAAACTTTGGGGTGCAAATTTCTAATAAATAACAGCCAACTGTCCCAATCTTGTTATCAATTTAAACATTAGGAAACTAGCTTGCCTTTTGAACCAGCAACCTACATTTTTGTGCACACCAATGTGGTATTAAAGAGTACCGGCCTGAGGGTCTGATGTTCTCATGCCATTAAAGACCAATCTGTCAACCAGATTTGAAGCACAAAAATTACTAAACTGGATTTCCAGGAAGAAACTTTAAAGTAAACATACAGGATGGATATGTTAATCAAAATACAACAAAATAAACTGTAAATTTGTTGTCTACTAAAAATTGCTAAATATGATAGTAAATTTGCTCGATAGTGGAAAGATTCGTAAGACCAACAACAAAAAATACGAACAGCAGATTAAGCTACTGCAGCAAACTAAAAACTAATTAACATGTGAGAGAAACAAAATTAGCTCCTTTCTGGGATTCCTCCATTTTTATGAGGCATACCATAACCAGCTAAGCATGGATTTACACAGGCATAAATCCTTTACAGCCCAAAGCTGGGTGTTTTTCCATTACATGGAATAATTTTTTCCCACTCTAAAAATATCAGTTATACATCACAAAGGGTTAAATTCACATGTTTTGTTTAAATTGCACCCAACAGCCTACCATCTGCTCTATATATTCATATTTTATTTACCACTATTCCTCTATACCACCAGGAATTAAACCATAAGCCATTTTTAAACACAGTTCCAGCAACACTGCTGTAAAGAAGACCCCTCATTACGCCAGATTTGTTTGTTCACACTGAACCACAAACCGACATTTTGCTGCCCCAGTGTTTGATTTTAGATAGCATGCTGCTAGGATTGATGTGTAACACTACAATGTCAGCCTTCAGTGGCTCCTGCTTTGACTGTTTACACAGATGTCAATTTGGCTCTGATGCTACATTTGCTGCTGACTTAACACAGAACAGCAATGCCTCCCAAATTTTGTATTTGTACATGATCTAATTTTTAGCATGTTATCTTAATGATGTTAGCATTAAGCCAAGAGTTCAGCCTAAAAAAGAAAATATGATGATCTACAGCCTTTGTTCACTGTGTTCTTATTATTGTCTTATTTGTTCGTGTTGATTGCTGCTCTGTTGCATTGACGTCTTTGACTGTCGATGTAGAAAGTTTAAAATCTGTACCTCACGCTGGTCTCACATTTACTCATCAAATCATAAGGTCTGGCAACCACTGTCTCTTTAGAAAAATTAAAATGTCATGAGTTGAAGGATAACCTTACTATGTATGAGCTGCAGACTGTCTGTGCACTGCACTGCCCTCACAGTGTAGTTTGTCATTAACTAGACATTTGAAAAATGCAACAGAATCATCCACATCTACATCCTGATTAATCTAAAATACAACCTCCCCCCAACACACACATACACATACAAACTCATACATTTAAATAGCAGCGCTATGAAAACTCATTTTGCTGTCATATGTGTTTTCTCACCTTGAAAGAGGTACTCCTCTGTGTTCATGTCAGGATTGTCAGTGATAATGTCAAATGGGGACCTTCCAGCCATCATCTCAAACATCAGCACACCCAGAGCCCACCAATCCACGCTGAAGCCTGAGAGGGCAATGATAACAACAACAAGACACAACATTCATCCAGATAAACAGCAAATATGTGGCATGAAACTTTGCATTTGGCAGCCATTTTTTCCCAAATTCTTCCCACCTCGTCAGTCTAAATCACAAACAGAGGCTGCTTTGATTATTTGAGAAAAGATCTTCATGATTTTAGTTCATCCTTTAGTTTCTCATAAAACTTTAAATATTTAATATCAGTATTTCTATTTCATCCCTGCTTCCCGGCAGAGGCGGTGCTTTAAGCACTGAATACTCGCCTTCGCGCATGTGCAGTTCGAG
>JAQNCA010000002.1:1485120-1503748 GCA_029783725.1 Acanthurus tractus | reverse complement strand
GCACGCACGCACGCACGCAAGCACACACACACACACACACACACACACACCTAAATTTAAATTCATTTCTTTGAATGGAATACATATATGGTAATTAATTGTTGACTGTTTTCCTTTCCTTGTTGATATTAAATTCAAACAAAGAAAGACGATTCAGCAGTGAGGAGACAGAATTCTTGGTTCATGTTATAGATAATTATTATTAAATCCTTGTTTTTCAGATAAATACGCTGACAGGAACAAGGAAGCTTGCTCCCGCTGTCAGCGACCGATCTGTTAAAGACGATCGGACAGTTGAGATCACGTCACGTCATTGTGTATATTCCACCGTAAATGCTTTGATTATTTCTGGACAGGTTCACACAGAGCTCCCCCTGTCTCAGCCGAATACAGACTTAGACAAATTTCATGTCTATCCTTGCCTAGCAGTGTTGCAACACTGGGGAGGTTGTACAAACATTTTCTGAATTCCTTCACAGTGAGAGTGGAGGGCAGTTTTCTAGGCTGGACTCATAGCTTTATCAAAGCAACCTTCAAGACATTTTTACTTTATCAGCACTGCCAGGAGCAGGCTGTGTAGTACAGCCACTCATCCACTTCAAATCAACACTGTGGCTGAAGGCAGTGCTTTAGAAAACAGTTGAGTGGGAGAAATGGACTGAAAATGTAGATACTATAACACATTCCCTTTTGCTCTGTGTCATCACTGATGCTCACAGTACTTTCAGCAAGACAAGTAAACTTCACTCAAACTCTACATTACACTTTTCAGGTGATCTTTTCAGCTTGTACTCAGCTTCTTGACAATACTTCTGTGTTTTGCATTATTTTGAAAATGTTAAGCATTTCCTGTTTTTCTGTTTTCCTGTATTTAATTCTCAACAGTGGTGTCACTAACACATCACATCAAACACTTTAAGGCGACACTCGTCTTTTTTCGACACAGAAAAGCACACCATGTTAGCTGGCAGCTAGCTCTGTCATAAACTTCACAAAAAGTTTTAGCTTTTTTTAAAAATACATACTAGTACACTCTTTTACTACCTCATAACTGTTTACAGAGCCTAGGTCTTTTGTGTTGTTTATACTCCAACAAAGCACAACACAGGATTATTACACAGCTTACATGACAACTTCTTCCATTTTTAAATAACAAGGTCTGTCAAGACCATTTCTGACGATGAAATGCATAAACTTGTGAGTTCATCAAATTCAAAATTGATGCTAAACATTGCCCGGGTTCACTCTGCCCCTCAAAGCACAGCAAGTACACAGAAATTGCTTGTTTGTACTAAAATGCAATAACAGTGCTGTCAACTTTGGACTGTGCACACACCAACATTACACTAACAATCTGCATAATAATATGAACTGGCTTAATTTTCAGTTTTCCAGGATACTTTCAACCTTTTAAGATCATTGTGCTGCCAGTCAACATGCTTTATGAAAGACTGCAGAGCTTTCAAAAACTATACTTTACTTTGCAAAATCAAAAAGGACAAAGAAAGAATATTAAGGAGAATCGGTCAGGCATGTGGTGCACAGAGCAGAGGAATGCAGAATATGGAACATGCTGATGAGACAGAGAAAGCAAAGTGTAACTGAGAAGAAAGAGGGAGCCTGACAAGGGGAGTTTTACATAAGAGAGAGGGGAGGATTAGACAAAGAGAAAAGAGCCAGGGGGAGACTTCAGTATTGAAGGAGACGACTCTGCCACAGACATAGCTGCACTCTAACACTAGTCGGCTCGATTTTAGCTTTAGCACGTAGCCTCGCCAAGGCTAGCTTCACCAGCACTATTGTTATACAGCTTGTTTGTGCCAGCTAAAGTGGTTGCCCAGTGAGAGCTTTATGCAAGGCACCAGACTTTTGTGGATTAGCCTCCTGAGCAGATGTGCCTCAGGCTTATGCTATTCACCGCAGAGGTTCAATGGTGGGACATGGTCACCACTCAAAATCCAGTCACACAACAGAATGAGGTCGGCAGCATAGAGACCACTGACTTTTATTGTGTGGTTGTGATATATTAATATATGTGTTGGTGTGTGTGTCGCTGTGTGTGTGGCTGTGTGTGTGTGGGCGTGCATGCGTGCATGTATGTGTGTATATATAAAATTAAGCAGTTTTGGTATCTGGTCAATTTTGTAGTAGGTCAGAAAATGTATATATAAGGAGGTAAAAAAAAGTAAACCATAAACTGTCAAGAACCTAAATTTGCATTTTAATATTGTGATTAGTTCTAAAAATCTAATTTTAGACATCATACTAGCACCAATAATGAATAATGAGGTCAGTGTAAAGCATTGCAAGTTGCACTTTCTCTGATCGTCACTACATTGACCCTCTGAAAAGAGTCAGTATAATTATAAGATGTTGCACAAAAACTGGATGCCAATATTGTGTGTTTTAGATATCTTCTTCAGAGACTGGTTGTAATAAAAAAATGTGCTATTGGTCCGTGCTTTCACTGGTAACCAAAATACAAAGTCTCCTTTTTTTCCTCATATTTTGGTCTTTACAATAGGCCTAACTTTTCAGTGAATACAGACATAAAGAAACATCAGAAAATGTACAGTTGTACAGAGTCCCTGCAAAAAAAAAATCCACAGCCCTTTCTGACAACATTTACTGAAAGGACATTCACTCCCTTGTATTATTAGAAATTAGGTAAATGATTAATTTTCATCAGTTCACATTTTATAGTACAATACACTGTAGACATGCCATCATCATCATTATTATAGTTGTTGTTGTCCATATACATCCTTTCTTTAAGCAAACGTCATCTTGAACAGTGAGGTAGCCCACTGTGACAAGTGTAGTTTAAAATGCATGCTCTGCTTGCAGAAAACTCTGCTGGACATCAAATCAATCACTTCCTAAACTAGCCACAGCCACCAGAAAAGGATCAGGATATTTTGGCTTTACTTTTAGGGTCTTGCTGTGCACGCAGCATGCAACAGAAGAGTTGAAAAGTACAGAGGAAGGAGGAAAAAAATGAAAATCAAATGTCTGAAGCATAAAGCAAAGAGCAAGTTCCCTCATCATCTGTTGTTTTGGTGTATTTCCAGACGAAGGAAAGACAGCCGTCAGTGTGCAGAAAATCACAACTGTTTGAATCACTTAGAAAATGAAGAGAAAGTGAGAAGATTAAAACCATGTCATAAGTGACAACAATAAGATTCAAGTTATGAATTCACCACATATCTACTTCCACATTGGTATTTTGGTTAGCTGAGGTTTCACAGCGCCTCAGTTCCTCCCGGTAAAAGCAAGCATGTTAACTTGCTGGAAGATGATCGCTTGTTATCATGTTTAGGTGCTGACCACTTCAACACTTCAAACTGTGTAACAGCCAGTGGGGATTTTTTGTGTTTTGCTTTTTATTAAATTATCCAACTCTTGAGTCTTTGAACATTAGTGCTTTGCCCCCATCAGGTCCCTCCTGTGATGAAACATTACTGTCTTCCTAACAGCCCCGCAGCGACTAAGACCTATTTTAGTCACTTCCATGTTTTCTCTCAACCTCTATTTCTGAGTCACTCTCCTTGTTTTGAAGAGAGAGACATCTCTCTTTCAATTTTGCATTCACCATTCAACATACTGTAATCTCACAAGCTCTTTCATGCTCTTTTCTGCTGCACGGGCAACCCCATCAGATGTGTCAGAGAAAAAAAAGCTTAGGATATAAATGAACTGTAATCCATAAAGCCAACCACAACTGAGGGCTGCACCACAGGGGTTGTCTTAATACAATGCCCCACTTCTCAAAGCTTGAATCTTTTCCTTCCTGTGTATTTGAGAAAAAGAGGGTAAGTCAAAGAGGGACAGGTAAAGGAGAGTTTTAAGTATCAGTTCCTGAGTAAAACATTTCTTTATCGGAAGGGTGACCCAAATTCAAGTCGGGTACAACAACTGCCTTGTTACTTAAGGGTTTAGTTCCAACCCAGTTAGTAAAAATAGGCAGAGGAAAAAAAAAATCTCCCATAAGACTGTTGACTTTGTTGAGGGCTTCGGCTCAAATGCTTAAGGTCAGATTCAAATGCATTCTGAAGTTAAATCCAGGACAGAGAAATTACAATAGCTGTCACAATAACTTAAGAGGTCTGCCATTCTTCAAACACACTGACCTTAGTGCTAAATACAACCAGACACATTCAGGTTATGATCCTCAGAATCCAAAATGTGTTATAATACACATATTTTATCGGGAATGTAGTTGGTGTTGTATGTTAGTAAAAGTCAGCTCCAGTGGGAGTGAACTACCAGCACAGGGGGGCTGTCACCTTTCCACTGCTTAATTTGCCGCTATGGTTTTACATGAGACCCAACATTGTCAACCAGGAAAACTGACAACCAAATCATCTTTGAGAGAAAAATCAATCAGGCATACACAGAGAGGAACTGGATTCTGTGTGTGTGCATAGTGAGCATGGCTCATTAGGAGTGACACAGCATGATGCAGAGATGCTGTAATGACCCTGTCATAAAGTATAAGCTGAGACCTGCACATCTCCTATTAATCCTCTCATCTAATGATACCCATGGTTATACGATCCAAAAGAACTTGTAATATGCTCATACGTAACATTATATTGATCATACAGTCAATAGTACACAGTGTACCTACAAGACTCTAAAAAGAATCTCAAGGAGTCGTAGTTTGCATTCTAATCCATCTAAAGAGGATGCATCAGTATTTTGAATGGCTTCTGTATTTATTTTGTCCCGTTTTAATATTTGCATTTTTGTTTTATTATTGAGTGTCATTGTTATTTACATGCTTTGTTAATTCTATATGTAATTTTTGTGCCAGTGTGATGGCACTGAAACATGTTCCCTCTAAATGTGTCTGTATAATCCTAGAAGGGATTTGCTGTCTAAGCAGCCAAACATAAAAACAAAGTTAGTGTTCATTCATTCATTCCACCCTAAGAGCGACCACAGGATGCTTGGAAAGGCCAAGGAGTGCTATTTGTGCTGGAAACTGTCAGAACACAGTCTAGCATCTCCTAGTTCAGGGACTGCCTGACATGTCCTCTTGCACAAAGTAATGTTTTCACTGCACACAGCACAAAACTGCTGAAATATTAGTTGCAAATAGGGCCTCTAATTAATACCCGTCACTTGGAAAGTATTTCAGCAGGTGCTTATATTTAAACTCACAAGATATATAATTTCCGCTTTTTACATGTCTAAAAGCAATTGCATCTTTGGAACTTATTTTGCTCAGGTGTTTAGTTTTTTATTAAAAGCTGCAAAAGTCTATTTCTTTTGTCATCTTTCACTAACTTCTGGATAATCAGCAGTTAAAAAGTGAGGATGTCTGCAAACGTGATATAAAATACATAAATAAAACTTAAATTCACTGTCTTCTCTGAGAAAATTTCTGCCCAAGTCAGTCTGACCAATATTCAGCAGCGCTGGTGGTGACTTAGTAATGGCAGATGAATCAAAAGATCTCATGCATCTTTACAACATGCAAGTGCAAGAAATTATCATAATATTTAAGGTTTTCATCACTCAGTATTGGCCTCTACTTGTTTGGAGCAAATCACTGTTATGGTTAAGTTTTTTAGGACCCTGTGACTGTTGTGAAAGTAAGATCATCAAAGAACAATGCTGAGGCACAGTTCTACAAATCACAAAAAAAAAAATTAAGTTCCCCCTATTGAATAAAGATATATGAAAAACCAACTGCACACTGTATGTCCACCAAATGACAGCCTTCAAAGTGGACTGACAGATGCAGTTTAGCATCCACTGGCAGAGATTTTTTCTCTGGTCTTACAGGCAGAACCAGCATTTAAGGAGATGAAATATATGTCTTAGAATTGTCAGGTGGACACAAACACCATTCCAAACAAATGCTAGCACTGCTCTGCATCTGCTGGATGTCAGTGTCTTTTGATTGCTTGAATGCAGCTACTTAAAAATAAGTAGCATAACAATAACACAATACTATGTAGCTTGCAACACACAACTGACTGACAGCACTTAACATGTTGCTGAGCAACAGCAAGATGCCTCTAATTGCAAAAAAAAAAAAAAATCTTCAGTGAAATGGAAATCAGAGCTGCAGGGAAAAGCAGCACCACAGTGTTCCTGGCTATTTAGGCATCTTCTCTAACAGTGTCTTTACAAAGTTCAGTTCTGTTTTATTCCATCTTTTAATGCAGAAATAAAACTGCTCATCGCTAAGCTGACATGGCTGATAAAAAGACTTTTTTTTTAGTTCACGATGAAGGACATTTATGCTAAGTGTATTTTTCAAAGCACTATGCTACAACCCATTTGGAATTTCCATGGCTTTTGGTTAAAACTAATCCGCAGGATGGCTCCACTGCTGGCCTTTACAGATCACTATTTAATAATCCCTTGTAGACATCTTATAAATGGTTGAAATGGGCTGTCAAAGACACTCATTTAGTAAGAACACTGTAGTGGACATGAACATTCAGTGACCCATTTTTCACCTTGTTAGACTTTATGTTAGAGAAGAAATCTTACAAGGAGAAACAGGCAGAACGAGAATGAGACTTGATGAAGTAGACTCAGTCATAGGCCAGTCAGATGAGGGAAATCCACAGGGTAAAAAATAAGAGAAGTTAAAGGATCAGGTAGAACCTGAGAAGACAGGGCAAGCTGTTACAGTGCAGCATTCATACTGGGCAATAAGGCACGCTTGCTCCATTTGGCAGCCATCATTAAGGAACTAAAAATTCAGACAGCCATTTGTGCTGAGGATGCACTGTGTGAGGCTTACAGATCATTTGGTTTTTCCAAAAGTGGCACTACAGAAAAGGTCAATCAAAACTTAAGATTCACCTCCATCAGAAACTCAATGTGCAAAGCAAATTTCCTGGTAATCTGTTAAATGTTAATGGGTTATACCCCTTTAACACAGAGCAGAGAACCAACTAGCACACACTTACATCTGACTTTTGTCTTCTGTGGAAAAGGGTACAATTGGGATTCATTCCGAGGTCAGGTCACAGGTATTTATTAGCCTCAAATCAAATCACATATAATTATTTGCAAGAACAACAGCCATTATGGAGAAAAAGTAGGCTTGGAGCCTTCATAATTTCTGCAAGTGTTAATCTTTGCTGCAAACTCAACTGGTCTCGGTTCGAGCTGTGCCTGAGCATCAATCAGACAGCAATCAGTTTAAGACTAAAGTGAAAGATTTTAAAACCTAATTGCTATAACCTTGTCATGAGCCTGAAGGCAGTATGTCTCTCTGTTTTGTTTTTGTTGTTCTCAAGAGCCAAAAACTTAAACAGTCAATTACCTGTTTTAGTGGTTTTGCCTATGTTTAAAAAATGCTTATGCATGCTATAAGGTGTAATAATGGTATTAGATTATGACATTTTGTGTGAAATGAATACATCTGCCCTGAGGGTGGTTCAAGAGAAGAACTTACAGTAAGAAAGGAACGTCTATGGCACGGAACGGCAAGTATGTGTGCATAATTTTATAGCAATTAGACTAGACCACTGTAAAAAATTATTTAAAAAATCTGCTATTAGTTACAAGATCCCTTATCAATGACAAAAATAGGGGTGGATGAAATGGCATAAAAATATAATTCTAATGATTTTGATGACAAGGTTTTTTTGCTATAACAAAATTCTGACACTTGACAGCATCCCGCCAATTCATATACACCTTTAAGCTAACTTCATCTCACTGTAGACAATTAAGACTGTAGACAATTAAGACTGTTCTACTATGATTATCAAGCTAAAGTCAGCCTGGCACTTGACTCCTATTGTTCTTCTGCCTCTGCAGTGAGTTTTCTCACACCCCTCTAAATATGGCTGATGGAGCTATTGGACTCTACTTTTTCTCAACCTGGGCTGTGAGGGTTTGCTCAGGAAGAGCAGGTCACCAACTGACTGGGGGGTTGTTGGTTGGATTCCTGCACGAGAGAGGCTCCTTAGGTAGACAGGGAGCTACAAATTGCTTCAGATGTATGTAATTTATACGGTAGCCTGCTGCCATTTGCATGTGATTAGGCCTGAAACTGTACAACCTGATGGATTATTCTTTGTCACGTGCTGCACTGAATCAGATCTGAGGCATCACTTCTTATAATGAATGTAGCTACAAGATGACACAACTATTGGTTTTTATAATGTGATTTTCTCTTAATTTTAATTACATCAAACCATTTCAATGCCATCAAAGTTGTTTTCACTTATACATTTTCCTTTTGGTAACTGCAAATACTTCAACACATCTCAGTACTGTTTATATGATAAATATAAAGAACTGATGGACTGTACACTCATGAAGGAGAAATTTAGAACTGACGGTGGTACTACATGTTATAATTTTTTGGTCTACACATTTTTTAGTTTCCAAAAGTATTCTTATAATATGTTCTCATGTTTCATACTATCTTGTAGCCACTATATCAAATGTCTAAGTCTGCAGGCATATCAGCAAAAACTCTGCTAATCAAAACTCTACCTCAACTTTTATGCTTAATGCAAAGGCTTTTTAGCATCAGTTCAGCTCAGCCAGACAAAATCTCTTATCTGCTTTGCATCCACAGGCCTGTTTCTCAAAGAAATCAAATGCCAAACCTGCCTCCAATCTTGTTCACTTCTATCTTGACTTCTAATCTTGACATTCTAATATTTAAATAAAAAAAGCATTATTATCTTACCAGAAATCAATAATAATAGAGACTTAGGTGATAGGTTATGCCTATGTCTAATTGTCTATCAGTGTCTGTGTATGCATGCCTACATGTGAAAACTACAGACAATCCCACAATCCAGTCACAGCTGGATAGAATGAACAAAAAAGGTACCAACAGACTGCAAAACCAAAACATGATGGCTCTTCATCAAGCAAGGTGTAGAATCCTTTGCCTCAAATTCATAAATCTGCTGTGATTTACAGAATAAACCTTTTGTAGGGCAAAATCTAGGCATTTTTGTCTTCATTGTATTTTCTGCTCCAAGCATCTCCAAAAGTTTTTCTAAAGTGTCTTAAAAAGCATAATTCTGTACCAAAAAGATATTATTTCAATAATTTATTCAATGAAGTCACAAATACCAACATTAGGTAAATTTATTATCTGCGGTTGTTAAATACAACCTGAATTCATATATTTTAGAATGCGCTTATTGTAAAATATACTCACATGTATTTACATTTTTCTAATATCCATAGAAGAGAAAGTGTCATTATTCTCCTTTTGTTTTTAGCCAATACTGAAATTCACAACAGCAAATTTTTCACGAGGAAGAAGAGGGAGTGCCTGGAAGACTATTCTGCCAATTGTGTATTTCAGTGAAATGGCCCCTTAAAAGACAGATTTTAGTCGGACATATACATATACTGTGGTCTTAACACAAGCCCAGTGCTGTCTCAGGAGAGTCTCTCTGTCATCCACAATGCATCATTCTGGTCTGGTATAGAAACCACAGTGTGTTAAAGGCAGAACAATGGCGCTCTGCTGTGCCACAGTCAACACTCCACTAACAAAGCTGCCATTTACAGCTTCAGAGCTGTGTTGGCTCTATGCTGAAAGCTATATGCTACTGAAGAAATAGACCCTCTTAATTCAGAATGACTTCACAAGAAATAGCCATAGCAGTAGAAGATGAAATGTGACAACTACTGGCCTCAAAGATTGCAGCTGATATTCTTGCACACGCAAAAAACATAATATCACAGTTGCCATATCTTTAAAATTTTGGCTTGTTTGTTTGTTTGTTTTGCATGCAAGTAGTGCAGTAGTAATAACTACAGTATTGTCCTATTAAAGCTGTGTCTACACGTTTTATGCCCTCTACATTGCAGATACAAGATCCAGATATTAGTTCAGTTGATTGACATGGATATATTATTGATAAACTGATAGGAAATAGCATCAGTTATCTGCACATCAAATACGTCCTGGCACAACTGGCTATTGCTTCCGCATTCGGATCAATGCTAGAAAGCTTCCCAGCTGCTCGGCTATCAGCAGCAGTAAGAACATGTGGGTGTGCTGCAGTGCAGCAAGGAGGTCTGACACGTTACAAAACCACTGCTGCTATTTCTGGAGCTAGAGATACTTATAAGTCAAGAGGTGGGCTGAGTATTACGGGTGTGGAGTCTGGATGCATGTCCAACTGCTCTCATTTGCTGTAACCACAAATGACATTTGACTTGTGGCATTCTAATTCCCTCTAAATGAGCAGCTGATTTGCTAAAGGCAATTATACAAGGTGAGAAAAACAATGTGTGACATATCCCTTGAGTTCCGAAATGTATCTGATGCTGACATAGTCTGTCTCTATGAGCAGGACATGGGAAACAGATGTCTTACAATTTGCCTGATTTTTTTGCTAAATCAGATGATGTGAAATTGTTAAAACAAACAAGTCAGTTGTGTGTACTGAATCTCAGAACAGATAAGGTTTTTAAATCAGCTTGGAAGGTTGGATTTATGGAAATAATAAGTATGTCATTACGTTATGTGGAGCTATTTGAGGTAAAACAAAGTCATTTCTTTGCTGGACACAAGTAAGTCACGTGTCTCTCCTATAAAATTTTTACACAAGTAGATCCTCCTCATAAATGTGAGTCTTTTAATTTTCTTGTCCCAAACTAGGGCTGCTCAATTATGGGCAAAAATATAATCACAAGTATCTTGGTGAGATCAGGTTTATTTAAGACACTTATTTTTTCGACTTCAAAAACATGATGACAACATGATTTCTTGAACTTAAAGTAAATTAACTGTGAGCTGTCATGTAAACTTGTTTGTACAAAGTTTTGCAACTGACACAACATGTAATAACCCTCCCTGCATGCTCTTCCAACACAAGTTCACAGTGTATGATTGTGTCTGCCTGGCTTGCCATGGACACCTGCGTGCCATGTGATATCTTCCTGTTAATACAAGCTGAATTGGTTTTTTTTTCTGTCTTGTCGACCTAGGGCTCTCTTTCCATCATCTTGGCACAAGATAAACTTTGGTTTCAACAGCCTGGCTCAGAGTGATTTTAAGCTTGCACTGTAAGACAAAAGTACACTGCTGCAAGAAAAGGGGTGCATTGGATTTCAAGCACTTCACAAAATGAGAGCATCATCACAAAATTTGTATAGTATAGCAACAATATGATTGAAATTGAAATTAAAAAACTTGATTAATTGTCCAATCATATCCTAAAAAAGTCATGTTAAAGCAATACTTAACATTTTAAATGGTCAAATGGTCAGTTGCACTAGCTCTTAAATGGCAAAAAATTTACATCAAAGTTTAAAATCATCAAAATCAGTGAATAAACTCACTGCTTTGAGTTGTTTTGAAATACAATATATATCTGTTCATCTTTGCAAAGCTTTTGCATCAACTTCAGCTTTGGTGAAACTTTAAATATGTACCTCTGACCAGCTGGAGGCCCCCTTGACAGTGCTGACCCAAGGGACCAGAGAGTCAAGGAGTCTGAAATAAAGGTGACTGTTTTGGCTTATTTTGGTGCACCATTCCATTGTATTTAACCTCCTCTGCCGCAGTAAAAACTGTTCCATAAAAGAGGAATTATGTTTTTAGTGTTAGCATGTGATCCTCAGCTACAGTAGCTTAAAGCTCGTCCCATTATTACAGTTGCTAAGTCAAATTCCAAAACCACTTATTTTTCAAAAGCCTATGGATTAATTTTGCTTTATCCTTTGCAGGTGTAACTATACCTAAAAAATCAGCATAAACCCTTAAAATACTTACTTTTAAAAAACTATATTCAAAATCTACCAGACCATATGTGTTCTGTATGTTATCGATGTGTCACAGTTACCATATTTTGTAATTTTAGAGGTGAATGTTTTACAAGTCATTTAATTAATCATCTGACATCAAAGTCTTCACAGTGTAATTGAATGTGATTAATGTGTACCAGCAAATACACCTGTTCACCTTGCTTGCACAATTTGATTAGTCTCTATTGAACTAATTGACTGTTGAAGTGTCAGGAATTGAGAAGGTGATTAACCGAATGGTTTTAAGTTGCTCCATGTCGAAAGTTTGAGTCCAAGAGTAGTCACAATCCCAGGACTCAAAGATTTTAAATTTGTCCAGTCTAGGGTCAGCGGATTCACTATCTAGTTAAGTACATATCTTAGGGTCTTCAGCCATTATCAGCCTACTGACATCTGAATTGCTGCTCAAATTGCATAAAAATACAAACTGAAGTGAAAACAAAAAAGCAATTCAGTCTGATCAGCAGTCTATCCCCAGACTGGGAACCAGACTAATCTGCCAAGCTCATGGCTTATTCGCTCTGGCAGATGGTTCTGGCCCTCTTCCCACTCACACAAATTTCCACTCGACCTTGGTTGTGTTGGGCCAATCACAATCGTTCATCTCTTATGGGGCACAATTGATGCCATGACTGACAGAGGAGCGTTATCGATCTAGATTAATGGTCACATGTCACACATTTTGCTGCTCTGACTGGCTGTGCTGGTGCAACTCAAACTTAGATCAAAATTACAAATGAGGTTGTGCCGTAAAAATGTAATTTAAGATTTTTATAATAAATTTTTTTTAAAGACATATATTAGTGTACTGTTGGGTTGTAATGTGGGAACATTTGTGACCAGGCCCCACTTTCTTTTAAATCTGATGAAACACTGCCCAATCTTGCATGTCTTGCGCTACATCTCATGTTTCCTTGCTGGGATTTGTTCAGGGTCCAATGTAGTTGGTGACTGTTTTTGGTTTATTAAATTTTCTCCAGAGGCATTTGGGAGTTTATAATTCCACTTGGAAAATGAATAAAGAGTTAAGTTACCGAACTACACACATACTACACACTCCACTCAATAGAAATATCGTTAGGTACAAACAAGACAGAGCAAGTCCCTATTCAAGCCATTTCTTTGAGCCTTAAGGCATTTAAATTTTTTTACATAATCCAAAAAGTTCGGTACTGGAATAAAAGTTGTTTTAAAGAAACTGATCTGACATGAACCAGTGCATGAGTTATACTTACTGGCATGACAAAAAGGTACAAAAATAATTTTGAGAGTGAGTCATGACAACAGTCATATTCTGACTTATTCTATTTCAGATGTATAAGATCATTTCAGAAAGCAACATCTAGATAACCATACTGATAAGTGAAAATCAAGTACATAAAGAGACATGAAAAAATAATCACCTGTATGAAACCTTGTTTTGTCACGTAAAGTAAGTGAATGCATTGTGGGTTGCTGAAAGTTTCCTTACCCTCTTTCAAAAAGGTCAGGTACTGAAAAATGGAAAGAAAAGATTTTTGATAATATAATTCCAAAGGCTTGTGACTAACAAAAAAAAAAAATTAGTAAACCAGAACTTTTTACAGGTCTACAACTTCAGGCTAGTGTTTATATTATGGTTATAACTAAGTATGTACATAATACAGGACATAAAATTAGGGCTTTGTTTTCATTAGAAAACATAGATTAAGGCTTTCTAGTCAAATATGTCAACATGGGATAATTATATGTTCAGTGCAATGTGACTTTATCACATCTATTTTTATTTGTTATACTGTATATGCTGCTTTTTTTTCTCTTTTTGGGAGATCTCCTTTGGAGCAGTCTCTCTTTTATTTTTTTGAAACCTTTTTTTGTTTGATAGGTTTACAATAGAGACAGACTGGAGAGTGAAGGGGAGGACATCCTACAATATTGCAAAACTGGAACCCAGTATAGGATACTGTGATCATATGTGCTGCTCCTGAGTATTCATTTTTGGGGTCCATAAAAGTGGGTAGAGAGATTAAAGAAACTTATTGTGCATATATTTTAACAGTGTCACATTTTACCATTGTTCTGTCTCTCCTGGTGCATTTCCCTTGTGCTGATGTCACACAGATGCTGCACAGCTTCCAGCCATGCAGACTGTCTGTCACACTGACATAGTTGAACATTGCTTTAAGACACTCTGATACCATGGCATGTTTTGACCCCCCTTTGTCATATAAACTAAGCTCTGGCAGCTGGAAACAAAGCAGAAACCAGTGAGACATCATATACTGACATGCTACTAACCAACAGCCACAGGAACAGAACTGGACTGAGCAGAGATTTAGCATGGCAGCCAATGTCAAAGTGGCAAGTCACATGACAGACTCTGACCCAGAAATGTGCAATACACAACAGTTACAACACAAATAGCTATAAAACACTGTCACACACACTGAGATATTATTTTTATATGCAGCTTTAGTACAAACCTTATCGACAAGTATTTTTCATTTTATTTGCTTTCTTACCAAAACACATCATCTTTGACCATCAAATAAACAAAAGGAAATAAGGTCACCATTTGTAGTGCCATAGCAGTTAAAGTGATGTCAACATTTCTTGATGTAAAGTCTCCAAAAACCTGCCCACCAACCTAAAAACACAAAATCATAACAACCTCAAAATTCTGACTTACTAAAAAATTATATACAGGTAGCTTTATTATTAGTATCTGCACCAAAAAAAACCCAACAGTCTGGTTTCAGCCTCTAACATTCAATTTAAAGCTGGCTCAGAAACGTGGTACAGGGATGAAAATGTTACAAATGCATACAATACAAACCTGCTTTGTTTTGCCACAAGAACACAAGCACATACAATAAAATATCATACCAAAGTTATGGACTGTGTTGCTGTCTAGTTTACGAAGTTCCCTCTGGTGTTGACAACATTATGTTGCGAGCATCAGTATTGTTTTTATTTTTTATAAAATTAAACTGTCCATATGCCACAGAGATTCAGAGAAGGGAATTTTAGCACAACTTCACCAAGTACAATGCCAAGGTGCATGGAGAGGTGTGACAGTGTGAAGACGTCAAAACTCTATCAACACTTTTCATTCAAGTATTGCTTGTCATCGGGTCATTATAGTGGCTTGGAGGCCGACGTAGTGATCACGAACTACTGACATTCCATGTCTGTGTCTGGTGGACGTCAGTCGCATGTCAATACTATTTTACTCTTCCTTCTTACTGTGTCATCTCCATACTGTTGGCTGACTAATAGCCATAAATATTATACAAAATTGCATTAGGTATTACCTGTGCCTTGAAATGCCTCCACATTGTCCCAAGGGAGAGGCAAAAAACAGCTCACTCACTTAAAAAAGCATTTTGCTTAAGTAATGATGCAGACAGCCATCTCATTCATGTGTGTTCAACCAAATCTAATAGCAATCATACCAGTGACTCTTTTTTAGAGGCTCGCTGCAATGATGGAGTATATAACACTGAAGAATCTACCTAGAATCTGCCAGTAGTCATATATTTTTGAGAAATGTGAAGACAAAATTCTGGTCTGTTATTACTGTGAACAACGACATCAACATGGTTACATATGTGTTACACAACAGATTCTGACACTGGCATTAAAAGTATGTGTGCTTGAGAGTGAGCTAAGGGTGACCGGACACTCGTGTGATGCAGTGTTCATGTCAAATCCAGCAACTCCCACCCTTTGTATACCAGAACACCAGAACAAAACAATGTGTGTGACCTAAAATTCAGTGTAAGACAAATGATCAATACTGTCACACAGGAGAGCAAGGGTCAACAATCAAAAGTCATTTAATATTGATTAAACTTATCTTTTGTGATTAGGTTCTTTTGTTGGGATTTGGATTTACTCCTAAGGAGACTTTTGATGACAAGAAATTATCCACTGATTTTTGACTCTCCATTTTCACAAAGTACAAAAGCACAAAAGATTTAAATGTTGAAGTGCTTTTTTACCAAGAAGTATCACACACTGTTGGTATTACTAACAAACGAATAAAACCTGTCCTGTATCCTGGTAGCATCTTAACCATATGTAGACAGATTTAGACAGAAAGGACTGATCTATATCACAATTACTGGGTCTTACACATAATCCTATACATAATGCAATAGGTTTCTTTACTTGCCATAGGAGTCTAACCACTAATCCAGTTTCGCATGATTTATGAATAGAAATTGGACCTGTCTACTTCCCGGTAGCATACCATGTACCTATTAGCTGCCATTTAGCTTTATCTGGTCAGAGAAAGACAGGCGACCAGGTTAACACTAAAAGAGGACACACAAAGATGCAGGAATGCAAACTGTAAGACACACTTGGAGAGAAAAGGGACTGATAAATGGATTTTTGTTTCACATTCCACCACAAACTTTAAGTATTGACTTTTTCAAACTGAATAACAAAATCACAGCATTGGCTGGCTGACTGGACTGATAATTGTGACTATGGGAAGTCAAGAGCTCTAACCAGGTCCAAGGGAGCTGGTCATAGGAATCAAGTTTAGTGACCTAGCTGATATGAAAAATCCACTCACACTCACAGCTCAAGGTATATAAGATTGCATTCACTCAGGAAAAAATTATGTCAAATTTTTACATGTACTGCAACACAGGCATAACAGTCTCTGTAACACAACATACATTTTTGTAAATTAGCAATTTTCAAAGAGAGAAAAGTATGGATCCGGTATATTAGTGTAAAGCATCCCGAATAAGTTAATCATTTAGCACAATGTTGCACTTTATCGAACAGACTTAACTAGTCTGCCATTTTATGTAAAGGGGATGGCTTTGACCTGGAACAATTGTTCAATAGGACTGGGTAAATGGGAGTTACTACTGCTATGCTAAGGTAATTAGACCAAATCACAGCCTTTTCTTTAACTCTTTCTCAGCTAGGTCTGCCAACATACACTGGATTAAATCCTTGGATTACTGCACTGCTTACTATATGCTATGTGCTGGACTGACATTATTTAAAGGGTTAACCTGTAGGTACCACCCATGAGGTAAGTGGCAGATCTCATACCAGAAGATCTCGTTTCACAATTGCAGCTTAGAGCAGTAACTTATATCTGACATCTACTCAACATGAGGAGCCATATAACTCAAGTTTTTTGGCTCGGACAAGGAAACTACAAAGTCATAAAACTACATTATAAACGGTCGTGGAGCTTTATTCTTTTTGCCTTTAAAAAGTACATGTTTTAGACTGTTTCTAATATGCTAAGTCACTAATTTCCCAATCTTACTGGAGTGTGATAGTGCATCTCTGCAGTGTCCTTCTGACTGGGGAAGTCGCAGCAGTGAGTCTTTATTAGTGATGGAATGTAACTGAATAGGACTATATTTACCAGTACTGCATTTTACTTTAACTGATAGAAACTTAATTTTTTTTTAATTTCATACATCTGACTAGTAAATACTGCACCTCTTGCTTCACTACAGTTGTTTTGTGGACACTATTTTTTTGCTTTGCAGATAAATGTTGTAATTATAAAATATGTAATTGGATTAAAAAATATAATTTATTATTTGGGATTAAACCACTCAATTGTATATAACTATGAAACAGTAACTTAAGCTTGACCAGCTATTTTTTGTGCATTGTCGCTTACAAGCTATTGCACAAAAAAAATAATCCCAATTTTTAATCTATTATATTTTACCACTACCAGGAACTTTCTGTTGCAGAGCAAGCTTGTTTAGGTTTATTTACTTTGTCCCATTGCAATCACATTTAGTCATCTTTTTTGTAATTAAAAAATGTAAAAATATGTTGTAAATATATTATTTACTTATTTTTTTATTATAAACAGGAAGGTCTTCAGGGAAACATCAGGAACACTCCTGTTTGTCTAAGCTGACTAACTTTTTTCCGTGTTTGATTGACAGCAGCTGGCAGGTAGCCAGAGGGCCACTGTTATAACTTAGGGAATGAGAGACAAAGAAACATCCCTGTGTTACAGCCCACATATCACAACACAGTGTGTAGTCTGTAGTATTGGAGAGCAAGAACCACTTAAGGTAAAGTGACATTTGCAGGCACATTTACATGCGGTTTAATGTGGTGAAGCTGAGCAGTGATGCTGTCTCGTCTTCAAACTGACACTACCAATGTACTTTCTCTGTTTGTTTAATGTCTTGTTCAACAAGATACATAAAAAGATGTTTGTAAAAGTTTGTAAGTTAGATAAGAATAAGACTTCAGTAGTAAATGTGGGTTATAGTTAAGACTCTGTGGCTTTTGTGATGTAAAACAGGCTGCTGTTTGGTCCAGCTTATTCAACGTCCTCTGATAAAACACTCACAAGTGTTATTCTTGAAATGTGCTTATGTTTACAGTGAACAGTGACCTGAATTTATTAATGAGCAACTGTTGAGCATAAATGTGAAGGTTGTTAACAATCAAGAGTGTTAATCACACCCACTGTGTCGAGATGTGACAGCAAAATGTACAAAATTGCTGAACATCAGGCCATTGAAAAGTTTTATTCTTGAAAAAAGGTTGCATCAATGATAATCATTCACTGATTTAATTCATCATTTGGTGAGCAAAAATCAATCAATAATCACTGTTTGGGACTGTGAACATAAGTTAGTCAGTTAAAAAATCCAATTTCAAGTCAATAAATGCTAAATTGCTTACTTGAACACAGTTGACCCTGGGGACTTGGACAAAAAAGTTGAAGGTCTTAAGACTGAGTTAGCACACAAAAAACACACAATTCAAAACTGATTCCTCCTCCCCGGCCCTGTGACAATGACAGCAGAAACACATGCCTCCTGCCATGACACATACACCCACCTGCAGCATCCTATGAAGGGACTAC
>JAQNCA010000002.1:1471154-1485020 GCA_029783725.1 Acanthurus tractus | reverse complement strand
ATTTCTGAGGCTTCACTTTGGCTGTGCAGAAACCAATGGGTGACGTCACGGAGGGTTTGTCCAGTGTTTATACAGTCAATGCCGCATGTGCCCATTTCACAGTTTCCGCCCAATTGCGCCTCGTTCCGAAGTTTCAAACAATGCAAGCGGCAAGCAGTCAAGGTAAAGAGGATGACGACACTTACTCCCTTCTTGGAAATAAGTCATCTGTGTGGCTATATTTTGGATTTCGCAGGAAAGACGGGTCAACAGACAAAACACGTGCAATATGCAAGAAATGTCGTTATGAGATAAATTACTCAGGAAACACGACAAACCTGGCCGGGTACTTTAAAAAGAAACACGGTATTGACCTTCATGCTAGCGTTAGCAATCAATCAATGGCACTGACTGTTTGACTGCGGTATAATCCCTGCCCTGCTGCACACACACACACATGCTGTTGAACTGTGCTGTTAAACACACACAATTCAGAAACCCAGGCTGCTGTTTTAAAGACCCTCTACCCATCTTCCTTCTAAGAATTCTTTATGTTTTTGTGTTCACCAGAATTTTTCACTTGATACTATGTATCTTATCTTTTTAAATACTATACCAAATAAATCTATAATAAATAAATCAAATAAATCTTTTTAAATACTATACCAATAAACTAAATACTATATTGGATCTACGGCAATGCCATTTATTGCAACTGATTGTGTTAAATGTGTACATAATATCGTCATAAATTGATCAAAGGCCCTGAATCGAATGGAATTGAAATCGAATCGTGGCAGACTTAATGATATCTGCAAATATCGTACTGTTGTCCAAAGAATCGATTTTGTATAGTACTGTCATGAAACTAGTGATTTACACTCCTACGCCCCAAAAATCAAGATCAAAGCATCCCTAATATCTGTATTGGCATCCAGTTTGATAATAAGCAAGCAATGGTTTAAATTTGAGATGATAAACTCCTGGATAGAGAAAGCAAACCCCAAGCAAACTCAAAAGCACTACAGCTGTTACCCAAGTAGTAAACTACTTATTAAAACTATCCAGACAAACATTGCTGTAACAGAACGTAGTAATGACTGTTTTTGACTTGAAGATTGGAAAAAGCAAACACATTCTGTGCAGTCAAAAAAGTGATTTCCTTGCACATTTTATTCTCTGGTGATTTGGAGCAAAATGAAACCCTAAATTACAGATACAATCAGATTATATCTCTGGGGCACCCTGAAGGATTACATCAGCTGCTACAACCTTAAGGATTTAATGAGTATGCTGATATTGGATTTTAAAAGTATCTCTCATCTCTGCTTTCAAGCTAAGGCTAGAGTTAAAGCCACAGTTTGCCAGTTTTGGGCAGACTGAGTGCATTCCCTGTAACAATGCAAATGAGACGTCATGGTGATAAAGCATAATGTCAATCTATGGTCATGATTTAACAGGACTAAGTAGTAACAACAGTTATTTTTGTAAACAGCATTTTTCTGCTTCCCGAACTAATAGTACCTAAGCATTAAAACTTCCATGCTTCCATTCTCATTACAAATTAGTGATTGGTTTCTGATCTGTGTGTTAGAAACCGCTTCCATTCATTTTCTGCATTTCAAGGATTGCAGGAGTAGGTGCTGTGATAAGAGCTAATGTATGTTGTGTATAATGGTATTGTACAGGTACTCAGAGCAGCATGGCAACACAGTTATCAGGTGAGGATAACAGATGCAGCTCCATTTTTAGTTTAGTGACTCATGCAGGTACATGTATCATGAGAAGTTTCCTGTACCACAGTCAGCCAGATATTAGAGGCAGCAGTCCATGGAGTCTGGTGATCTCCTGTTAACAAGTTTAATGACCGGCAGTCTGGCTGGAACTCCATAATGCAGTCCCAATGGATCCTATCTAACACACACAGCAGAAAACCTAGATGAGAGCTGCAGCTGCAGATATACATACACTTATACACGACTAAATTCACTGAAAATAGGAAATGGGAGCAGATATATTATTATTTAGCATTACATATCAACAACTGCAGTGCAGACTGAGCTGTTCAACCAAGAATTATCGATAAGGTAATAGGTCAGTGTCAGTCTGCAAAACTCATACACTAGAACTTAATTTCAAACCAAGTACACACATAGCCACAGTCAACAAACTCGCAAACAGTTGGAAGCAGCGTAGCGCTTAACTCACAGGATGACTAAGATTGCACAGAGCACCACCCAAAACAGTCTCCAATACCCCCAAACCAGATATAGCCTTTCAGATGTTTTACTCCAACTTTGTATTCACCTTCTAGCGTTGCAGAGAGCAAGCCAAGGACAGAGAGTCTGAATGTTAAAGTGCCTTGTCACTTAAGACAAAAAAAAAGTAAAAGCAAGAGAAAAAAGGGCTGAGCCATTATCACCAGCCCAGCATCAGAGGAATGCACCGTAGCGAATAACATACACTTTCATCTAGACAATGACACATGGGAGGCCTTACAGGATGAGCACTCAGCCTAGAGTTATATCAAAAAAATTGAATCCTTTCCAGACAGCTACAGGCCATCTTTTCTAAAGACAAATAGCTTATTGATATTATCTGCATGATCATTTTCCACAGCAGATGATAATGCACTCATATAATTAGAGGTAAGAGGCATAAGAAGTATTTTTTCTTAACACTATACCAATTCCAGTTTCAGGGTTGGCTTTTTAATGTTCTGTTCAGTATCTCTCATTAGACAAACATCTTATTTCAAGAACACTATGGCATGATGTTAAGACCATTTTAATTATCTAAACTTTTATTTTGGAAAGTCACATTTTACCCTGAGTTAAATATGGTGCATTAGCTTATAACTGATTTCTAAATTGCTTTTCATCTTAATGTTTTCCAACTGAGAAATTGAAACAGAAAAATACAAATCTAAGCAAAAACAACAAAAATACAACAAACAAAACAAAACATAAACACCAAACAGGAAATTCTTAGTTAATTTTTATCAAAATGTCCAAAAATGTTTAGTCAGCAGTCGCTCCTAAGGCTCAAGGCAGACAAACAAAATTCTATTTACAATGAGCACAATGTTAGGCTCTCTGAATAAAACAAAATCCAATAAAAATGAATCTAAGTGTTTCATTGCGTACTATAGTTTGTTATCCCCTGATTTGGTACTATTATAGTATTCAGGTGACAATTAGATATTTATTTGAATGTGAGTTATTGCAATTCTACTGTTACTGCAATTCAGTTGCAATATAAACATCAAAAATCTAAAAAAACATTTAGCTCACATCATCAGTCTTTTTTTTATTTTTTTCGTACTTACTTTTCTTACTGTAGTAGCATGATTGCTATACTAGCAATAAGAAAAATACTTATTTAAAGTCTGTCAAAGTTAACGCATTAACGCATGCAATTAATCCGGAAACAATAACGCTTTAATGAAAGATTAACGCACGATGAATTGTGTCACGTGACTTAGGTAGAGCCTGTCTGACAGTCTATGTTCTGTGTCGCCACCCACACATGCAGCCTGGCAGCGACAGAGAAGGATGGCTGAGGAGGCATCGGACATAGGCGTTATACACAATCAGTTTCTGATCATAAAAACTCCAGGTGGGGATTTAGACAAGACCAGAGTTTTCTGTAAATACTGTTGTGACGTTTTATCGTATCAACGAAGCACAGCGAGCCTTTAGTATCGCCTCAAGACCAAACACTTCATGTATGCTAGCAAGAGCAGTAGCACAGAGCTAGCTGGAAGTCATGTCCGACAAGTTAAAATAACAGAGTGCCTGTCAGTAAAGCAACCACAACTAGACTAAAAAGTGCCAGAAATGGTCTCACTGACCTGGCTTTGTACAACTTTTTTCAGTTCCCTATTTCTTGTCTTTCATTGATGTACACACTCAGCATGTGGCCAAAGAATCAAAATGATACAGCTACAAATACTTAGTCATGGTAATATTAGTATTTGTATATGAAAAGTCATCTGACACACTCTTGAGAAACAATTTATTTAATTACAAAGTATATATGACGACAAGCCTGTGTTACAATAGTTTGAATTGCACTACATTTAAGATTGAGTTGACAACAAAGGTTTTATTAACTCACCATATTTTTATTTCTGAGGAATTTAATGTGTAGAAATTTTTATAAATAGACAGTAGCCTCTCTGCAGGAAGGGGTGGATAATTTCAATATTATTAGTATTTTAATCGCGATTAATCACAGGGTAATGTTGCGATTAATTAGTTAGTTTTTTTAATCGACTGACAGCCCTAATTTAAAGTAAACTGCCACATCTGCAACAGCCACCCTCTACGTGTGTAGTGTTTGCGTGCATGACACATGACACTTTCCAGTTCCTGTTTGTTGATGGTAGACCAAGAGTGCGCAGTATATCTGAGCAAGCAACTAAATGACTTTGTAACTATTATTTCTAAAAAGATAAATTGTGAGTCAAAAATGTTTTCTTGGCAATAAAAGCTATGTTTTATTGGTGTGAAGTAACGAGTGCAACGTTAGTTCTCAGCTTCATCAAGATTTTTCACTTAACACACAACACTCTTAAGGTAGGCTCACAAACTTTGTACACTGCTTATGTTATCAAGGTTATCCAGCCTTTGCCACCTTGGTCTTAAAATACCCAGGGAAAACCCTGGTAATGGTAATTTCCATCATGCATTAGCACTGATCTACTGGACAATGTCCTTGATATTTGAGAATATATTAATATTATTTCCCAATTCTTACAGCCCTTAATATCTATGTGGCTCAGCCATAAGTCAAGGAAGCAAACCAGAGCTGCAGCAAAAACCTTATTGCCCAGATGATGCTTCAGAGTTTCTGTCATTATTATACAAAATGAAAACTGCCTATCTTTAAAGCTTCCTTAAAGTTGGAAGAATTGTAAGAAAAGATTTGTCAAAATTAATGCAACAGAGAAGATGGTATAATATTATGTTTCAAGCCTGTGGGCCACACTGAATCCTACATTTCCCATAATGCAACCTGATAGCATCTCAATAATCCCTTCCTGCCTTACAAACTTAATGCACACAGTTTAATACTAGTCATTTGTTTTTCAAGCCCAATGATATCACCAGGGTAATTTTCTCAGATCCAATAAAGCTCTGCCAGAAGATATTACACAGTTTTTATCACAGGCTGAGAAGTACTAAACATGAAAAATGAAATGATTTGGCTTGTAAAAGTGCCAAACAACATATATATGCTATTCTAGATTTATTTCATATCTGATAGAAAGTGAGGGAAGAAAAGAGAGAGGCAACAACACCTCTGTTTTTTTTGTTCTGGTTTTCTAAACTCTTTGTTCTTCAGGCTTCTTCTTTGTAGCAATGAAAACTGCTACCAGGTAAGAATTCCCTTGGAACCCATCCACAGACGCGCTCACACACATACAGTTATATATATTCTGGCTTTTAGAGACAGAGAGGCATTTTGGATTGTCTGCCATGTGTGGAATTTAGGATGCATCAAGAGGTTTTTGAAGGTCAATCTTAACATCGACATTTTTTAACTTAAGCTGCCATTACCAATATTCAATCTCTAAACCATTTTCATTGAACAAACATTTTTAAAAAAGGTCCTAATTCATCTCTATCAAAGGTTCTTTGATAATCTGATTATTACGGTCAGGATGAATTAGCCTCTGAAACATCGTTTAGATCAACCACTGCACAGTGTGTAAATGTGCATTCAACTAGCATTGTAGCCATTATACGAGAGGTTGATGGCACTCAATACAACACACAATTGTTAGTCTGATATAATTGGTAAATAACACACTGCTATAACAATGCAACCTTTACACACACATATGCACACCAACACCGTGTCGCACTCGTTGGCAGGTGCAGCCTCAGAGCGAACTGCCAGACAGCCTTCCAGAGCTACAAGCCAGTGAAGGAAGCCAGCCAGGCTCAGGCACCAGCTATGCTAGCACAGCTAGCAGGTTACATGCACACAATCCCTGCCTGCAATGCGTGACACGACAAGCAATAAGGCATGACTCAATCATACATGGTAATCGTGGTGGTAGATAGATATCCCACACACATAGACACACACAAGAATCCAAGCAAGGACACACTCTAAAATCCATTGTCTCTGGGTTTGGCATGGAAACACAGGCGGATTGATGAAAAGACGAAAGGATGGATGGAAGGATGGAAGGATGAAGAGATAGCTCACCGGTTTGCCTTCTTCCTTTCTCTCCACCTCTTTCAGCACATTATCCAGGCTAAGTGTGCATGTGTGTATGTGTGTACGTGTGTCTGTGTGCGTGTATGTGTGTATGTGTGAAAGCCAGCAAAGATACACACTGCTACATCCTCTCCTCTACCTCTCTCTGACAATCCCTCCCTCCTTCTCTCTCCTCCCTGGGATTTATTTATTTCCTCCCTCACTCCCTCCCTCACTCACTCGCCCTTTCTTCTTCTTCTCTCTCTCCTGACAGCTAATAGAGTCACTTGCTTTTTTTTCAACATGTTAATTCTGTCTCTCCGTCTGTTTCTTCATCTAGGACTTGCTACCCTCTATGAAGTTGTATCTGTCTGGTTTTTTTCTTTTTGGTATTGCAGGCACAGCCAAAAATAGAAGAATAAAGGAAAAAAATGGAGTGCCTGTCTAGTATATTTAGAGCTGATATCTACACGGTACAATGCTTCCCCTCTTTCTCCCTGTCTTTTACTTTCACACCGTGTCCCTCGCCCGCGATGCAGCAGCGCTTAGGCTCCTCCCTGGAGAGATAGTGGTGCCACACAGCTGAGAGAAAGAGAAGGGGATGCTAGGGAAAATTGGTGGCAGAGGGAGGGGGAGGGTAGGACTGTGGGGGGATGGGCGTGGCTTGGTGGTGTGGCGGTGGTGGAGGGAGGGAGATCCGGTGCAAGGCAGGGCAGCCTGCACTGAGCACATCATCCAGGATTTCAACACTTCCACCTCCTCCCACCCTCCATCATTCTCTCTCTCCACACAGAGGGGGGTCTGTTCCCTCTACACGTACACACACACTCACACACCAAATCACATTTTAAGGCTGAAAAAAAGCCAGAAGCAAGCTGCTTTCAAGGGGATCCTTGTTTATTGTTGTCAGATCTCGATTTTTACAGCAACACATTTCTGAACTTCTTTTGGTCAGAAAAATGTATTATCAGCAAGCCGACTGCATCCATGTATGCTGGAGTTTCATTTAGTTTCATTTGGTAGAGATTAATTAGGTGGCAGGACAGAACATAGATGACTTCATGGCACAAAACAAGTAGTGCTGTGTGTGTTAGAGTTTAATGAAGGATGGAGTGAAAAGCTGTAAGGGACATCACTGCTTATCATTTTTTAGGAAAGGCGGTTTTGGTCTAGCACTACTTTGTTAAACACTGATGATTGATGGATTTCCAATAAGTATGGCAAAGATATCAATGGGCGTCAATCTTTATCAGGTTAGATGAATGAGATAGACATTTCTGAAATAACAACTCACAAATATAGACAGGGGAAGAGAATGTGCACTAAAAAGTCACCCCATGACGGGCTTGAAAGCCCAGTTACCCTAGGTTAGACCAGGTTCAGCATTACTTAAGAGAATCTTGGACTGTAGCAGATACATCCAAATAATATATATTACTACATATTTGAACATAAGCAGCCTTTGTATTTTTGCTACTTCTGTCAGTAAATGCAGCTGTGATTACATCTGGATCTAGCAAATATTAAAAATTGTGGTATTATTTTTCATGGTCCCTCAATGAAATTCAAAACAATTCACAATCGACAATTTCTATTTTCTTAATCTGAGTTGAATCTAAGTAGATGGTGACATTAAATTTCATGGGACAACCAGATAGCAACAGAGTAGTATTTTTTTGTAAAAAATGTTTACAATTACAAATATATCAGGAGACATGATTTTGATGATACCAGTGATATCAAATAGCTTTTCTGTCATTTTATGGGATCATGTAAACCCCCTTGTTTCGCACTTTAGATTTTTTAGCACTGCATAAAAGTATGACTCCAACCCCCTTACCCTCAAACACATTCTTCCTGTTCATGTACAATATAATGTATAAATGGTCTAGAAAATCAAGATCCCTAAAAATGGAAAGGATGACTATTTCTTTTTAGTTTAAGAAATGAAATCATGCCTCTGAAAAGCAGGTTTGATTTTTGTTTACAGTTTTAGTATGATTTAAGATTTCTTCCTTTGTCATCATTAAGACAAAATGAACATATAGTGTAATGAAGGTTTCACTGCGTCAGTGAAATCTTTTTATCTTATCTCATGCACTGATTGATAATGTGCATATCATTCACTTTTCATGATACATAAGAACATTAAAAAATATATTCCAACCATTAATATCAACAACAATTGATATTGACTGAATTAACATTTCAGACACTCAACAGCATCATTATTTTCCAAACTGCTGTTACAACTATTTCACTATACTTTGCCATAAAACAAATGCTGTTCACCTCTCTTCTAACAGTGTGGTAGCAAGTTTGAGTGGAAGAAAGTTTTAAAACCTACAAAAAAACAAACTATCTGCATGGATGGATTATAGTAGGAAAATGAAAAAATATGTCTAAATCTTTTTTAAATTTGAACATATTTAACCTTTTCATGTTAAGAATCTTCACAAAGACCTTACGTGCGTTGAGGATGTCAGTACAGAATTAGCCTTGAAAAACACAAACATCTGAATACATGAATGAGAGACAGTATTGCCCTCCCTCCACCACTTCCTCTTCACTACTTCTTTCTGTAAAGATCAGCTCTGTCCTACCTTCCGTTTTCTACTCATGCACATCAACAACAAGCAAATGAGGTTTAAACTGGCAAGAAGCCACAATTATACATGTATATTACAAATCATGCACAGGGCAGACAAGCAAAGCTATCTACAAAACACAAACACTAACTGTGTGTGAAAAACTATACATGTGTTTATCCTTCATTTACCTACCTACAGCATGACAGACCCTCTTCACACAGTAAACCAGTGGTGTGCCTCAGGGCAGAAGAACAGGGCTTCCCTCCCATCAAACACACACACCTACATACATATGCACACAGGCAGAGTCAGGCGTGCAGTCCACAAGCTGCTGAAACATGCTGTCACAGCAAATAGACAGCGAGGGAGTGCAGCAAACAACATGGGAGTACGTGAGAGAGTGAGGGGGAGAGGACAGAGCAGCAGAAACTGAAGTGACTAGTCACTATATACAACAATGACTGAGCTGATGTTTAAGTTTAGGTATCTAGGAACATTTTTACATTACATAGTTTTACCAGACATTTTTAATAAAGTTTAGAACCACAGAATTAACCAGAATTTAAGAAGTGTCGATCTGGTGACTCAGATGTGTCTGAAGCATTTCAGGACCCACAGATATTAATGGTTCACGGAAGATAAATCCCAATGTTTAGGGACTTCTGGCGTCTGCTCTAGTCTAGCAAGCAGGTCTTAGTTTCCCACCACACAACAAATATTCAACTCTTGTGGATAGTTTTAATCTGTCCATTACATTCACATGTATCTTAGTCAAGAGGTTGACTCAGCAAAATCTAATCCAAATCCAGGAGGGTGTATATTTCAATACTGCATTAGCCAGCTACACCACTACCCTCACTGGCTAGTCAGACTATAAAGTGGCACAACTTAATGAGGCAGTGCTGAGATCTGAAAACATGATGGCTCGTGACTCCCAGAGCTTGCTGGTAAGCCATGCACAACTGTGCAGCTGAACCATTACATCCTTGCTGGCCAGTAATATGCCACAAAAATAGACAGGAAGACTCTCAAGGGACCACTTCACCTCCAAGGTGAGTGTCCCATGCCAGACAGATGAATCTGAGCAAAAGCTAACGAGTTGATCTACTGTTTACTGCTGGCTAACCTCAGTTGCTTGCCTGAGTATAAGCTTAAATTCACATGCCACGTCAAGTTGACTAAAGTTAAAGCCTCCAGAAGGTGATACCTTTTTTGCAGCAATTCATTTGCCCATACTCTTCCAGGGCTGCCATGAAATTAGCTGAGCATAGTCAAGCTCCTCAGAGCACAAACCCTTCGATTTCAATGACCACATGTCTTTTCCTCCGCTAAGCCATTCTAATGTGCACTGTTAAAAGGGACTTTGATATCATTACAGAATTAAAGCAGCAGTTTAATGGCTGCCTTGGTAGCTTAACTGCTAAAGAGCATACCTGAAATCAAGGCCAGGTCAAAATTACGCTTGTTTATGAGGAAGTAAAGGTTTACCTTGGTCAGTATTTAGTTTATTTTGATTAATAAATCCAGGAATACATCAATGTTTCTTTTAAATTAAAAAAAAATTGATAAAAGACAAAGAATGAAATACTTCCTCTCTTTTGAACTTGCTTTCTTTACACAAGTCCGCAAGTGCATCACAATTTTTTTTTTTTATTTCACACCTTATACAAGAAACACACAGCAACCAAAACCATTTGTAGTGTCTGTGTGTGTGTGTGCATTTGTAATGCGTTTGACCAATCTGTAACATTCAGCACTGACTGCAAACCCTGCAGTGATAGGTCCCGGACCATCGAAAAGTACTACAATGGTGGCTACAAGACTGCATTGCTTTACTGTAACTCTGTGACCACTGTTTCCTCTAAATCACACTGACTCAGGATCACACTATGATTAAAACATCTCCTCTAGAGCTGACCCACGTGCAGTTTGAAGTGACGCCAAAGGCATGTGCCAGGTATACAGGTGCTTAACCTTCTTGAACACGCTTATTACCCCATTCAGATCATGAATTTCCATGTCTACAATTTAGTAGAAGCTTGAACAAATTTGGTAATCCCAGAAAGGGAAAGAAAGCTGGAGGGAATTACTTACTGTCCTCTCCTGGGCAGAGCATGCCAGGTCGTTCCGGAATACTGGGAAATACTGTGAAAGATCAAAAGTAAAATGAGAGTGAAAATTTTACTCTTTCTTTTCCTCTCTTGTCGTGAAGCACAGATGTAAGAAACTGGCACAGGTCATTGAAATAAATATGCTATTGGATATGCAATCCAGATCATGAAAACCCTAACTGTGCATGATTTGAAACTATACAAAATCTATTTAATCTAAATATCCTCACCAAAGGCTAACCATGAAAAATGACATTTTTCAAATTAGTAATTTTAATTAGTAAATTTAAAAATCGTATTTCAAGGAGTACTCCACACATGTGATTTTTGACCTATTTACAGTACTATATGACTGTGCTGTCATGAAACACATCAATTCTGGTATAAATATTGGCATTCTTATCCAGTTTAATAAAAATTTGCATTTCATGGGTAAAAAAATTGCTCAACAAGCCATCTACTGTTGAATCTTACTGAAATTCACCAAGCTGTTGCTGGCGTAGACTTTGGGACTTATTTACATAATTAAATTGACTTTTAAAAAACCAAACAAAACACCATGTCAATCCCCCCCACCCTTTAGTGGTGCTACATCTGCTGCCATTGTTTGTCACTTCTTATATGTGTTCACTAATTTATGCACCTTTACTCTGATGGATTAAGTTTAAGTATTTCAGTTGTGTCAGTGTTAAAAATTGCACATACACACACACATATATGTTTACATTCATTCATATATATACATACATGCATACACACATACATACACACATACATACATACATACATACATACATATATTTATACATATTATTACAAAATTTGAGATAAGAACTGACTCACCATGCAGCAGCAATCCAGACCTCTTTGTTCGATAATAAATTCGAAATGCCTCCTCTAGCTCCATCTGAGACGAGATTGTACAGGGGTCCCCTTAACATGTGAAAACAAACAAACATAGACATAATTATGAAAGCAATAATTGATTATATCAGTCACATCATTCTCTTTTCATTGATGCATTTTGTCTGGTTAAATAGGTGTAGCTCTAAAATAATATTTTATTGTTACTGGCTGTTTTTTTTAACCCTTTGCTAAACAATTTAGACCAAATTTTAAAATTCTAGGCAATATTTTGATTGGTCTTGTCTTATATACAGAACAAACACCATACAACATGTAATGTGTTTAACACACATGTTATTTCTGTCTATCCTATAGATGCAATAAAAAAAAAACAAAAGACGTATTTTAACAATGTTATAGAGTAGCATTTGTTTATTTCATTGTTAAACATTCACTACTGCAAATGAAAATGTTACTGACTACCTCAGGCAGAAATGTTCACTACAGCGTAAAGAATAAGGGTTTGCAAATGTTAAATTGTACCAAAATGCTTGAAAAAATTGTGAATAAGTTGACTCTGGATTTGAACACTGCTAATAAACATTTCGGATAATGTAAATACAAAATGTAATAAAAAATATACAACAATTATATACCTGTGTTTAGACATTTTAATTTTTGTAAATACTACAGAATTCATATTTGTTTTTTGTGGAATAAAATACAATAGTTTAATGTAAACTCAAAATTACTAACTACATTGTGCATTCATTCTCACCTCTCAGGATGTTTTATTTGAACCATTTACAGAGGCCTGGAGATATCAAAGTGTCTGGTGATTCAAAACAATTAAAATAAAAAGAGGCCTAAAAAACATATATTCACATTTACATTACCCTGTTAAACATCACACAGCCCTTTAGACTCATCGGGCCCTATCATACACCCGGCGCAAAAGCGGTGCGCCAGTGGCACAGGTGTCATTGCTATCTTACACCCCGCGCAAACGTCATTTTGGCCAGAAGTCTAAGATAGAAAATCCACTTGCGCCGGGTCTGTGCGCCCAGGGGTGGAGGTCTGTGAATGAAGGCAGAATGGAGGCGTGTCCTCGCACGTTTCCTATTGTACACCCGGCGCATTGAGGTTAAATGCGCCAGGAGTTTAGAACAGCCAAAACCTGGTCTAAATGGAGGCGCAAACGTAAAAACAGCCTGGACAGTAAGATAGGGCGCAGTTGGCCAATGTGCTCATACACTTCTTCACAATCAAACACACCTTTCTCTTCTGTTTTTGCCTCTCAGCATTGTAAAATATTTAGATGTGCTTTGGACACATATAGGGCTCTATTTTCGTAGACCAGGCGCCAACGGGGTGTGGCCAGCACATTTTGCAATTTTCGTGAACGGCGCAGTCCGTCGCACCGCGGCTCACCCACGCCTCTGTCCCTCCCACCAGCGCAAGTGGCAAGGAGGGAGGAGAGAAGGCCTGAGCGGGTTTAACACAGCTGAATGTAATCTTCACCAATCAAATGGACGCCTCTCATTGCCTTTAAATGCGCTGGCGTGGGAGGCGTAGTGCCAATTTCACCTCGCCACCACCAAAGAGGAAGACAGCAGCAGCAGCGGCTCCAGGCAGTCGAACTCCTCCCGGGAGGAAACTGATGTGCTGGTCCGGGAGGTCCGATCTCACAGTACCAGAATATATGGTAACATGAACAGACATCCACAGGCTGATGATGTAAAAATTGCCTGGAGGAAGTTACTAACACTGAGGGCTGTATGATAGTGAACCATCCGTACGGTCCGGACATCTGACACTCATTTTGAGCACTCCAAAAGTACGTTCGATGACTGACCCGCAGTGCTGAAAACACGGTTAAAACACGCTGCCTTCTTGTTGTTGGTGTGATGTATGGCCACGGGGCTGCACATCAGAGGCCACGATGCACGTCACCGTGTGGATCAACTTGCAGGACAGATGTAATCTATTCCTGTGTCTTGACTAGGAGACAAAATTAAGTGACAATAACATAAAACACAGTAGCAGGATAATCCAGGCATCATGCTTGTGATCCACCTGCATTCCTGCTCTGTAATCGCCAAATAGCAGAACCTTTGGTAATATAT
>JAQNCA010000002.1:1428225-1440362 GCA_029783725.1 Acanthurus tractus | reverse complement strand
CAACTTATCTGGACAAGTTGGGATTCTACATTACAAATCCCCAATCATATCAGCTGTCATTCCACAGCTCACTAGCACATCTGTAATGATGATGTTTACAAAGTTCATTAGACCCCAAAGCAACCAGACACACACACAGCAGATTCTTACCTATCAGCTCCAGCGCAGGACAACATTTTGTTGATACGGATGACGTGGAAGGGATGCAGGCGCATACGGATGTGGAAACCATCCTTACCGCAGGTCTTCACCATGTACTTGTTAGCACAGATACGGGCAGCCTCCAGAGCTACAGAGGGGATGGGGGGAGATTGGAATTAAGAGTCACGGAAGAGAACTCCAAAGACAATTCCATCCTCAGCGAACATTCACAGACAGATGCATAACAGTTTACCTGAATAAACTCTAAAGCATGTGAAAGAAGTTATTGTATTATTGCAAATCTAACTAAATATAATAAAACATGCATACCCTTGCATCTACACATTTATCCACAAAGACCTGTGTAGCAAAGCACATACACAAGTGAGAAGTTGAGACCTTTCTGATTTAGTATGAGGTGCTGATACTGGTTTATTTCACTCATCAGCAATTCCACAGACATCGTGAAACCATATTCTACAGTCTGGGTTTCAGACAATAATAAATCTATAGGCATTTAACATGTTAAACTTTTCAGAACATTTAAGTACTTTCACAGCAATTTGCACTCCTAACCTGTTTGCATGTGAAGCCTTCTCAACATACAGGCCACATAAAGGGCTATGGAGTACATCTAAATTTGATGATTTTTTATACATTTTCACTATTCGGCCGAAACATTGCTCTCCATAGATTATCACTGAAATTTCTTTCATATATCAATGCCCCGGTCACCCATCAATACCCTCTGCTGGTTTTACAAATATTTAACGATGGAAGAGTTGCAACAAGCTTGTACTTAAATCTCACAGCTTTCAATTACTTTAGAAACACTAGTTTTTTATCATCATTTTCAAAAGATGTATGTTGTACAGTCTATGACATCCTTATGTAACACATTACACTCCACAGCACTGAAGATTTACATTACATTCACGAGTAAAGAGCTCCGGTTTCAGTATTAACTAAGGCAGTTATCTAAATTTGGGTATCTGAATCAGACAAACCAGAGGAAGCATCTCTGCATCCGTAATAATCTACAAAAGTACTTGCACACATATGCACTACAAATCTAAACATTTATAGATATACATTTATTATTTATTATTAGACAATAACACACTCAAGTGTAACTTTATTTACACATTACACAAGTCTACATATACAAATCATGACATATTTCAAGCATATTCATGCTAAGTGTAAGCATGTGTGCATTTACAACTGAATAGATAAATTGAGGTCTCAGTGTGTATCTCTGGCAGTCATTTGCAAAATTCTGCAACATTTCCTTTTAATGTTTTTTTTTTTCAAGACACAACAGAGCCTTGCCACAAACACGCTGGGTTGACTTAGAGATCAGGAGTAACCCAAAGTTTCAGAGAGAAGAAAAAACAAACAACTCATTGATCCTCAGCTCCTCACCTTCTGAAGACAGCTGCTCGTACTCATCGGAGACCATGTGACCACACAGAGGGAACTCATCTACCTTGGCCTTCTTTCTGCCCAAGTCGAAGATCCTGATCTTAGGATCTACACGAGAAGAAACAGAACATTTAAAATGATGAACTGTCTTTCAGATAACAACAAATGCACTGATTACATTAACACTGACAAAACTATCTAAGATCTGAAATCAGGCAGCCGCACATACTAATATAGAGTTTGTCATGTGAAGTAACTATAAAATATATTACAGAAATTCACACAAGTGTAAGAGGTGTTACGTGTCACTCAACAGAACAACACTGCTTTGTCTCAGTGGTCCCTTAAAGCACTCAGCACCTCCCAGCTGAGGACATACACAACCAAAGAGTCACTGTCTGCAGCCTTTGCACACCAGAAACACACTGCAGCAGAACTGGTCGGCTTAATAAGCTGCAGGATTAGTAATTACATACAATTATTGCACAGACAAAATGGCGTAACTACAATTCCAAACAGACAGAAAATTTAATCTTGAGTAAAGTGTGAACAGAACTTACCAGGCACACCCCTGCAGAAGCGGGACTTGGGGTAGGGCTTATTCTTGCAGTAACGGTAACTGTGGGAGACAGTAGCAGATTTCACCATTAATGTACACATGACTGAAAACTCTTAAGTCAAGTCTGATTAGAAGACCAATACTGAGTTTTAGCTCTATCCTCAATAATTCTATTGTCCAATCCTCACATTTGGTGGTACATTTGCTGAGGACTACTCCTAGCAATGCATCACTCACAATTGGTGTTAAAATGAGTTTTTACTTCAGCTTTGCTGTTTTGTGGGATTAAGTCTCAAAGAGCTGAAAACATTTCAGCAGTGTGGCTCACTAATGACAGTTTCTTTGACAATAACTTTTCTTCACAGGACAGCAAAATAGGCAGTATGAGGCAGTGTGCAGACAATATACACTCAAACTTGTTGCCAAGATACATTTATATTTCATTTTAGTCTCTGGATTTGCTAACACAAAGAAAATATAAAAGTAATGTCCACATAGCAATAATGATAATAGGAATAAAGCTGTTATCATGCTGCTGTAAGTCCATATCAACCTCACAGCCCTCGAAACACACATTATTTATACTTCTACTCTTAACCTGTGAGAGAGAAATTGTAGAGGCGAGTGGTTTCTGAGGCCCACATGAATCCTTTAAGGAAATCGGAGACCCCTAATATTACGAATCACTGTTTCAGTTGTTTAAAGCAACTCCTTACAGGCCTGCAATCATTAATTGTCTAAATAATTTGGTAATACAGTTCTTAGTGAAACGCAGACCGGGAGCGTCATCCAGAGCCTGATAAAGATTGATAAACTGTATCAAGTGTTGTTATATGACACCTGTACAACGGCTATGGTTGCGTTGTGTGCTATGTTAGCGACACGCTACCTCGCATTAGCTCAGGTCGCTTATATCGTGCTAGCGCTTTGCTTAAGTGAAATAATTTTCAGACATTCTTGATGAAGACAAACACCAACAACAGCACATTGCAGCAAGAGGAGTGTGTGTGCACATAATACAATAGCAAAAAACAGAGTTGGAGAAGGTGCGCCGGCAGGCCAGCACACTGCACATGGTGAGGACTGAGGCAGCTGCCATTTTCTCCGGTCTGAGACTTGCTGTTTTTGAAACGATGTAGAAGAAAACTTACCAGCGAGCTGGTCGGCGGCCCATAGCTGCGATCTGTAAATTAGGACAGAAATATATGTTATTTCGTAATATTGGGGCGTTTAAGTGTGGAAAACTAGTTAAAATCTGCCTGTATTCGGAGAGCTGAAGACGAAACGTTCCTGCCACACACTCACCTAATGGAGGAAAGGAAGCTGAGGTCACTTCCGCTTTGTCAAGTGGGCAAGGGTTGTCCGGGGGGAATTTATTTCATATTAATTTACGCATTATTTTCGATTAGGTGTGCGCTTTTTGAAATATAAACGAGCTATTACAGAATACCCATTTTGAATTTATCGTCCAAATTTTCTTTAAGTGTAGGTAAAAGCTTTAAGGGAATGCTGGGAAATGAAGTTTTTCGACGAGGACACCTCGCGAGCGGGCAGGACAACAATGAGCGTATCCGTCATTGACCTAAGGTCTACTGCCTAGTAATGATGAATCATGAATTATGATTTTGCCTAAAGTTACAAGATGCAAAGCGACTATGTGGTTTCTTGCCTCAGCAGCATGCAATGTAGATGTGAAATCTGACTGTTTTTAACCACTTAAGGCCTAAAATCGATCATTTCATCGTACACCCGAATATCAAAATGTCTTCATTGAAAAAGCAAAGATAGAATTGGTTTCTTTTTTCACCGTTGACATATTAACTTGTCAGTAAAAAGAAAGATGTAAATAATATTATTAACGAAGGTGTTTCAAATTTTGTTTTAAATTTTGGTGGAGCTGTAGATATTATTTGTGTCCAGTGTGTAATAGTTACAGTCAAAATGTGTTCTTTCTTTCCTTTAGTTTGTCAACTTTTTAATCGCTATATTACATCTTGTGTCCTGCTTTTCTAACCATTCGATTTTCAAACCCTCTACCATACGTCCTTCATACACCTGTGCTTTGCCTTCATGTGGATGTGATTTATTTACCGAATCGGAATAGTTGGTTAGTTAGTTGTTGGCTATTGGTAAAATTTTACTGTCACATCTGTACACATTTTTACATTAACTGAACGAGTAAGTGACATGTGGTAGGAGCTAGAACAGGGCCTACAAGGTAAGTGGTTTCCTCCTCGTCAACTTTAGTTCCCTCACATGAGAATCATTGCACGCTCTTGTAAATGACACCAGGGGGCACTATTGTTTTATATATGTGTGTGTGTCTGTGTGTGCCTATATGTGTATACATATATACCCACGCAATCACTCAAGCTTTGAGTATTTTTTGTGCCACTATCACTAATAACAGTTGCACAGTTACTAATAATAGTATTCAATACTATTTGTTTTATGCATACTTTGCAGTATTTAATTAATAAAGAAAAATATGTGTACAATACATATTCTGCATTCTGCATAAATATAGCATTATCATTATTGTTATATTATAATAATTATTATTTTATATACTTATATAGTATTGTATACATATTAAAATGTAAAATTACTCACTGCACCTTATTTAATAATTCTTTAAAGGAAACAATGACCTCATATTCAAATTCTCAGTAATGAAGAACAAATGTTTTTTGTTTTTTTTTCCAGCTGGAGAATGTTAAGAAATCTAACCTTATTCTGACTCTGCATTTGAGAGCCTTTTCAACATCACTTAACGTAACAAGATTTGTTAAACATCCCAGGGGCCCTGGAGGATTTCCAAGGGTGAATGAATCATGGTATCATCAGTCCATCCATCATTTTGATGTCCTCATGTCTAAAAACTGTTGTCACTGTAAGAAGCTGCTGTGTAGTATTGCATACTTATACAATGCCAAAAAGCATTGAGTCTACAGGTAAAGAAATAATATCTTTATGCAAACACATGCAGTTCATCCTGGCCCTGATTAGGAAGTAATACAGTGCCACTCCTTGTTGAGTGACTCAAGCACAAAGCGGATATGTCAGTCAGGAAGGCTTCTCTCCTTCTGACTGGGATCTGTGCACAAGTCAGCTATTAGCTCTGCATAGTCTTTCTTTCTTGTTTAGTCCTTGTGTTTTGTATAATTTTCCTCCAGACTTTGCTGTGTCTTCGCTTGACCTAACTGAGGGGCAAAGATGACGATGGAAAAACAGCAAGGACCAAAAATGGTCCTGCTCATGTGCCTGTTTCTGGTGACTGATGACACACACACGCATGCGCGCACACACACACACACACGCACAGGCACACGCACACACACACACACACACACACACACACACACACACACACACACACACATTCACACACACACACAAACACACACATATTGCAATGGAAAGACTTAAAAAAGACCTTAAAACAGGACTAAATCTCCCTTTCAGATCTGGGCCGCATTATAAGGCAGTTCTGTGTGTAACTGTAAAGGAGTTTGTTTTGCAAACAGGGTAGTGATTAAAGATGGGTTTGAAATTTTGTGAAATAGTAAACTTATCCGCTTACTTTCCAAAAGTTTGATAAGGAGATCAACCTTTCCGTCATGCTTGTCTTTATATGAAACTAAAGCCAGAAGAGAGTAACAGTAGATAAGCATACAGACTTGAAACAGCTGGCCCATTTCTGTCTCTCTTGGACCATGATTGGTTTGGAAGGAGCATCTCATTTGCTTAATCTGCACAAACACCAGCATATAAATACAATAATTTGTTGTTCTGAAGATTGAGTAATGGATTATTTCCTACTTTCTTAGTTAATTTCTTAGTTGAACAATTTCTGTTTTTGCTAGTCCAGGAGTTTTGTGACATAGTGTTTTAGAAAGCAAAATAGTGCCAGGCATATTTTTTGAGAGAGCCAGGTTAATTCCCTCACCCTGTTTCCAGTCTATACTTAGCTAACTATCTTTTTGATTTCACTATATAGTATACAGCAACGAGAGTAGTAATAACCTTCTCCTTAAAAATAATACTAATCCTTTGAAGGTAAATTTCTCAAATCAGAAAGTCAATACGGGAATGCTCTCAACAGCCAATGTGTGTCCTGTGAAAAATAAACTTGCATGACACTAATTAATCCAATTAATCATCACAGTCTCTTTTAAATGATTTCATTCTCTAATTGCCTAATAAGAATGTAGATTAAATACCAGAGAAGAAAGTGATCACCCTAAACAGTATAGTGTGGTTTTACACTGTTGGATGCTGCTGACAGCCAAAATAGAGATGTGCATTGAATTACTCACATTGCCAACCACACCTGCACACAAACACACGCACCCACACCCACACCCACACAAACACACGCTCACACACACACATGTACTAAACTACTTGCTGACCAGTGTGACTGATGTGTGAGGGTGTGGTGGCAAACACCCTGTGTAATCTCAAAACGGAAGTGTGTATGTGGGAGGTGCATGCTGTGTGTGTGTGTGTAAAGAGTTCACATGTGAAGTCTAAGGTCAGTTCAAAAGCAATGGAACTATTTTTTTCTTGTTATGAAATACATGAATAGGAGATATGTCTATAGAGTTATATGTGACTTAATTACATAGATTCACATTACGTAAACAAATATTTAAAATTTTTTGCATTCTTGCAATACTTGAACACTGTGAGAGATGAAGAATGGAAGGGGACACTTTCATGGAAACCTCCTCACGTCATTTCCTGTAGCATAGCTTTCTCTGTATGGAATTGTGCAAGAGACTCTGACCAGGTTCAGCCCCAGTTTACATTTCGGTCATTTTCTCCCAGTATTGTCTCTGGTCTAAACAGTCTAGCGTAGTTACCATACAGTACATCTCCAAGGACCGTGTGTAAGTGTGTGTCAGAGAGAGAGAGAATGTGTGTTTGGAAGTATAGTTTGTTACTTTCTGATATTTTAGCCCCATTCTTTCACTACATCAGAAATGAGACCTGATATTTTTTTGCTTTCAAGTAGGAGTGTTAATGATATCTGTGATAGTCCATTAATAAAAATAAAATATGGTATTTTGTTGATAATATATATACTTATATTGTGCTATATCATTTTCTGTTAAACCATTTCTCTCTTTTCTTTTCTCACCTTCGTAAAGAAGTTGATGGCAGTGCTCTGCTGGGTGCCACACACCTTACACAGGAAAAATCATGAAGTGTAATTGTTTTTGTCCTCTTTGATACACTTATGGTTACAGATTTTCTCTCTCCACCTCCATGCACTTGCATTTTCAGTGTAGTTTAAGAAAAAAGGAACTGTACACACAAAACAATGTTTAGGATGACTTTGACTGGTAGCATTGTTTCCCTCAATAATCGCGTACTGAAAATTTTATATTGTGTCAGCCCTTTTTTCAGGTCAGGAGTTAATTCATTAGGAAGTTCTGTCGCAAGCAAGTCATGCTTGAAATCCTTATTTTTCTGACTTGGAGAATAATGAAATATTGTTATTGTCAAAAGAAATTCAATACCGCAACCAATGATGAATGTATGCCTCCAACAAGCACTGACTGTGTAAGATATCCAAAGTCTGATATGTCGTGTTCCTCTGAGCCTTAGAGCTCCATTGTCACAAAGAGACCACATGTGTGTACACCTGTAAGTATGTGGCTGCTTTGTGTGTCTCACACTGATTTGTAAGATATAATGGGAATACATTTTATGGCAATATAAAGGCAATTTGTCATATCTAAGAAGGAAAAGTACAGAATTATATAAGTAAAGGTATGAGATCTGGAGTATCTGGAGGAAAACAGGTTTACTCACAGCTTCAGTGTTTGTGTCTGATTGTGCAACATGGGGGAATATTTGCTGAATGGGCATTTGATGCCCATTCTATAAAACAGGAAGTTGAAATGAGGTGTTGCCATGGAGACCAAGAAAAACATAAACACATGAATTTGACTCATTCCTCCTTGCCATCTTACTTGCAGCGTTTTTTTCCCCTTGGTTCACTGATACGCATGCACATCACTTAACTAATGTGGCTATCAGCTCCATCATGGACTTCCACTACTCTGAGTGCAAATACAGCGAGCATTACATAACCAGAAAAGGACATCTAAGAAAAAATGTCTGCTTGTGTGTGCTTAGTCTTAAATGTTCAAGGTAAGCTTGTCTTAGAACCTAGCTATGTCTTCTGAATTCTGTTCAAACATGTGTACCCCCCTCCCCCCAAGTCCCAATATCATCTTTGTTTTATTGGCAAGACAAGTACAATCATGCATAGCCAAAGCAACAGTAGGAACAGAACAAAAAACAAAATGCCTGAAATAAGATTCATGTAAAACAAGAGACACAAAAGACAAAGACAAATCACTAATATAAAAAGCAAATATACGCATATATTTAAGTTTTTTACATATAAAAATCAGACAGTACTTCGATCTCCTTGGCTCACTGTCCCCCTCCCTCTCTCTCAGGTCATGTCTCTGCAGGTCTGTGTCAGGCTCAGCTGCCTCAGTAATGAGATCATATGATGTCATGCAGTTTATACAGGAGCAGCCCTCCCATCAGTCTGACTGAACTGTGAAATGTGTGCGTGTGTGTGTGTTTGTGTGTGAGTTAGGGAGAGAGAGAGAGAGAGAGAGAGAGAGAGAGAGAGAGAGAGAGAGAGAATGTATAGATCTTAAAGGTCTCACATTTGAAAAACACATCAGCTATAGTAGCCTGCTATTTGTCAGTCTTATAAGCTAAACATGAGTTTTTTAAAGAAGTTGTTAACACTGTGATTCTACACATTTTAATTCCACTCTGACTATATTTTTTGTTTACTTTTATAAAAGTCAGTAGGTCAGTATACTAACAATAACAAAGTCGACATGCAGATTTTTTGCATTTTTACCATGAACATTATCTTACTTATGTGTCGGAAGTATAGCTCAGGCTGACCAAAGTGTTGGGCAATTAGAATTTTGACAAGACAATAGCAGCAGAGAAAAAGGAACCCTTACAAAGTTATTACAATTCATGAGGGGAGTATTAATGTTGTAATGTTTTTAATGGCAAGCCATCCAATAAATTTCAAGACATTTCACTCAAAACCACAAGTGTGAACCTTATGGTGATGCCAGAGGAAAAGTAAGGGGATCACTACTACAATTCATCCTCTCAGGATCATGGATGTTTAAATTGGGCTAAAGAGGTGTGCCACCCAAAGACAGACAGGAAAATGAGCAGAATAGAAGATAAGATGAGGAAGGATAGGGGTGAGGTGTTGAGCCAGAAGAGAATAGAGACCAATCATAAGGGTCAAGCAGGAAACAGGCAAAGCACATTTTTTCAATCTTCTCCTCTCTCCTCTCAGCCTTTTTTTTCTTTATCTGGGAATGGTTTCTGATTTCAGCCCCACACAGACACACACACTAAGCACTAAGCACACACACTGTCTATTCATCTTGTAGTAACATGCTGTAGTAACATGCACACAGTCACACGAGGAATGCGTCATTTTCAAATACTTTGGGTCGCTGTTCATCTGACATCATTATTTGTTTCCTTTAACATCTGTTTCCAGTCAGTCCCTTCCAGATGCTGGTGAGGAAGAGGACGGCTGTCACCTTATATTTCATCATGTGATCATGCAGTCTGGATGACTGACAGGGAGAGAGTCATAAACACAGTCATACAGCCAGGTGTGATGTGTTTATGAGTGTTTGTGTACAATACCTGTGCTTTTTATAAGGCAATGATGTAATGCACATTATTTACACCTAAATTGAGCAAGATGAGTATCTCTTGTGCTCTCTCTCTCCCTCTCTCTCTCTCTCTCTCACACACACACACACCCACACACCTAGGCACTTAGAGACACAGAGACACACATAGTCATTCATGCCTTACTGACAAGTCAGTGAGCCAATAGGGTCAGAATGATGTCATTTGGATGTCTGAAATACTACTCCGTCTGACCCTAAGATATATGTGTGTGTGTTTATACAAGTATGACCCCACGCATACATATATAGTGTGTATGCACATTTAACAGAGATGAAAAGTCGATTTAGGGGAGGAAAGAGGGGGCCAGTGGAGGGAGGGTGAGAGGGAGATCAGTCATTCATTGCTGCTCTCTCTCTCTTCACATTCCTCCCCCCTTATATGGACAAAACTACTGGAGCCCATCTCTCCATCTCTATACCACACACACACACAAAAGCAGAAGCCACCAAGCTACAAACAGTTGGAGAATCTTCATGTTTTGTCAGTCAATGAACCAATTTAAGAAGTGTCATCTTTCCTTAGAATCCCCTGTAATGCACACGTATTGCTGCCTTTGTCACGAGGCCACCACTGATAGAAACAGCCCACGGCACCATTTTGCACCCTGACATGAGAGAAAAACACTGATATCCAGAGCACATCTCATTGCATCGTTGCAAGCCTTTGCTTGTTTGCTTCGTTTATTGTCCTCACTTGGTCTGTTTGGCATGTTTTCAACTGTTCTGATATCTCCTCTCCGTTTAGATGAGTTGAGTGAGATGAGTCAGGAGAGCATAAGACCCAAGAGAGGCACAGTGGTCATGAGGGAATCAAGCAGTGCTTGGACAGGGAGAGAGCCAAAAACACAGAAAAAATGAGAAGGGTAGAAACACAATGGGGGGGTGGTGGTGGAGGTTTGAGTCGTGGGGCGTATGTCGACTGACGGACACACACGCACACACGCACGCAAACACACACATGCCCACAAGCACGCACGCACGCACACACCACACACAGTTATTGAGAGGAGGCAGAGACAGACAGACAGAGAGAGGAAGGCAGAGCTTACCTTAAAAGGCTGTGTTTGTAGATGGAGAAGGGTGTTGAAGTGTTTAAATGGACTTGTGTATGTGCATTCCCAGGTTGTTAAATCTTCCTAACCTATATAAACAGCTATGTGGACAAGACTGGGAGTCTTTATGAAGTAAAATATAGACAAAAAGCTAAAGAGGGAATCAGGTTGGGGGGGAACAACCTCCTCAGCACTGGACTTACATCATGCTCCAGTTTGTATCTTAGTGATGATGGTATGTGTGTATACTCACTCTATGTATGTGTGTATGTATCGCCAATGCCTAGTGGCTGCTAACAATAGATTTCTAGCATCTAATTCATTTAGTTCAGAAAGGTCTTTTTTTTAAATATTGGGAATCTGTTGTCCGAGTGCCAAACAACCCAGTCTACTTTCAATATCCACTTGAAATGCACACACATGCACACACATTCAATTCAATTCAATTCAATTTTATTTATATAGAGTCAATTCACAACAAAGTTGTCTCAAGACACTTTACATGTAGAGCATGTCAAGATCACACTCTATAAATACATTGATTATTTAAACTTATAGGAACCCAACAATTGAAAGCAATTCACATATACATATACACAACAGTTACTGATAGATATTTTCTCACTTGCATCCTCACAGAAAGTGAATAACTCACTGGCAAAGTGTACATGTGCTGATTACATTAATACACAGAGACACACTCTCATCCTTCCTAAGCCTCATGTGCTCATTACCCAACAGGAAGTTAAGATCTGGGAGCAGATCCAGGTTCCTCGCTCTCTTTTTCTCTCTTATTTGTCAGCTGTGTTCTCATCCAATCTGAGTGATTTTCTTAATATGGCCAAAAAGTGAGTGGACAGAGAAAAAGAGAGCTGGATGTTAGAGTACAGTTACCAACTTAGCTAAAAAGTCCCACAGTCCACTTATTTTCACTTCCCACTTCATTGTCTAAACTAGTTCCTAGTTCAAAGTGTTTGCTTTATTCGACAGCAGACACAGGTGAGGTTGACCACTTAGGACTAAAGGGATAACTAGAAGGTTTAGACATTCAGAAGTTTTATTAACCTTGACAGCCAACCTCTAATTACTGCATCTATTCTGATGAGATAAAGCCCCTTGCGTAAGAATTTAAATAAATAAAATGTCTGTTACTGTGTGTGTGTGTGTGTGTGTGTGTGTGTGTGT
>JAQNCA010000002.1:1401143-1412229 GCA_029783725.1 Acanthurus tractus | reverse complement strand
GTTGCTAACACCAACAGAATACATAAAGTTGGAGAAAACTACCTTTACCAGGTTTCCAAATTTAATCCTCTGCTGCAAAGTGGAGGAATTATGCAAAACGAAGCAAAATAAGGGTAAACATTGGCGTGGCTTTCCACATCGGAAACAGCTTCTGGCTGAAAAAAACATGAAGTCTGATGCTGAACTTATCTCATTTCCTTTGGATTGATAAGTAACAACTAACACTGGCTGTTTAGTAAAACATATCTGTAGTGTAAATAATGACAACGTTAACTGAAATGTTTGGGATAAACTTTCAAGATGGCATGATGTGACTGTCGCATCTGTAGTTACTGACTCTTCTCTTGTTAAATGGAGCTAAGTAAGCTCTAGTGTGTTCCAGTAACTCTAGAAGTGTTCAACTGTAAACTTACACCAACGCCACGAATGAGGATGGCAACACAACATTGGCAGTAATATCAAGGCCAAGTCAGAGTTTTATTATGTTTGAATTTCACTCATTTTTGTTCTGCTTACTGTTATGAAGGTATTTACTGTTATTTACTGATAACTGTAAATTGTGATTGTATGGACCTGTTGACCGACAGCTACAAAAACTTGCTCAGTTCACGGTAGACTTGCAGCTTTGCTTTACTATTATTACATGAGACCAGAGTTGAAGCTTGGAAGCTTCGTTGTAACTTCCCTGTAAAAAATTAGATGAAAATCTAAATTTCTCTACGTTTGTGTTGCAGTGTGAAATAGTTGGGTGAAACACTGCTCCCACATATTGCTGGAGGAAGGACTGAGATTTTACAAATGGCACCTTTTTAAAGGGGCTAGGAAACAGATAAGTAAATAACAGATGAATAAGATAACAGATTTCTGTGAGTGCACATCTTTAAAAAAAAAAACAATAAACTGCTATTTTTAGTACATTTTTTGTATATTTACATATTATGAGGACACTGAGTGACATGCTCACATACAATCTCATATCTGCATAGTAAATATGTAGCTTGAGCCAACAGCTGCTTGGCTTAGCAAGAATTGGAGACACAGGGAAGCATTAAGTCTAGATCTGTCTCAAAGGTAAAAAAAAATAATCCCCCAAAAGAACCACTAAAGCTAACTAATTACCATGTTGTATCTTGTTGGCTAATCCACACAAAAACCCAAGTGCAGGTTTTGATGTTACGGGCAGCTATGTGCCAGGCTCAGTGACTCCCTGGAGGTAATGGCACCCTTTCAATAAACAGTGCCCCCAAAATCTAGTAAAGCCACAACATGTCTATTTCACACATTTGGATTGAAGAAATAGGATATTTGTCATAGTGGTTGAAGACATTTTCTTTTTGTGGCACTGGACAAAAATTCCATAGTAAACCTTCAGCTTATTATAATTCAGGTGCTCTGAGGGAAAAACCTGGACTTCTGCACTTCTTCTTGGCTTGGTTGTCAGCAACTTCAAAATCCCTCCTGCACTGGAGACTTTGGCCAATCACAGGTCACGTTAGAGAGAGTGCATTCCTATGTGCATGTGTGCATGTGTGCATGCACATCTCTTGAAATCTTAAAAACTTAAATTAATTGCAGGAAATCGAGCAAAAAAAAAAAAATCCAACTTGCAAGACATTACCTGTACCTCCTCTGCTTATGATAGCATGAAGTGCAAAACTGAGTGTGCTCATTCTTGCTCCACACATTTGCTTCAGGCTCATTGCGTTTCATGCAAGAAGAGGCATGACAACAAATAGTCATTTTTAAGCAGGGCAGTGGTGTGTATGTGGTGTACTGACTATATGACCAGTCATGCACAGTGATACAAGGCACAGAGAGGGAAGAAGGTTTTGCATTGTGTGAGTTCAAACTGCCCACCGCAGCTTTAATTACTGAGCTTTAGAAGTTGCTCCCCTGTTTCAGTCATTATGCTCAACTAAACTAACCATCTGCTGGTTGTTACTTCATGCTTCTCAGAGATGAGAGTGCTATCAGTTTTCACATCTAATTCTTGGCAAGAGAGCAAATAAGCAAGTTTCTCAAAATGTCCAACAATTGTTTAAAACAATTAATGAAAAAATACAAATGAAGAAGTGAAAAATCTCTAAATTTGGGATTATAATTTTCTTTCAATTGACTATATGACTAATTAACTTATTGCTTCAGCACGAAGCTGAGCTACGAAGTTACTGTATCAAGCCTGCCACTTATCACTACTCTTGCCAAACTCTTGTTTATCGTTGTCTGGCATGCTTCAACAGCTGTAATTGCAGTGCCCCTACATGTGTCATTGACATCACCAAGACGATGGTTATTACTTGAAATGGATCCGCTGTTGTTGCTATGTTGGATCTTTCAGCATCTTGTAAAGATAGTGAATCTTAAAAGTTAGGGTAAGCCCTGCTCTAATAGGCATGTCATATGCTGCAGTGAAAGACTTTTCACAGTCATGCAGACTGCAGTTCAGTGTTCACAGTAAAGAGGGTTCAACCCAACAGGTAATCTCTCTTTCTGCAATTTGACAACAATCCCACATTACCTGGCACTGGCAGCAGACACATGATTACTGATAAATCCAGAGGAAAACTCACATGTATTCAGTCAGCAACACAGTTAAAGTAACAAGGCTGCCATCTAGCAGGGAGTGAACTGAATGAGGGGAAATACACTGACTGTACACTGTTGAAACACGCTCAGCCTCTCCGCTGTGAGTTAACTGAGCCACAAACTCTCCATGTGATTGGCATGGCTGGTTAATTTAGTTTGCTGAGATTATAGGAAAATTGTACGATTTCTGATCTTAAAACCTAGAGCTCTGTTGTGGTGATGATGTTGCACATGTCTAGAGAGCTTGTGTGCATGTTCCACTGTGCTCATCAAACTCATGTTTGAGCAGGCTCAATCATTTCACCCCACATCATCTTGTTTGTGTGTGTGCATGATAAAACACACAATCGCTGTTCAGCAGACTGAGATTTGGTGACTCTTTTATTAATTGAATAGTGTGCTCTCTGTTTAGATGTTCGTTCTCTGTCAGCTTATGTCAGCTAGTCTTTGCTGCAGTCTGTCAGCAACGCAGCCCAGATTTCAAAACTCTTCGCAAAACTTCTTCATCTGTACTTGACTGAGCCTGCGGGGTGTTTATTGAAACAGTAGGACGGCAGCAGTTGGGCCAAACTCCTGGCATCATCTGCAGGCAGGCAGGATGTGAAACTAACAGAGCTGTGGTGTAATCTTGTACCTGGCTGCTCCCCTGTCTTTGCCTAGGAGGAGAGACATGCAGATTGAGACACACGCCTGTGTGGCAACAACTAGGCTGACTCCTCCTGTTAAGTTGTTACATAATAATGAAATGTGTTCTATATTATTGACAAAAGGAGATAAATGTGCTCGTAGCAGAAGTTATTGATGTGTTGATGTGAAATGAGCTTTTAGAATCAAGGATTGTTGGCTCATCTTAAGTAGTCTGAAGTGAGTGTGTAACCTTTTTTAAAAAAAGGAAGTAAATTCGTCTTCTTCAGAATGGAGAAATGTAATTTCTTAGAAATGAGAAACACCCTCACTCAATTCAGTACACTCATAGATTTTTTATTTAATACTGTAGTCTTACTTGGTCTAGTTTTAATCTAAGTCAGTTGATTATCACAAGTTGAAAGGGTTAATGTTAACGATCATAGAGCGCCTTTAGTCTTGTGAAATATTATGTTACAGATGAGCAATCCAATGCAGTAAAACAACTGTAATACTGATTGTTTAATGGGCTGATCATCTGTTGAAGTGCTAAACAGTAGCACAGGAGCAGCACAAAAAGATCAATAAAGTTTCAGTCATCAGTTAATGCAGGTTTTAAGTAAATTGCCTCATGTAATTGCAGCAGTAATGCCAGGAAAACTGCCATGTCTCTTACTAACCTTGATCTTTAAATCAAGAGACTGCACTACATTAACCTGTGAGGTAATCTCAATATTCTGCACTGTGAGCCTGTTTGTGTTAGAGATGTTGTGCAGCATCACATGAAATCTTACCTTTCCATAGATAAAAGTGTTAAAGGGCCTCAAGAAGGAGGATGTGGTGGTGTAGGGCCAAGATTACTGCTGTCCAGAGAGTGAAGAGTTCAGCCACTTAGGTCAAAACAGATCACTTCCTGCCAGCTCATTTTCATTAACATAACTTCCTGTCTGCACAGGCGAAAGGGGACTGGTCAAGTGGATACAGAGGATTAGCAGAGTGCGTGTTCCCATTTGGTACAGTGGTTTTCAGGCTATTGCATTACATCAGAGTTGGAAACATGCCCCAACACCCCACGCCCCCCCATGGTGTTCAGACTGAACAAGCAGACATAAAGCAACAAATTCTTCAGCTAGCTCACAAAAATGTGTAGTTGGTCAGTGGTGAGGTATTTAAATATACTTGTTCCTTGTATTTAAACCACAATGACACTGTTGTCTGATGTCATACATTCTCTTTATATAGAATGTTTAAAATCAAAACTGAGAAAACTGCACTGAAAGACCATACTTGTGTGAGTTTTTGCTGTAAGCTTTGCTAACTATCATCATGTTACAGAATTACCTGCAAGCAGACCAGCCTGGGTTTGCATGCCAGAAACGCGTCTGGAGAGAATCTGCTTTTCCAGACCTGAATCATTTTTGCCAGGCCAAGAACTATCAATTATTTGGAAAGCCAGATTCTGCTCTTATGGTTGATCATAGTTCTCAGATGTTTCCAGGAAATAAACAGTTGATTAAAGCCGCATGGTATTTGTTATACCTCCTCATTCATCATATTTTTGTGGTGCCTGTGTCCCTCTCACCTCCTCAGCTTCTGTTCTTGTGTGCCGCTCCCTGCTTCCCTCTATTTTTTTCTCCCTTGCCCATCCCTTGAAACCTAATTTTTCACATTTTTTGCCTATCTGGTGTTCTCACTCAGATGAACATATCTCAGCCCATCAGCGTGTGCTGTTGTCAGTGCGGGCTTTAAAAATGTCCCACACAGCACTTTTCTCTGCCTTCTTTTTTTTCTCTTTTCTTTCTTGGCAATCCACTTTCTTTCCTGCCTCCCTTCCCCTGTCCTGTCGTCCCTCCTCCCTCTGCCTGTAACCAGAGCCTAGGGAATTGGAGGGCTGCCAAGATCCAGTTTGCTTCTGCCCTTTTAAGGCTAAAAAACCAGGAGAAACTTTTTCCAAGGGAGGGAGGAAGGGAGGATGACTGGAAGGAGTAGAAAGGAAGAGGAGGAAGTGTAGTAGCTCTAGTGTGGCTTGTTGCACAGAGTTAGAGGAGGGAGGGAAGGAGGAGAGGTGAGAGGACAAGAACAGAGCTGCAGGTCATAGATTTTCAGCTTTAGGATGTTTTAGGCCTTGTAGCTGAACTTATGAACTTAAGAAATGCAATGAGAACATGGTTTTTTTTGAAAGTCTTAAGGAGCTCTTTGTGCATGAGTGTGTGTGTGTGTGTGTGTGATAAGAGCAGTGTGGAATGTGTGACATTCCCTCAAAGTGTTCTGTCTGACTGGGTTGTGGTCTCTCCAACCACTCCCCCTTTTTTGGCCACGGTTGTGTATGTGTGTGTGATTATGTACTTGGGAGCCCCATTGTACTGCTTGACCAATTACACATTGACCATCTCAGTGTCTGAGAAATCTGCCAAAAGCAGTTGTGTTCAGTAAAAACAACATGAGAGCCGCACTGATTCAGTGCTGTACACCATGTTAGCAGGCTGAAGGCTAATGTTGTGTAGAGAGTTAGCAGAATGATTATGAGAAGGCTCCTTTAAAATGGATTTTTATCACGATTCAGCACAGCTGAGATTAGTTGCATAATTTAAATGCAATTAAATAATGAAAAAATGAAAAAAGATAAAAAGCATCATAAGAGTAAAACAGATAAGTTATGTTAATACTAACTTTGAAATAAATAAAAACTTTTTTAAATAAGAAATCGAGCACTGGGACATCCAGCGCTCGATTTCTAACAGACAGGATAATAATTGAAAAATGTGCAGGTGTTAGTCTATTCCTCATGAGCAAGTTGGCACATTATATAGAAGCACTTGAAATTAATGTATGAAAGTGTGTGTGGGTGTGTGTTCGGGTGTGTGTGAGTGAGTGTGAGTGTGAGAGTGGTTGAAGGCTGACTTGTATTGTAAGATACTCACAGCACAATATAAATGTTGTATATTTGCCATATCTCTTGCTGATGTGTTTTTCAGTTGATACAATAAGAAAACATGTCCAGTTGAATCAAATGCTCAGCTAAGATTGGAAATCCAAATGAAAAAGTCTTCTGATCTGAAATCATCTGTGAATGGAGAAATTATTTGTAAGTTTACAGAGGCAAGTTTCATGCTGCAATGGGCATGGAAACCTGATTGACATTTTTCAAAAATATTGTGATTATTTTTGAAAGAAATCAGAGTAAACCACCTTGTAAGGCTTGAAGACTTGCTAAAGGGGACAATTTAGAGATGGGTGTTCAATGATGAATCAGGCTCTTTATCAGCATACTGCTAGCATACACACAGCAAAGACTTAGTCACTAAAGCAAGGAAATATTCCATATTATATATCTTGTGCAAAAAACATAAGGAAACCATGAGCTTTGGCCAGGGCAGGGAAAGTTCTCCGAATTATCTCAACCTGCTGTGCTGTTTCGTTCTTTGCCTTACAAGATTTCAGGACTAATCTGCTCCAGATGTTGCACTACAACCTGAATATTGCGCAGAAGCTTTCCTCCTGCTGTTGATCTTCTCTGTGCTTTCCCCTCCCTCTCCCTCTCTGCGATGCTGGGATCAGGTCAGGCTGTGGGTCAGGGGTTGCAATGATGTCATAGCAATGTCACTGTTTGGGGGGGGGGCGGGCTGGAGCCAAATAGATGAGTCATGGGAGTTTTTGGGGGCAAAAGGAACATTGACCACAGACACGCACACTCTTCATATGGTTGCCTCCTCTGTTCTCTGCCTCTCTCTCACTCACTAATATGCACTCATACGGGGGGGTGTATGAGTCAGCAAGCGAGGGGGGAGTCTGCAGCAGTCTGTGTCCGTATATGGGCTCCATCAGGCTGGGTGTACTGTGGTCTGCCGGGAATGCTGGCAGATTCCTGAAATGTTTAGTGGCTTTGTGTATGAGAGGAATGAATCAAAAAGCAGCACATACACACGTTTTCAGAGAGACGGAGTGAATATGTCCTTACAATACCTCTGAGACAGACAGGCTGCCCTGTTTCCAGGCCTGAGATGGTGCCCCAGGCTGGACGGCTTTGAACAGCAGTATTTAGTCCTTTGTGTAACAGTGAGGCTATGAAACCACACGTGTAAAGGTGCTCATCAGTTGCTCTAGTAACAACAGGCTGAACAGGAGGAGGGAGGGTCTGACTTAGACCGTGATGATTATAAAAGAAAAGGAAAATCTGTGAATGCAGTTTTTCAGTTTGTTGTGTGAACAGTAATAGTGATGCCTCTCATCCTGCCTGCTGAGAATCAGACAGTACTGTTCACAAAATGCAGACCGGAAGAGCTTCAGTCAACATTTCCACAGCTTTGGTTTTGCAGTTCCTCTAAAGATTTTATTTTTGACATTATATTTTGTGTTTTTGGGTGGTTCTGGGGTGGCATTGGCAAAGAGAAAAACAAAAGAAATGACTGAAGAGATAAAGAAAATGGACAGTAATAGAGCACAGGCAAAAATCCAACTGATGCAGAGAACTGCAGAATTCAAAAGAATACTGATCAGATCCACCAGACGGGTCTGACATATTTCTGTTTTGTTAGTGAATGACATTGCCAGCTTAAGTTTTACAGTCCATGGAAGATATCAGTCATAATGGACATTACTTGTTACATTATCCTTACAATGTAACATTTTGTGTTGTCCACACTACAGAGCTTAATGACAGAACATTAAGAGGGAATGCTGATAATTCTCCATTATGCTGAACCGATAATATTAGATGAAACCAGTGTGTGGATGCCACTGAAACAGAGGTTACTTTGTTTCACTGTTGTTGTATTGCAGTTATTAATTTTGACATAGTAGGAACGGACACATTATCTTAGATCCATGCATCCTGCAGACAGCCAGACAGCTGTACTAGAAAAAGAAGATGAGTTTCATTAATTGTAATTTTTCTTTATCTGGCTTTCAAAACAAATTCAAACATAAGCCTGAACAAGAAGTTAGCATACAGAGTGATGGGAATTACAATATTTATTCTAGGACACACAACCACTTTTTTCCGCAGGGGGTGCCAAAGCAGATACAGTCACACTAACCCCCCCCCCCCCCACAAATTTCTGTAGTTTAACTATTGGTTGAACACTCTTTGTGGCCTCTTCTGCACTTGTTTTGGGAATGTTATGGTTGTGTTACTGGTGTGGTGTCTAACAGGATGCAATTCAATAAACTCTTGCCTTGGCTGATCTGCACTCCTGCTGCAAGCACCAGCCTGTGGCACACATGCACACACCAATCACACCCCTCTGTCAGCATGATCATTTAAAGATTCAAGTTTTATCGCCATCTACAGCCAACGTTTCTTCCTCGTGCTTCTCTGTGCTGCATTCTGTCTCATCTTTACAATCACTCAGTTCTGTCTCTTCCTTTTTGGTAAGCCTCTTCTCCTTCCTTGCTATAACGATCCAGCTTGCACAGAGTTCCCATGGTGATGGGTCATCCAAACAGGCCTTTAGTCTGACCCTGCTGTGTTTTATCACCATGGAGGGTGTATTTTTTTCCACTGGGAGCAGCTGACATGTCATGTATCACAGGGTTGGCTGCTTGTGACCATAGTTGTAGTTCTGGACGTCAGCTAAGGACACCTTTACTTTCAAGTCATCTGATGCAAAGCATCACTTTGCATATTAGTTTTGTATTTTTTTCATGTCTTGACAGCCTTCCTTTCTGATTTCTTCATCCTCACAATGCATGACATTCCTGCCCCTGTTTGGTTTAGCCTGCGTCTTTTAACCCTCCTACTGTAGGCCCTTCATATTCAGTCTTTTCAGCCCCCAACTGCAGCCCCAAATCTTTTATGCAAAAAAACATCCAAAGAAAAAAAGAATCAGTCAAAACCTGGTTGTTGTGGTTGAGCGACTGCTACAACAAATGATTCAAGCCTCACAACAACAAAAAATTGAAATTGACAACAATGAAGTCAGAATAACCTAAAGCCCTTCTGTCCAGACATGTTAAGGATAAGGCCTGTGGAAAACTTGAAAACTGCAAAACAAGACTGAAAAGAAACCCAACAGAGTTTTGACAAGTCAGGAATCGCAGACACAGCTGACAAGCTGTTATCAGCAGTGGGATTCATACTCGTGGCCCTATGAACAGACCCACACCTTTAACCTCTCTAGTCACCTTCTAGAAAGCCTCAAGCCTATCAGGCATCTACCATCCATGCTTTCTATCTGAAAGCAGCCAGCTTTAAGTCCTTACAAGAACCAGAGCTTTTCCTCCTTCACTTTCTTCTAATCACATCAGCTAGGACTCACAAACACACTGCTCCACCCTTTCCTCAAGGCTGAACCAGAGAGCAATCATTCCTCATGATCTGCTGCTTCTTGTGCAACATGTGTGCACACCATAGTGTGTGTATGTGGAGAGTATATATGGTTCTCTTCCTCATGCCTGGGCAAGCTTCTGGTTGCATCACCGTCTCCTCTTCATGTGCTTCTGCCTGAACACAGACCAACACCTCGAATGCAATTAAGAACAACCGAACATGTTTCTAGATGTGTGGTAGTGTCACTCTGACGCAGTATGTACTGGTTTGTACCTGTAAGTGATTTCATGTATAATAAACCATACAAAACTTTTCCCTGCAACATAATTCATGTTCGTATTGAAATTGTCAGCATTTTTTAGTGGATGTTGGAAAGCACATGCAGTATTTCTTCTAATCAAGCAGTTCTTTTTTCTTTTTTTTTCTCAGATGTTCCCCTGTGGACATTTATATAACTCTTGAAATATGATTCATCTGGAAATTCCTTCAACAGTCATCATGATACTAATACAAAATGTGCCCGTTCTCTGACAACCTACATTACATCTCAGATGGAGACAGCCATATCTTTATTTAATTGTTTTATGTCTGTAATATGATGTATCAAGGTTATGTAGACAAACTAAAGGCAAGGTATGTTATTCACAATTTAAACTGCTGTACATGTTGTAAGAATAAATTGGAACATAATTTGAAAAAAAAATAAAAAAGAGAAAATAATCAAGATAAGAGGGTGAGAAGCTGAGAGGAAGAACATAAACAATAAGAGAGCATAAAGTTATAGCACAGTTAAAATCATGGCAATCAGTTGCCATAAATTCAATGAAAAAATAAAAATCCTCAGTTCAAACATCTCTAATGCTAACTTTTTTTTAAGGTAATAAAATACAGACTTAATTTGCCTTTGACTGAATAAAACATTTAGAGTCTTCACAGCTTGATAAACTTCTGAGGCCATTGTGAAGCAAAATGGCCACACCCTCCAATGTGCTCAGCCTCAGGGCTCACTTTAACTCAACTTAGACAAGTTAGCTGTGTGTAGATTCACTTTCTGTACATCTGTCACTAGAAAAATGATCTCAAAAGTATCATATGAGGCGATAATGATGCTGTATAGGGACTGACTTGCTTTGGAGCTAGCCTCAAGTGGCCATTTGAAGAACTGCAGGTTTTGTCCCTTTTGTTTTTCATTTATTTTTCAGCTCCTCTGATCAGTAAACACCACAATTTTTTCAAAACTTGGCCACCATCATTAATAAACTTGAATCAATCTGAGGGAGATTATAGTGAATCTGTGACAAATACAGTGACTTCTGCACCGCATCGACAGATTACCAATGAAACCATACTCATTGGTGTGAGTGAGCAGATCTGTGGGGCTATGGCGAACAGTAATATATGGTGCATAATTTCACCTAATAATTGTAAAGGCTGATTATCAAATGGTGCACTTACCTTGCACCAGAAGGGATGTTTTGTCCTAATCAGTACTCAGATGAATGTCGTTTAATGCATCTGTGTGTGTAGTCTTAATGCTGTGGTGTGGCCTGAAACCAGATTAAAATCTACACCAAGGCTATAAAGCACCATGTGGGAAGTCAACATAAG
>JAQNCA010000002.1:1381096-1399098 GCA_029783725.1 Acanthurus tractus | reverse complement strand
ATAAAGAAGGTTTCTGTTTACATGCTCAGGATGTTTGACATACCTGTGGATCACCAACAGTCTTGAGCTCCGAGATACAGATTCAACGAAAGCTTTTATTTCCTGCCAACGTTGTCTAGAAATAACAATCTCTAGACTCAGTTAGTCTAGCAAAACATTATAAAGCCTGCTAAAAATATGAAAAAGGTCATAATGGAAATTCATTATTATCCATAATATGTTGTCCTTATATTTATATAGTTAAACACATTAAATGATGAGTAATTACCCCAGTGCTTCATGTAGTAAATGCAAATAACTTGTCTTTTCTGCAGGTCTGTGCCCTGACTGGGACCAGTGGGATAAGACTAAACCAGTGGACAACGCTCGTGAGGCCATGCAGCAAGCTGACGACTGGCTGGGCATCCCCCAGGTAAAGCAGATAGCATTGAGGACAAACTTCAGACAGTATACTAATAAACAACATTTTGACTTGAAGGGATTTGGAGTCATCGTGGCTCCCCCACAGTTTTAGTTTGCAACTCACTCTTTGGTCACCAGTGACTAAAAGCCATTCCTAGACCACCTCTTGTCTGGCCTAAGTCTCTTTCTTTTTCACTTCCTAGTTTCCCAAAGCTTTTTCTTCTTAAAGCTAACTGAAAGAATCATGGTTCAACTCAAGTTAAATAGTGCAAGAACAAGTGTTCAGGAGCCAGAGTGGGACTCAAAGAAGTGCTGCTGTTCACCCTTTTACATTTTCCCTATACTTATTGCTTTTCTTAAATGTTTAGTACCACATTTAAATGAGAGACTTTAAACAGAATATACCAAAAGTAATTTTACTGTGCTGGATCTAATGTTTGGTTGCTATGGTGACAGTCTGACAGTGTTGTGGTGGTTTGACTGACACAGTGCAGGCAGCTGGCACGGCATTGCATGCCAACAATTGTTTCTGTGGTCGCTGGTGTTTCCACCTTCAGCTCTGTTTAGTTAAGAAACCGATATTGTCTGCTCCCTTGCTGTCTGTGTGGGTTCCACAACCAGACAGTGAGTATGTTTATATCAGTGGCTGCGTGCTGGCTTGCGTGCAAGTTTGTCTCAGGTACTTTCTGAGCTGAGGAAGAGGTTGGTATGTGGTTTTGATCACAAAATCACAACATTACTCTGTTGAGTTTTGTGGGTAATTGTCTCCATTGCAACTGAGCAAGCACTGCTACAGGCTGTGCAGCTGGAGCCCTTCTTTTCTTCCATGAACAGACATGAAAACAGGCAGTTTCCTTTGAAAATGACTTTTCTTCATGTCTTGGCTTCTTAGGTCATAACCCCTGAAGAGATTGTCGACCCCAATGTGGACGAGCATTCAGTCATGACCTACCTGTCCCAGTTCCCCAAGGCCAAGCTGAAGCCTGGCGCACCTCTACGACCCAAGCTGAACCCCAAGAAGGCCCGTGCCTATGGGCCAGGTATGCAGCAACACACACATCTGAAACTAGATTTCAACAAGAAAACCAATGTGGTTGTACTGAACTGAGCAACTGGATGAGTGCAGATGATTTCCATGAATACAGTCACTGACATAACACTTGTGAGCTAGTCTGAGAGTTCTCATCCCCAGAATCCACATGCACCGGACATTTTTAATGTTCTGCCTCAACTCTCCTGCCTCTGCTCTTCTCCGAAGGTATCGAACCAGTTGGAAATGTTGTGATGAAGAAGGCTGTATTCACAGTTGAGACCATCAGCGCAGGAATGGGAGAGGTACTGGTTTACGTGGAGGACCCAGCAGGGCACAGAGAGGAGGTGAGACACTGGGGCTTTTGGCGTCCTCCTGAAGTTCTAAAGTTATTAACCCTTTTTTGGTCATAATGGATTACTAATTTTTTTAACTTTTTAAAAATTTCCCCCCAGGCTAAAGTGACAGCCAACAATGATAAGAATCGCACATACTCTGTCTACTACATCCCTAAAGTCACAGGCATGCACAAGGTAAGTAAAGAGTTCTTTTTGATGCAAAAGTCTCACATGCATGTTATGACTCTCTTAGGGGTCAGATGGACTGTTTAAGGTGTATGCCAGGAATGCTGAAAGTCAGCAGTGAGAAGTGAAGGAGTACATTTATTCATGTACTGTACACATTCACAGTGTTGAGATGTTCAATTTGAACAACTATGTTTTTCTTCACACATTTAATAGGGCAAGTAGTGTTTTTTTTTAAATAAATGGTTAGTTAGTGTATCAAGTAAATTATTTATTTTCTTTACAAAAAGGTTTATTGAAATAGTTTAAAATATCTACTTTAAATGAGAATGAACTTTTTCCAAGAATTAAGTTTTACATGATTCCAGTGTCTTCCTGCCTCATTCTCTCTTGTTTCAAGACAGAGACACTTTTTTGTGAAACATTTAAGTTAAAAACACACAGTAACACATTTTAAATCCCTTTCATTATAAGTCACACATTAATGTCATTAAATGAATATTCTGCCTCCGACATCAGAGCATTTTAATGAAATATAGCCAGTTGTGGAAACTGCCTGTATGTGATCATTGCACACAGAAGCAGCTAGTAAAAGGAGGACAATGTTATTGTTATGTTACAGGAAGAGTTGCTCTCAAAAGATAGACTTTCACTCTGGCTGTAATTCAGCTATCCAGCATTGTTCTCTTTATTTCGGTGTAAACTTGAAAACAATGTTTTACAAGTGCATGTCCCAAAACAACAATTGAAAACTAATGCACACTTTAATACAAACAGTTAAAAAACAAAACAAAAAATCTTCATCCTGCCAGGCCAAACAAGTTTACCATGAACAGATTTGCTTATGGTGCACATGATGTTCATTTTTATTCATGCTCTGTGCACAGTCACGACAGTCACAACCATGGTGCAGGATTTCTCTACACATCCTATTTTTGATTTATAGGTGATGCATCTCCCACCCCCATGATTAGTTACTAAAACATTTTCTAGCTTGTTGTAGTAGTCATGCTGACAGCAGGCAAGGGAAATACGTTATACTTTGTAAATTAAAGATCATTTTCGAGGCAGTTTTTTATTTAATTGTTCTTTTTGTTTGTTTTTGTCTTAGACCCACAGACACCCTTTAAGTGTTCCTCGAGGGTTTCAGACACAATGTTCACTCTGTGCTCTCTGTATTGTAGGTGACAGTGTTGTTTGCAGGGCAGCACATCTCCAAGAGCCCCTTTGAGGTGGAGGTGGGCATGGCTCAGGGAGACTCCAGCAAGGCCACAGCCCAGGGACCAGGCCTTGAGCCTTCAGGAAACATTGCCAACAAGACCACCTACTTCGATGTCTACACAGCAGGTAAGAACACAACGACAGTAGTGAGGCTTGTTTTGTTCTGCCTGTATTGGGTTAGAAATGCTGCATGAATGTTTCATTGTGTCTTTTAACTCCTACTCATCTTTTCCTTTTTTATGTCTCCTCCTCTCTGTCTCACTTCTCCCAGGTGCTGGAGTTGGTGAGGTGGAGGTGACAATCATGGACCCTGCTGGCAAGAAAAACACTGTGGAATGCAACATCGAGGACAAAGGCAACAGTAGTTACCGCTGCACCTACAAACCCATCCAGGAGGGCCAGCACACCATCTATGTCACCTTTGCTGGTGGTCAGATCAGCAAGAGTCCCTTCACTGTGAATGTGGGAGAAGGTAAGAGTTACTGACGCAATCACTCAGCAATTAGCCTGTTCTCGTCCCATTACAGGTCCACTGGGAAACCTTAAGTTACTCAAAAGGATGTTACTGAAACAATCAGTTCTAACCTGTTTCCCCTGTTAATGACCAAAATGACATTAATGAAGGTCCATTGTACCAGTAAATATTTTGTGATTGTGACTTTTGGCTACAATATGAAGTTTGTATATGATAATGAACAAGAGACAACCAAGTTCTAAACCTTCAGTATTTGCATCTTCTTTTTTTAGCTTTTTTCTTTTATTGTGTCTAATGCCTTGCTGTCTCTTTCTGCCATTGTACTGGATGCTATGCCCTCTCTGTCTTTCCCTCCTGTTTCCCTTTCTTCTGCTTGATAGAGGCCTGATGGTATCTGTCCTCACTCTGGAACGACCTCTTCCTTCTGCTGTCATTTCCTGTTTCCTAGGATCTCTCTTGGGTACCAACTGTGTGTGTGCATGCATGAGTGGCTAAGCTGTGTCTGTGTAGATAGTGGACTGAGTTATGCTCTGTGTGTGTGTGTATCTATGTGTATGTGTGTGCATGCGTGTGTGTGTGTTTGTAAAATTGCATGTCTTCACTCATTTGTCATCTGTTCATTAGTATTTTATATGTGGTTCCTGTCAGCTGCCTGTCAGCCTCTAAATTCTGGACCAGCAGGTCCACAGGGAAGTATAATTTATTAATTAAGCACAAACATTTTCTCAGATTTAAATGGAAGAGTACCATCATCAAGATTTATCTGCCCAGGAATAAGATGCCTCATTTGTTCCAGCTCACTTGTGGTCTTAAATTTACAAAATGACATAACTCACAAAGAATGTTATTTGTTTAGCGAGACAAGCATTGTTTAACATGTAGCTTTTGGAACAATGCTAGTCTTCTAATATTTATGGGAGAGTTTGTGGTAGGATTGTGATCAGCTCTGCCTTTTTAAGAGAAAACACAGCCTCTAGGTTGCCCTGGATGTGTTTATAGATGACTTGTATTAAAGCACCATATGCTTAATAGATCAAAAACAAAAAACTATTTTGGTATCAAGCCATTTTGGGACCAGTTTTTTCAGAAGATGTTCTTTGTAAGAGCCTAGAATTTGGAATTCATTGCTTTATTAAGTAAATTATTTGAAAATGCCTCTTAGATAATAAATAAGACTTTATCTCTATTTGGTAACAATGCAGTTTTAAATGTTAGTCATTTATTTAAGCTCTTCTATGTAATTTTTGCTTCATGGCAGAATCTGTGGCAACAAGTAGCAGATATGGAATATGGTAATGCCAAAATGGAGTTTAACAGTGGCACGAGTGGAGAAAAGTCGTAAAGATGAGAACTGACTCAGTAATATGTCAAATACACAGGAATGTCTCTAGAATATCAGCTGAAATGAATGAGCCCCCATTAGCTACTGGTCACACCAGGCCAAGAGTTTGTTTTATTGCTTTTCCATTTGAACAACTTTAGCCTGTACTAGGAAGACTGTAGGTTTCTCTTAACACCCCCTCCAAAAAACCCTGACATAATCATCTTTGAATATGCAGCTATAATCATTGCCAGTAAGTTTGCTTTTAAGATTTTTTCTTCATTTGTCAACCAGTAGTTGTTAAGCTTATTGCTGCTTTTTATAATCTTTAAAGAATATGTAAAATATTTTTTGACTATGAAAATAACCTTTAAAAATAAGGTACAAGCCCTTCACACTTTATTAGAACAACACAAACTGGGAGAACCTGAATCATTAAGTGAGTTATCATTAAGTTGAAAAAATCTATCAACAAATAAATTAACTAAAGTTAAAATTTAAAAAGTGGATGTTATTATCAAACAGTTTCACTTATTATTTTCTAATTTCATTCCAGTTTAATGATTCCTACTTTTTAATGATGCCATTTGCTGCAGTTAATCCAAAATACCTGACCTGCACATGCTACATCAGAGTAGCTTTTAACACAATGAAATATGAATTATCCTTTTCTGAAATTCTCCAAGTAGGTATCTCCTTAGAAAATATCATGTGCCTTTCTTCCTGTGGGGTTTCCTTTGGCATCCAACTGTGACTCAGCAGCTTCTAATAAATGCCTTTTTAGTCTGGATAAATGAAGAATTCTCCACTTCCTGTGTGAGGATAAAGGGCCATTTCCTTTCTGTGGTCTATAAATTCTCTCTGTGGAGAAAGATAGATGGATACGAGGCAGAGAAGGGCTGTGTAGGCAGGAAGGCGGGAAAGGATGACGGAAAAGCACTGAAAAGCCTTCCAACAACCTTTGGTTCTTCTAGAGAATGATGGATGTACCGTTTGGATGGAAATTGTCTTTGTTTCATATCATTCACACCGCACCTCATTCCTCCTCTTCCCACTGAAACCACCACAACCAACACAGAGAGCTTCTTACTGTGTCTGTTTCTCTCTCACTCTTTCTTTGTGTGTGTGTGTCCACAGCATGTAACCCCAGCCTCTGCAGAGCGAAGGGTCGTGGTCTGCAGCCAAAGGGCCTAAGGGTGAAGGAGAATGCAGACTTTAAGGTTTACACCAAAGGCGCCGGCACCGGAGAGCTCAAAGTCTCCATTAAGGGCCCCAGTAAGTCACACTGAAAACATCAGTCTTGCTTTTGTTGTTGCAGTCAGTAGAAACACATCACTTTAAGTAGAGTCTGATAGGAAACACATTTCAAGCATCGATTCCTTTGTGATTATTTTTGCTGCTATTACTTAATCAATTGAGGTTTGTACTGGTAGGGTGGGGGGGGGGGGGGGGGGGTTGGGGTTAGTTGATGTCTTACAAAAAGCCAGTAGATTTGGTCACAGGCTCTTTTCTGGAAAAAATAATAAAGTCACTAAAAGTATTTTAAAATGAATCCACTCTGACTGCACTGACTTTCTAGTCACATAAAATCAATTTTTGACTAAACAGCAGCCAACCGGAGACGGCCCTGTTGAAAACAAACGCCTGTCCCTCACTTTCTGAGTGATTAAGTTACAGCATTGGTCAACTGAGTGTTCTTCCATTGGATGTTACTTGTTCAGAAAAAAAAAATAGCACAAAGTTTTTAATTTATGCCTCAGTTGGTGCATGAGCTGTGCTCACACACAGAAGCGTTTATACATAATTGGCCAGTGACTGCAGTAATGTACAATAGCTTTCAATCACAATAATATTATGGTTTTGATAATATGTTGCAGCTTCACCTCATTGCATTCCCCCAAGTGGCCAAAGACTAAAACACTATACCTTTAAGTAACACTAATTTGCATCACTGTGTTTGCAGAGGGTCTCGAGGAGCCGTGTAAAAGGAAAGATCTTGGAGACGGTGTGTACGGCTTTGAGTATTACCCGACCACACCTGGGACATATATAATCACCATTACCTGGGGTGGACAGCACATCCCCCGCAGGTACATTCACTCACAAAGACAAAAAAACTGGGATTGAACTTCATGGCATTGTGACTGATCACTCTCCATTTTGTTTAGTCCCATTGAGGTCAAGATTGGCGCTGAAGCCGGCCAGCAGAAGGTGAGGGCTTGGGGTCCAGGGCTGGAAGGCGGTGTTGTAGGAAAATCTGCTGACTTTGTGGTGGAGGCTGTTGGAGACAATGTCGGTACACTGGGTAAGTCAGCCAAAGAGGAGAGGAGGATGACACACAGTGGGAGAGGGTATGTGTTGGTGTAAGAAGTGAAGTTTTCTAAGCTTGCTGTGCTGTTTTATTCCTTTTTCAGGTTTTTCTGTGGAAGGTCCATCTCAGGCCAAGATTGAATGTGATGACAAGGGAGATGGATCCTGTGACGTGCGCTACTGGCCAACAGAGCCCGGGGAGTATGCCGTGCATGTGCTCTGCAACAATGAAGACATCCAACACTCTCCATTTATGGCTGAGATTGTCAACCCACCAGGCAAAGACTTCCACCCCGACAAGGTTTTTACACTCTCATATGCTAAACAGCTGCAGTACTTGCATGGAATTTAAAACTTGTAGTTTTTTCTTGTAATATTGGGATATTTTTTGCCATAGCCCTCAAAATCCTTTAGCTCAACGAATCATGTAATTCCAGGTTAAAGCATATGGTCCAGGACTTCAAAGCAGTGGTTTGGCTGTTGGAAAGCCCACTGAGTTCACAGTTGATGCCAAGCAAGGAGGGAAAGCTCCTCTGAAGATTGTGGCTCAGGTAGGACTGTGTGTTAAGCTTATGACCACAAATTAACAGCATGTGTAGGATCATCTGACCTTGTTTCAGCCCTTCATCTCCATCTCTTACATGTTTGATTTTTTCCACCAACAGTTTTGTTTATTTGATTTTCTGCTTTTCCACATCTGCTCAGGATGGTGAAGGCACTCCTGTGGATGTACAGGTTAAGGATAATGGCAATGGCACCTACACCTGCTCTTACACCCCACGTAAACCTTTAAAGCACACTGCCATGATCTCCTGGGGAGGAGTCAACATCCCTGACAGCCCATTTAGAGTGAGTAAACAAAGGGAGTGTGTTATTTTTTTTCCACTGGAGTTTATGTTAAGGATGTTCTATCGCAGAAAAGTCTCTTTAGCTTTTATATTATGTTAAAACATATGTTGTGTTTTTGACTGCAGATGAATATCGGAGCAGGCTGTCACCCAAACAAGGTGAAGGTTTCAGGACCAGGGGTGGCTAAGACTGGCCTCAAGGCCTTTGAGCCAACATACTTTACTGTTGACTGCACAGAGGCTGGTCAAGGTAAAGCTATATATACAACTGTTGTATCCTGTTGCATACTTAATGTTTTATCAACTTTATAAGTCAAATTGACAACAGATCTACAATGTGTTTATAGCTACAATAACCAGTGTTCTTTCTTTGAGTAAGTTGCTTTATATAAAGTAAAATGGGTCATGCACAATTACATACCCACCAAACCTACATAAATATCATCCAAATCTGCAGTTTCTCCAGGTTTACAGAGCATTTTACTATTTGCTCATTGTTTCAGTCTGCAAATTTAGCTCTGATTGTAGAAACCAGAAAGCTGTCACACAAAAAATTTCAGCATATAAGGTCAAATAAACTCTGCACATCACCTGCCCAACCAAATGAGAGGCACACAAATTTATTTAATTTAATTTAATTTTGTGATTGCTATCGTAGAAAGTGGAGTATCTCTGGGCTTTAGAGCCAAATATTTCCCTTATGCGTTGGTTGAAAGCAACACTGAGCAAAAAGTAGAGAGAACGATGGGATGTCACTCGTCTAGTGACTAGACACACAACTCCAGATGTTTTGCTGATGTTGCTCTGTGTTGTGGACATGTATGTTGGGAATTGTTTGTAATTTTTTTTTTTCTCCTAGGTGACATCAGTATAGGAATCAAGTGTGCCCCTGGTGTGGTGGGGCCTGCAGAGGCTGATATTGACTTCGACATTATTAGGAATGACAATGACACATTCACTGTCAAATACACTCCTCCTGGAGCAGGCAGCTACACCATCATGGTCCTGTTTGCTGACCAGGTGAGTACATTTGAAAGGGTTAGTGTAATCTCTGTGTTAAAACTTGCATATTTGAACAATTTAATGCTTGTGTTTTTGGTTTAGGCTATTCCAATGACGCCCATCAGGATCAAAGTGGATCCCTCTCACGATGCCAGCAAGGTGAAGGCAGAAGGACCAGGACTCAGCCGCAGTGGTAAGACCTCATAGTCAGAGGGTTTCTCAGTGTGAAATGCTTCCACATTTTTGATAAAACTCCATATAAGATTTATATCATTTATCTTGTTTCTTTTTTTTATTAATTTGTTTTTTTATATTTAAGTCTTTATTTTGAAAGCAATTTGTACCTTTGTTTAAGAAGGTAATTAAGATAATATTAGTAAGTAATATAAATACTGTTCATAGAAATAAAAATAAAGCTAATATTGTTGGTTGCTGATGATTCATTCCCCAGTTTAGTCTTTGTATCAGTGTTTTGGTGAAACACTGAAACCCAAATTGCTTCTAATGGCTGTTTCATTACTGTGCCTAAAAAGCAGGTATGTCCTTGACATTAGTGGATGAATGGGAAGTGCTGAAACTCTATTGTTTTTGTTTGAATTATCAGCGTTCTTTATTTATTTATTTTATTCGCTGCCAAAGTCTCCCTCACTCCTCAAGCAACAAAAATCAGATAAATTTGACTAGATGGTGGCGCTTTAGTAGCACTTTTCTGTTTTGGGCCGTAACTCCTTAACTGTTTGTGTCAGCCGCAAAGTTCTTTCATTCCTCGATTGTGTGGATCCAGATGAATCTATTAATGTAACCACGCCCCTTTTTCATATGGAACGTTTTCTGCCATTTTGAACTTGGTTCGAAATGTTTTTTATTTCTATATCTGAAAATGTTGAAATATAACTTAGCTTTAACTTAACTTTAACTTTATTGTTATTGCCTCACTTTAATTCTGATGGTTTGCGGTTCTCTCTTAGGTGTTGAATTAAACAAACCCACTCATTTCACCGTGAACACTAAGGGAGCAGGAAAGGCAAACCTGGACTGCAACTTCCACGGCCCCACTAAAGGAGAGGCAGTCAAGGACTTTGAAATTATCAACAACCATGACAACACGCACACTGTGAAATATACACCTGTGCAGCAGGTAAGATACAGAGACAATTTTTAATGTATAAGAACATCCTGTCTCTATTGTTCCCCTTTAAGAGCTAGGATATCTTTCATGTCTTTCTTCACACATGCTGTATTTAAGGAACCGTTTGACCTTTTGAAGAAACATTAAGCTCTCTTTCCTAGAGTTAGATAGAAAGGATATCCAAATGAATACCATGTCAATGCCCTTAGTATGAGGATCCACACCGCCATCATGTGTTACTATTTTAGAGGCAGATCCAATCTCAACTTAACCCCACTGTTTAAACTTAAAAAACCCTGTTAAAGTTTCCTGTCTCTCCTGCCAGAGACAGGAGAAAGTTAGCTTGGCATAATAACTGGAGGCAGTGGAAACAGGTAGTCCAGAGCTAACCTGAAAACCTAAACATTTCACATTTCCATAGTCGTTTATGTACATTAAAAGAATACTTAATGTGAGGCCCTCTACAATGAAAATTACATTATTAATCATCTCTGCATGTCTGTCTGGATTTTTTTTACATCCTACAAGGCAAATCTGGGGATAGAAATAGCAGTCAAAATCATGGTTGTAAATTTCCACCTTTAAAAACTTTAGTGTACGATGACCGTATCCGAAAGGCAGCCTTAGACAAGAAGGATCTCATCGCTCACAAACCTAAGGAACCAATCCTGTCAATGTAGGATTGTGATGGAGGTGTAGTGCTCTTGGTCTATGTGATAGCTCCCTGTGTGGAACCAAACCACAGTCAGTCAGAGGAGAAGCTAACGCTAAGCAGATCTACTTTACATTGTTCTTAGCTCATAACTGATGAGCCAACATTAGTTGTATAAATTTAACAATCTAACTCTTGGCAAAAAAAGTAAATGACCATATTTCCCAAAGTGTCAAGTTGTCTGTCACTGCCACATTTTTTATGGTATGCATGGATAAAAGTTTTAGGAGTTAGCTTAACTAGTCAAAAAGTATTGAAATGCTTTGAGGACTATTTTTCCAGTCACCTAAAACATTTGTGCACAATTATGGATTGCAAGAAATTTCAGAACTGTAATTTGCATGATAATGCAGAAACAAGCTGGATTATCCAGCTATTACTTTGATTTATGTTGGTTCTGTGCTTCCTGTCATGAATAATAATCTGACCTAGGGTCCTCTTGGAGTTGCTGTGACATATGGTGGTGATCACATTCCCAAGAGCCCCTTCAACATTCCTGTGGCACCCACACTGGACCTCAGCAAGATCAATGTCGTGGGCCTGGGAGACAGTACGTACTTCACTGTCATTACTGTTGTTCCTCTGCACCTTTAAATTTCAAGCTTAATATGTAGCAGAATAATGTGTAACTACTTACTTGTAAAAAGCTGGAAAAGGAAAATATAAAAACATCATTGAATGACACATTGAATTGTAGACAAATGTGACTATGTGAATCTATCCAGAGTCTCCACATGACCTGCTTTCTGGAATACCCACCAGGAGTGTCAGCTGGTGCTAAATCTACAGCATTTACTTTGCTCTGTGTCTAACTGTTTTTGCAGAGATGACTGTAGGCAAAGACCAGGACGTGACTGTCAAATCAAAGGGTGCTGGTGGACAGGGCAAGGTTGCTGCTAAGGTGACCGGACCATCAGGGAAACCAGTGGCCAGCAAGGTATGGCATCCAATTTTGATTTATTGTCACTTGACAAAAAAATCTTAAAGTTTAGAAATGTTGTGATTTTTAATATGTATTTACTAAAATTAAAAATAAAATATAAAGTTAAAAATATCCTTATTTTTGAACCAAATTTTGCATCCCTCACTTTTGATGCAAATTTACTGTCAATGTTTTGTTTTCTTAAGGAGTAAAATCCTGTCTATATATTCCTTACACTTGTTCCAGGTTGAGCCAGGGCTGAGTCCAGAGACCAGTCAGGTGAAATTCATCCCCCGGGAGACGGGCCCACACCAGGTTGAACTGACCTATGATGGGGTGCCAATCCCTGGATCACCCTTCACTCCCACAGCTTACCCTGCCTCAGATCCCTCCAAGGTTAGCCACAGTAATTTGCTGACAGCATCTATACAAATGTGTCTAATCATAAGAATATGAATAAAATGCCTAACATGTTAAATTAAATAAAAAAAAACATTGCTGACACATTCCTAGTGAGTAATGATTATCCTTTCTCACCTCTTCTCTAAGGTACGATGCTCCGGCCCAGGCTTGGAACGTGCCAAGGTTGGTGAGAAAGGGCAGTTTATTGTGGACTGTACCAATGCAGGCCCAGCTGACCTGACCATAGAGATCATCTCAGACAGTGGCACTGAAGCCGAGGTTCACATCCAAGACAATGGAGATGGGACCTACACCATCACTTACATCCCTCTCTACCCTGGCTCATACACTCTCACCATCCGCTACGGTGGCCAGGATGTGCCAAACTTCCCTGCTCGGCTCAATGTGGAGCCTGCAGTGGATGCCAGTGGAGTCCGTGTGTTCGGACCTGGAGTGGAGGGCAAAGGTAAATAACTTGTTGCAGAGGACTGAAATACTTTGGCTTTACTTAAATGTTCAACCTTTTACAGTTAAATGTTTCACTGTGTACATTTACATTTATTCACTTTTTTTCCGTTTGCCTATCCTGTGCACCCAGTATTGTAATCAAAGCTTTACAAGCTTGCCAACTTTTCACCACTTTTCTGTATATTCCTGTGTTTTCAGGTGTTTTCCGCGAGGCGACCACAGACTTTACTGTTGACGCTCGTGCTCTCACACAGAAAGGAGGCGACCACATCAAAACCATCATCAGCAATCCATCTGGCAGCCAGACAGACAGCCTGATCACTGACCGTGGGGATGGAACCTACAACGTAGAGTACACTCCCTATGAGGAGGGTGAGTTCAAAAGTAGCTATGTATGTGGAACTTGTAGGTTTGTCATTGGATTCTCCATTACCTGAGTTTAAAGCAATCCTCATATTATGTGCATGTTTCAGGCCCACACAATGTGGAGGTTTGCTATGACGGCTCTCCAGTGCCAAAAAGTCCATTCCGTGTCGGTGTAACTGAAGGCTGCGATCCTGCTCGTGTTCGAGTGCATGGTCCTGGCCTGAAGGGGGGCACCACCAACAAGCCCAACAAGTTCACAGTGGAAACACGGTGAGACAAAACGGTTCAAAATGGAAAACACAGACATCACTCAAGTGTCTTCTGCTTGTATTTTTAATATTCATCATTCCCTCTGCAGTGGAGCAGGCACTGGTGGTCTTGGTCTGGCAATGGAGGGTCCATCTGAGGCAAAAATGTCCTGCACTGATAACAAGGATGGCAGCTGCAGTGTGGAGTACATCCCATATGAGCCTGGGACATACAACCTCAACATCACCTATGGAGGACAGCCCATCAAAGGTGCAGCTGGAAAATATATTTGTTGTAAAAAAAAAAATCCACATTATAGTCGTTTTGATATACTCTACTGTTTGTAGTGTTTCTTAAGATAACATATCATAATAGCCGTGTTCCTTCGCCTAAATGGACTCCTGACCACACTTACTTTAGATGATCTCCAAGGCAGCTGAGAATTCTGAGACCATTACAACTGGAGTGACAAGAAAATTTGAAACATTGGAGAAAATAATAGAGGGTTTTCTAAACGTTTTTCCGACATTTTGTCCATGTAGGTAGTCCGTTCTCTGTGCCAGTGAGTGACACTGTGGACAGCACTAAGGTGAAGTGCCAGGGTCCAGGCCTGGGCAACAACGTCAGGGCCAACATTCCTCAGGCATTCACAGTGGACGCCTCCAAAGCTGGTGTGGCCCCACTGCAGGTCCGCGTCCAAGGACCCAAAGGTAAGTTTGTTTTCTAATGTTTTAATGTATCTCCTTTCATGTGGTAGTCACGAACAAACTGAATCCGAAATTTAACACTAAAAATAGGTTGCATCAAATAGGAAACATCTTATGGCTAAATTCTCAGGCCCACCTTCCAACATGTTGGTACAGCTACGTGTCTTTCATTGCCATTTTTTACAGTTGGTACAATCTAACTCTTCTCAGTAATTTGCTGTACCAACAATTTGAGACAAGTTAATCCGCCTCCCAAAACTTGTTGACTTTACTTGTCACTCAACTTGGTTCAAAGACTTTGATTGTTTTGCTGAGTTTATATAAAAAGGTAGGTAAACCTGTTTAAGTGCAAAATTATAAGAATGCTGCATGTTAACTTAAAGTTTGAGTTAACAACTCAAGTTGAACCGTGACTTAACTTGGTTTTTAAGTAAATTCTAGGTGATGTGACCCAGTCACTGCAGTAATGTCTTTGTGTCTGCATGTTGTGCATGTGTGTAGGTGTGGTGGAGCCTGTGGAAGTGGTGGATAATGGTGACCAAACTCACACAGTCAACTATGTTCCCACCCGAGAGGGACCCTATTCCATTAATGTACTGTACGCTGATGAGGAGATCCCACGCAGGTAATACACAAAATTGCAACATTTTTAACATTTTCATGTATGTTTCTCCTCAGTTTCTGTTGAGTACATGTACTTTCTTCTCTCACCCTCTGTCAGCCCCTACAAGGTGAAAGTTCTCCCCACTCATGATGCCAGTAAAGTGCGTGCCAGTGGACCTGGCCTCAACACCACTGGGGTGCCGGCCTCTCTGCCCGTCGAGTTCACCATCGATGCCAAAGACGCAGGCGAGGGACTGCTGGCAGTGCAGATCACTGTGAGTGCTCACATGTGAAGATCACAATGAAAATTTAAACCTAATTATTTTTGTGACTGTTTTGAAACTTTGGTAACCCCCCCTGCAGGACCCAGAGGGGAAGCCTAAGAAGGCCAACATCCGTGACAACCATGACGGGACCTACCTGGTGTCCTACGTGCCAGACATGACTGGAAGATACACTATTCTCATTAAATATGGAGGGGATGAGATTCCATACTCGCCCTACCGTATCAGGGCCCTGCCCACCGGAGACGCCAGCAAGTGCACTGTCACAGGTATGTAAAGGACCGTTAGACCAGTGTACAAACATGTGTTCAGGTACATTTATCAGATATTTGAAAAATGTTACGTACACATACAGACACTGATTCTTCTTCATATAATTAGTTGGACTCAAAATCTCTTGTATCATATTACTGGTCAGATCCTCTTCTGTCCTCTTTGTGCTAAATAAGTAATGATCATTCTGCTTTATGATGAGCCTGAATGGGATATGTGCAGTACCCCTAGATTCTCATGTTGTATTTCCTGCTGCTGTTCATCACATTTTACAGAGATGCCCTCTTGCAGCAATGACAGATCAGATGATGGTTCCCACGTTGAAACCACACTCATATCTGTCAATTAGATATGAAGCTTTAGCTCAGGAATGGATAACTTAGCTATGCATTAAGACTGGGAACAAGAGGAAGAGGAGGAAGGGCTGCCTGTCGTATCTCTCTCATTTATTCTGTACAAATCTCCTAGCTGGTGTTTTCGTATTGATTAAACTATAAATTAGTGAAACAGTTATGTGGGACAGTTAAAGTAATCACATTCCATAATCTCCCATTACACAATATGGTTCAGCTTGATGTTTTTATGCTAGTAAGATGTTCTCAGAGAGGATCACTGTGTGAGAGTGTGAAAAGCAGCAGCTCAGCCATTAGAGATGGCATCTCTCAGCGGATCTGCTGCTGATGTCTCATTTTTCATGCATTGTTACGTTGTGTTCCTCACGCTGTGCTCCTTAGTTACGCTCGCCCTGACCCAAGTCCCTGCTCCACACACACACAGACACCCCCTCCACTCCCACCCCCACCCCCACCCTGCTTCACAGTACACCATCACTATTTGTTTTCATTCAAGTGTTTGGAGCACAGTTATTGCCTCCCACCACCCACACCCCCACCTGACTGTCTTTTATTTGTCACTGTTTTTTTCTCGCTCCCCTGCTTCTCACCGTTCCTATTATCAGTCTCAATCGGCGGTCACGGTTTAGGTAAGCCTACTGATCGACTTCAGAGTGTCGGGGAACTACTCTAACTTTTCTTTCTGTTCTGTCAGCATGAAGGATAGTGGCACCAACTTTTACTAGGATATCCCAATTTCTCTCTCTTTTGTCTCTCTCTTGCTTTTTCCACTCTCTACTTCTCTACTTCCTTCATCAATTTTCCACTTCACATCTCATAACTGTTTGCCTCCATTTCCCTCTTACATTTTTTTATTGGACAACTAATAGACTAACAGAGTAGGTTGGATGGCATGTCGGAAATGGCTACTCTAGCTTTCAGTTCTACATGAAAACTGTGTGATGATAATGAGTCATTGGTAACAGCATACAGTAGTTGGAAATAACATGACTAGATCTCATCCATCTTTCACCTGGCCTCATGGTTGTGGAATGTGCATGCAAAATAGTGTCTATGTTATTGTCTCGTGTCTATGTGTCCCTGTTTGTTTCTTTGTTACATTACAAAAACTTACATCTAACCACCATTGACCCTTTCTATTCCATTCTTAAGGTGCTGGTGTTGGTCCAACAATTCAAATTGGCGAACAGACAGTCATCACAGTTGATGCCAAGGCTGCTGGGAAAGGCAAGGTCACATGCAGCGTGTGCACACCCGAGGGGGCAGAGCTCGACGTTGACGTTGTCGAAAATGAAGATGGCACATTTGACATCTTCTACACAGCACCACAGCCGGGCGAGTATGTTATCTGCGTCCGCTTTGGAGGGGAGCATATCCCTAACAGCCCCTTCCAAGTCACGGTGAGTGATACACATTTGAACCTTACAGGATATGTTGACTGAGTATACGTCCACTTTTCCTGCAATGCCTTGTTGACAGTTTTGTGGAATATATAGAGTCAGGAATAAAATATAAAAACTGATAACTAAGAATCCTGCCACGATTGTACCAGTTATGACAGCCGTTAATGTGTTGTATCTTTAATGTGAGTAAGTACCAGTTTCTCGAAGCACTTCATGGCATAAAACTGAGTGCTATGGATTAGTAGTCATTTAGACATGTGGATGTTTCTTGAGTACAGGGATGATGGGGGTGGTCTTTAAGGTTGTGGAAACTCACTCTGGAGAAGTGTTGTGCGTGGTCTTCTGTATGTAAAGGTGTACTGATGTCTGAGTCAGAACTGTCCTTTTCAAAACAGGCAAAGAAAAGATTTGGTCCATGGAGGAAGACATGTTAGACATTAGAACAGGTGGTAGAGGTTTGTGATCTGTGACCAGCACTTGCACTAGGCCAGGAGGAAATAGGAATAATTTTTTAATCATTAACAACCAATTCTTTACGTTGGTGATTTAATCTCTACATAGTCTTAAACCAGTGAGCACTAATTTATGGAAAAAAGTACATTTGAAAGAGTTGTAATTTCTCAGTGGCTCAGTGGACAAAACCAGTAATAAAATTTAATATAGTATCACTTGCATAAAGATGAATTTGCCCTTTGGAGGAGACAGTCACACTTCTATAACAAAGAAAGATCTAAGCATTTGAGATCATAGATCTTCAGCTATAAAGGCTTCCTCACAACAATGTCGTATTAGAATTTTTTGGTTATAAAATTCTTGTGCATTTGTGACCTTCAGTATTTTACAAAACAGAAGAAAATACATTTAAAAACTCAGCACAAACCCCTGCATGTTAAAAAAAATCTAGAGCTTAATCGTTTCCAAAGCTGCTAAAAGGGAGGCAGATATGAGAGTGGAACTCACAAGCTTATAAGTGGAGGCTGTAGACTAATTTTTCATAT
>JAQNCA010000002.1:1352267-1364136 GCA_029783725.1 Acanthurus tractus | reverse complement strand
CAGACAGACAGACAGACAGACAGACAGACAGACAGACAGACAGACAGACAGACAGAAAACTGTCTGAAGTTTAATACCTGGAATAAATTGCTGTAACAACTGCTGCGGGAGAAAGAAATTGGCAGATAGAGATTGACATAAAGAGAGATAAAAACAAATGAAAGTTACTGTACAGTAGCTCTTGGTTTTAAAAACACCAGATAACACAGCACGCAACTTTACCTTTCTCCTTCCCTCTGTGTCATCCTGCTGCAATCAAGTCTTTCCTGACTTTGACGGTTCACAGAAGCCTTAGTACTGTGTGATATAACTGACATACCAGTAATACTTGTTTCAAGTTTCAACTTATTTCAGTTTGGACTCACTGCTTCCATGGAGTATAAACATTTCAATTTGATTTTAGAAAATACTTGAACGAAATTGATATGTATCCATAACAGGTTTGAATGTTCTCACTGCAACTGCAACGTTTCTCACTTTCTGAAAAATAACTAGTGACTATGCATAACCATAAGATAAACGGATGTGAGAAAAAACACATTTCCCTCTCAGATGTAGGTGACAAGATGTAATCAGGGGATTAAAATGGAAATACTTGTGTCAATAACACGTTCCTAATAATGTACAGTACATAAGTAAATAATTTGCAAGATATATTCTCAATGTGGATAAATAGCTCATAAGTCTCTAAATTACTTAAAAAGAGTAAAACACAGTGTTGTGTACAGACCACTGTATTAACGTGCATACAGTGTCACTGTATGAATGCCCTTGACAACATTACCAGATTGAAATTTGAATGTTCTTCCATCCAGGCTGAAACGAAGAGGCAACGCTGAGCCAGATGAGGAAGAGGAGTCAGACCAAGACACAGAGTGAGTGTTGTTGTTCCACTCTTGGGTTCCTTTGAGAGAATGAGTTTATCAACTGGTCTAAAAATCTTTTTCTCACTCTGCTTCAGGCCCCCTGTCCAGACCACAAACAGGACAGCCAATCACAGTGCAGTACAACGCCAGGAGCCAGTCAGAAAGTCTGGAGGCTGCTTGTGGAAGATGATTCGGCTTCTGCTCCTGTTGGCTGTGTTTGCAGCCATCCTCTACTATGCCTACTGCCATCTGATTACCAGTGAAGAAACTCCTGTTAAGATTGAGTAATATGATTGTTTCTTGGGTTCTCAGGTGTTTAATGTTTTCAGATTCTGCCAAAGGCATTTCTTGTTTATCAATGTTTTAAGTGGAGGTAACTGTTTTTTCCATTTTTCCAAACATAATCCTACCACATTGTCTTTTAAAGGTTGGGAATAGTTTAGATGTCTTATTGTCTCCAAATTCTATGAAGTGACCAAATTAAATCCCAGACAAATTGTAGTCTGTGCATCAAGCTTCTCACGCACTGCATTTCTCTGTGCCATGCAGGTGCAGTGTTGTCCAAAACTATGTGGTTTTGTTGAAACTGTTGCTCACACAAGTGGAGTGGACTGTTACTTGTGTGACACAGTGTGTCATCAGTGTGTGGCACTGTGACACAGTAATAGAGTTTAGCCTGTGTCGTGCATCTGTACGGTACACAAGTACTGACTGTGGGAAGTGGAAGTCTTGTGTGTATCAAAGTGCAACACCAACACATAATGAGCCACAGAAATGTGTCTGAGGGAAAGACATATATTTTTGAGCCATATAAGTTTCCTCCCTCAGTAGGAACCAGTGAAGCTAAGAATCACATAGTGTGAAGTCAGACAGACACACTGGGTCTGGTCATGGTTTTGGTCTTTTCATGAGAGTCATTGACAAAAGGGGGACAGAATAATGTTTGCCCTCTCCTTGATTTTGTCAGCTTTGTTGCATAAAATGTTGGACTTTTGTTTTCCAGCCATCAGAGTTTGATTTACGTTTTTTTTTTTGCTTGTGTGAGATTTACATTATGATGAAGAAAAGACTTGTGAACTGCAGCAGCCTTTTTAAGCTGCCCTTTACTCAATGTTCAATCAAAACCCAAAGGCTGTTTTTTTTAGTTTTAGATCAAATCAGGTGTAGTAGTAGAGTTACATGCAGGGAGACAGTTTTACTAGGTTCTATTAAGTGTAACTGTATGTGACAATAAAGACTTTTTCCTCTTCTTCAGCTCTTAAACACATTGTGCTGTGAACTCTGTAAAACATGTCAAACATGAGAGAATTTCCAAAAAATGCCAAAAATGTCAAAAGGCGAAAGTAAAATATTAACAGAAAAGAGGCACTTTTCCGACACAAAGCCTGTCACATTTTTTTGCAAAAACAAGTAATTAGTTTATTTCATACAAAGTGCAAATAAGCATCATCCCTCCGATGTATTTATTGAACAAAAACAAAATAAAGAATTTATATGTACAGGATTAAATAGTTTAACCAAAAAAAGAAAATATTTGTATTTGATATCAGCATGCCACTGGTATCAGCAGTAGTAAGGTAACTGAGTTTTATAGTTGATAAACTTTTGATTGAGTTGAATTCAGCAGCTGGGATCATGAGTTCAGACTGTGGTCGATGGTCACTGAGGATGGAGTTCCTCTTAGAGATCCTTAGGTCATCAGGGTCTCAACCTGCTCAAGTATTAATGTGATAGCAGATTTCTTCTGAAATAACAGGTTAACAAGAAAATGTCTTTTTTTGGTCCAGAGACTGGTCTAAAGGCGTCCAGTCATGTTGAGGTCGGTGGGCGGAGGGGGAAGCAGAGGCTCTGGCACTGAAATTGCAGGTGAAGCCAGTGATCTGTAAAGAAAACATGGACAAGGTCACAGGTGTCCACAACCTTAATGAGCCTACTGTGTATTCAGTTAAGACCCACCTCACAGCGTGTCCTTCAAATCCAAGTGCTGTGATGAAGATGTTGATGAGGACGGTGAAGAAGACAAAGACTGTTGCTACATTGTTCATTGTGTTCAACTTGGCGTGTTTCCTCACATCGTTTAGATCGAACTTCACTGCTAGCACACAGTTGCAAGAGCGAAGACAAAAATTAGTTAATCAGGGAAAATCATGTTGGACTTAAAAGAGCAGCTAAGTTAAGGTATAGTTATGGGTGACATCAAACGTTAGCTTGATTATGCTAGTGAGATTAAAAAATAAGATTTCTTAAATGATCAAGGCACCACAAACTGCTATTATACACACAAGACAAAAACACAGTCTGACACCTACAGATTCCTTTGTTATGTTTACGAAGTTGGCAGGATAAATTAGTATTAACATTTTTCTCTGACTTCTGATAGCTTTGAATGCATTGGTTATGTGAGCTGGTTGTCTCTGGGAGAAAAAGCACAGGCCTGATATTCTCCTGATATAAGTCTGATTTTCTCTTTAGCCTCGGTCAGACAAACAGATCCTGAGCTTGTTTTCCAGTTGGGTTGTCTTGATTCTTTTGATTCTTCTTTCATTCTTTCACCTTACAAACTTAAAAATTGAAAGACCAAAAGTATATATCTATGTCACTTGCCAATAAAGACGAGCAGCAGCCCCACTATGACCTGTAGCGTGATGGACAGGGCCAGCAGAACAATGAGGGGGATGTAGAAACGGTAATGAGGCCCCACGTAGAGAACGGTCTTCAGCTGGGACGAGTTGGCCATCAGCAAGGCAACATCCAGCATACTCTGAGCTGCACTCTTCTTTGTGGCATAGTGATTTATATTGATGGGACGAAGCCCTTTTCCAGAGGGCACAGTCTGTGCCTGCAGGTGGAGAGAGAGAAGAGTTCAGGTCTTAGAAAAAGTGATGTCTTTTGTTCCCTGGCACGTGTCTCACCACCCTCTGTACATGTGTCCTAATCCATGACTCACTGTGGTTAGTTCCAATCACAGGTGTTATGTGTTTTGTTACTATGTACATCATGTTCTCAGGTGTGGCTGTAAGGGGAGTGATGGGAGTGGCAGTGTGACATGTGATAACTCACGTGGGCAGAAGTTAGACAGACCCAACAAGACACAACATGCTGTGAGACATTCCCTTTCTACAACCTCACAGTTTCTCACATCAACTGATGCATGCATGTGAAGAGGAAGTGATTCTGTGATGGAGTGGGAGGTATGGAGGTGGTGTTAGACACAGAGCCCTGAAGACAGGTAAAATGTTGTTCTAGGTAGAGAAATGATCCTGGTCAATTGTCCATATCCTAACTTCATTTTGCACAACTAAGAGAAAGCAGTTGCTTTGATTGGGGCAAAGGCTTTTTTCAGGGCTTTGCCAAATCCTGTAGCATTAGTCAACGAGATGTCACACCAATGTGCAACTCTGTCTGAGGCACAAAGCTTTCATTCATGCCTATACACAGCTGACATTTATCAAGAGAAACACTGACTTCAAATACTGATAACAGACAATAGACATGTACCCATGATTTGCATTTTTAAAACAGAAAAATTAACATCTGCCTCCTCCTAGTGCATTATATAAATATTTAAATATATTTTTTAAAATAGGCATTTAACTCAATAAGTAAGTGTAGCTGCAGACCAAAAGAAAAAATGTATCCATCCACCCACGACGTACATCACCAGTGATCTCAGCCAGTTTTAGAGGCGTCATCTGATATTTTCATGCAGCAATTCAACACATTTAAACTTTTCTGTGTGTGCCAGCTTTACTGTTTGCATAATAATAGAGTTATGATTAGATATACAGTTTGGAATAGTTACTACCAATCAAATCAACAAGTAAAACAATTCAGTACTATAAGAAGACGTAGAGAACACTTGGGATGATGGGATGATCATCTTCTGTAGAATCATCAGTACAGTGTAAAGTTTAAAAAGATTTAATTAAGAGAGTTGACGTTCTTTTTATTTGCATCTCATTATGTATTTATTCATGTATATCACTCCTGACTTTATGTAGATCATTTATTAGAAGCATAGACTGACTGTAAAGTACATTTTATAAACAACACTGAGTTATGAAATGATAATAAAAGAATCTTGTAAATTTAAATAAAATAAAATGCTTAAGTTTAGCTGTTTATATATTTGTGGTCTATAATCAGGTTTAGGTTTATTGAGTTGGTGACCATCTTGTAGAGATTCAAGCAGAAACAAACAGAACAGAGGAGAATAGAAGAGTCACAAAAGAGGGCTTGTCAGTCAGTGTTACTTACCTCTACATCACCCAGTTTATTCAGAGCTATGCTCTCTCCGTTCAGCCGGCGCTCTGCGTCCATTCCCCCCTCTTTGATAACTCCACAGTAGCTGTGAGTAAACTGTTCTTGTGCTGTTGTTGTGTTGAATGTGTGCTGAGATATAGTCTGAGAGCTCACTGCCGTACTTACTGCAGGAAATTTTGAGAGTCAGGACAGGTTAGACAACTTCTCCAGTTACAAAGACATTAGAAAGATCCCTCCCACTCTGTGTCACACAAAAAAGGTGCTTTAATAACACTGAAACTAATGACTTTTCACTGTATTTCTAAATAATACGTCTGGTTATTGGACTCTCCCAGACTGAGTAATATAAAAGCACAAAAATCACACAATATCTTAAAATGTTGACAGGATTTTTCTATAAAAAAGCATAATTCAGGCCACAAAGTTAATTTGGAAGCCCTAACTTCTTTAATTACTCATGATACTCTTAAGATGATAGGTTTGGGCTTTTTAATTCGAGCACCATGTAGATCTACTATGAAACCTGCAGAGCTCTTTTGAAATAGCTATGAAAGGTGTAATTTGATCAATGCCATGAACACATATATACACTACTGTGTAACAGTGAAAGGTATGATGTTTTCACATTTACTAAGGTACAGCTCAATTTTAACATGAAGTAAGAAAACCTGAAACAAGGCAACAAAGATTTAACCATGAATGAATCATGCAGCACCTTCAACATTTCTTTTCTGTTTTTTATTTATTTATATTGACCAGTAGAGGCCCCTCTACTCCATACCATAATACATTGTACAGGTTGTTTTCTTCAAGTAATTTTAAATGCCAAACTACTATTCTATTTCTGTAATATAATATTTTGTTATGAAAATTCAGTATTTTAGTCCTGCTGAAAGATTCTGAAATCACCCTATTTTTCACGATCATAAATGTAGTGAGGTCAAAATAATAAAAAAGCTCCAGCTATTTTCTGTTGGAAAAACAAAGGAAAAAGTCATTTTTAATTAAAACAAAATTAAAAAAAACAAAAAAAAACAAAGGTGACCATTCAGTCAATGGCAGTGACCCACTGATTAAAAGAGGCACCTGACATTACATTATCTCATATTGTACAAATGTATATTAATAATCAAGCAAAGAAAAATTATTCAATTGATTTGTTCCATACATTTGAAATATAATAACTCTTAAAATATGAAAGTTGAATTGCCAGGAAGTTCTTGCCAATCAGGGAGGGTCATAATTGTACTTCCGGGCCAGATGCGAAACAACTCAACATGGCGGCCTCCTGCAGTCTAACGTCCCATTTGCTCTGGAGGGCATTGCGAGGAGTTTTCAGCCTACAGAGCCGAACATCGAGAGCTCCTGCCGCCGCCGTCGGGCGCAGACTCGTTTGTCAGGCTGCTCCGGGAGAAGAGACGCGGGCGGTGTTAGAATCCACGGAGGAATACAAGTTCGTAGAGCGGCTCATCCCACCGTCACGAGTCCCCGCTCCGCCTAAACACACCGGTCCCACCCCATCTGGCTGGACCCCTTCGGCTGATTCACCACCGCCTCTGCCGTACATGATCCGCCGCTCCCGCATGCACAACATCCCAGTGTATACCGACCTGACCAACGGCAACCGTAAGATAACTGTCGTACGAAAGGTTGAAGGAGACATCTGGGCTCTTGAGAAGGAAGTGAGGCATTATCTGAAGGAGGTGACGGGGAAAGAGCTGTCAACGCAGGTCAATGAGGTCACCATGACCCTGAAGGTCAAAGGTCACTTTGATGAGGAGCTAAAGAAATGGCTGGCCAGCAAAGGCTTCTGACTGAGGTGATTAGAGGACACTGAGCTGAGAGGACCGTCACATCATCACAATGTGGGGTGGCAGATCCGGATGGACAGCATGACTCACACCTGTCCTGGGACTACCGCCATGTCAACACCATGAAACGTAAAGGACAGTTTTTTGGCGTAGTTTTTTGTACTAAGATGTTGAAGCTCTGTGCTAACACAATGTGAAACAGTGTACATACCTGTGTGTAATGAATAAACTGACTTAAGCATATCCAGCTGTCTGTGTGCACTCCAGTGAGACAGCCAGAGAAATGTGGAACTACATCATGTGCACAAGACATCTACTTTGTTTCAACCATCCTCCAAAGTTATATTTCTGGGTTAACCAGATCCAGTGATCCTTTTCCAAAGTGTAAAAAGGTGTTAATGATTCAGTGACACTTAACTGTAAAAAACCTTTCATGATTCAAATTTAGTTCAAACTTTTAATAAAACCTTTCCATCATTTATTCTAGAACACAAACGTGTACACTTATATTGAGTACAACAAAGGACAACACAAGTTGGGGTGACAAATCAAAACCATGGAATATTGAATACTGATTTTACAATTGTACAAAAACAGGGCAGACACCTGCTGCTCGTTACCTGACAGTAACTCATGTTGGGTGAAATACATTTCAAGAATTATAATGTTAATGATAACACAAAATCTGCTGACCTCTAAAGTCATACTGAGGGTGGAATAATAATCAGGGTGTTAGTGGTTTTCTCTGACACAGTTACAGAAGGGTGAGTGCAGATCTGCTAAAATGTTTTGTCTTAGCAACTGTGGTCAACCTTTGCCTAGCCAAACACTTAGTGTCAAAATTCTGTCTGATGCTTTCTGAACCTTTTTTTTTTAAAAAAAAAACAAAGCATTATTTGAAATGCTCTGCTCACATCAGCAGTGCTAAACATCTTCAGGGATGTTGTGAAGTTTTTGGCCGGTGTCTTAAGCCATCAGGAATGAAGCACAGAGAAAAAGTCTTTAATTCGCCGGGCAAGTTCCTCCAGTTGGTTCTCTAGGAAAAAAAAATCCAAATGGGCACAAACATTGAGCTACATGTAAACAAGCTGTATATATGAGTGAACATGTTACAAATAATATTGATTTACGTAATGTGTGCTTCTGTCCTCCGCTCCAATAGCAAGGCTGCATTTGTAGCTGTTTTACTTCAGCATTCATGGACACAGAAGCTTCTGATACTTCCTTTAGCATTTCCAACTCCTGAGGAACAAGACACACAAGAAGAACAGGGACTGAGACATATTTTTGTATATGGAGTACATCAGCAACATTTTTTTGTCTTTATGTAAGTACCGTGATGAAGGCCAGCAGCAGCTGGTTTACTCTCTGGAAGATGTCGGTCTCTGTGCTGAAGCTAGGGGGCTCTCTGCTGCAGTAAGCTTTCAAGTCAGTTTCGAAAATATGGCTGAAGGTAGACATCAACTGCTGGAGGTCACATGCTGCCACACGCAGTGAGCTTGGAGAGAAGGTGCCAGGACTGTGCATCTCATTGCTGAGAAACTCACACTGAGAACAGGCGGTACAACAAGGACACAGAAGCAGGAAGCACTCATTACAAGCCAAATCTATCAAGTCTAAGCTTGTGAAATATAACATCTAAAATTAAATAATCAGTTATCAAACAAAAAAAATAACCGTTTGATAAATATTTCCAATTTACATGGCAGTAACTTAGCATGGCACCCTGTTCAGTTGAAGGCCACATGAACACCATACCTCTGACTGAAGCTGCTGGAGTGCTGACTGAGTCAGTTGTAGAAGGGTGGCAACATCAGCAGTCTCTTCTCTGCCTGGCTTAGAACATGACTTTTGTCCCTTTCTTAAAGCCCTGTGAGGTTGGAGATGAGATCGATATAATGAAATGATGAAGCTGGCCAGCAAGGGGAACTAATGCACTACATGGACATCCACAAACTTTTAAGAATCAGTTTCTTATTTGAAATTTAGTTAAGAGAAAATAATTACAAGATATAGACATAACAGGGATTCAATATGTATAAAACAGAGTAATTGAAGACATGTGTACTTGATGTGTGCTGGCCAGGGGTCGAGTGTAGGCTTCAGCATGTGTGAAAGGTGAGGCAGATTCTCAGCAGCATAGAGCTCATTCAATAGCATCTCTGCATTCAGTCTGGGTCCAGCAGGATTCTTGCAGCCAGGGACTAAAGTTAAGAGCTGCACCAAGAACTGAAGCTGTCTGTCAAGACTGGCATTCCCCTGGGTAAACGGTTTGACAAATTACATACAAAATAGGACACTTCATTGTAACAACGCATATCTCAGTCTGTAGTTCAATTACATCTACACTTAAGTTTTTACAACCTCTCTGATGAGATCCAGGTCATCAGCTTTGCACAGCATCAGCTCGTGTCCAAGCAGAGCCATTTCTATATGTACAAAAACAGACAACAGAAGTATGAGAGGTTGCTTCAGTCTGAAAGAGGAAAACACAGATGCATAAATATTAACTACTCTACTCTCACTTGGATCATTTTACTCTCCTACATAAGGTGTCCATCAGAAGGCACGTCAGACTGTTAAACACATACTGTGTGGGAAAGACAACAAAAATACCTTTAAGCAAAAAGTCGGGGTCTTTGGATCTCACGGACGTTGCCTTGGAATTGCCAAAGTTAGGGTTGATACTGTGAGGCAATAGTTGAAGGTGGAGCAAAAGAATTAGTTTTATTTCCATACAAATTGTTTTTTAATTAGGAGAACAGAGCTAATGTTATTGCTTAGACACCTGCTGCAGATCCATGTTAGTATGTCAGTGCGGTGCTGAGACGGAGTACACAGCAGCTCCAGCATGCTCTCTGCTTCCTGTAGGTCCAGACCTTCCACCCAAGGACATGAGGCAGCCTGAACAAAGAAAACAGACAATTTTATTCAACTATTCTGTGAACTCACTCGCTTTTATACAAATATGATGGGGTTCGTATGAAAAAATGAAACAGGCACAGCAGTTTAGACTTTACCCTCTTTAATTCATATATTAGGACTCACAAGCTTTTTGACAGAGTGCTTAATGCTTTCAATGTATTGAAGTATTCGTCTTTAAAAAGGATGTAAACCTTGCATAATGTGAATTTTTGCCAGAATGATCAAAAATATTCATAAAGCTTTTTTTTTTTAAAATGCAGACATCAAAAGGCTCAAAGAGTGCATAAACCAACCAAAATATAAAACATGTCTTTTGGTGCTTAGCTAACACAGACAGATCTCTGGTTTTGATTTCATCGAGTAGATTAAATACCAGGCTCCAAACCTTTAAACTGGCTGTTCATCTGAAATTTTCACCGATTATGCATTTATAGTGGCGGCAGTGTGTCTCTAAAAGGACGATCCCTCTTTCTGTTACGAGTTCATAAAGGATGTGCAAACAAATGACCGCAGACACACCTGCCCACTGCGTCTCTGCGAGCGAGCGCAGTGAGGACTACAAGTGGCCTACTGACTGTGGAAGTGCTGGATTCAAGAGCCGTTTAGATCAGAATAAACACTGTGTCGATTCGGACACACGTGGGATCACGGACACACAGACAGATATGGACTGTAGCCTGTCTCTGGGTGACGTTAGGGTATAAACTATTCTTACTACCTTATTACATGTAGGGGAAGTTATATGACCGAATTATGTAAAGCGACTATGGTCAGGATACAGAAATAATGTGGTAACACGTATCAAAAGAGCAACAATAGAAATCCGAAAAGTCGTTATTCCAAATTTTATAAACTTTTTTATTTACCTGCAATGCAACATAAACACGTCGTACAAGTTGCTCCTCCTTCATAACACCCGCCATTTCGCAAACGAATTCCCTTCTTCCCCTTCTTCTTCTACTACTTCTTCTTATTCTTCTTCGTCCTTTTTCTTCTTCGAGGATTTACAGCAGCTGCTAACCATGATGCATCACTGCCCCCGTCAGGTTTATTCTCCCTCTGTTTTTATACATTTCAGTTCTTTCCGTTCATGTGGCATTTAAAAAACAAATAGCCATTCCCTCCCTTGACTACCGTGTACAGAGTCTGATGTGCTTTACAATAACTGTGCTACTATTAATTGTTCTGAGCCTGCTGAATATTACTTATACTTTCTGTTTATCCCCCAACATCACAGCCTACCTATCCTGTGTTTTAGTGTAAATGTTGCCCTTGCATTGTGTTACCCACATGCTGTTGTCAGTGTTATATTGTTTTTTTCAACCTAAACCTTTGAAAATGACTAATGTTAACACTTTATTTTCAACAGCTTCTTTTGTCAATTTTTCTGCTATCCCATTTACTGGGGGACACAGGGACACCTGTGAGACCCACATTAAAGAGGCACTTTGATTTCCATGGTGTTGTCATGTTGTTCTTCTTTGGATTAAAGTTACACTTGATACCTTGTTCCACATTGTCCCTCACAGATTAAAATTAGATTTGAGTGAAGAAATAATAAATTATTTTAATTCCATAAGTGTGATAATGTTGTGGAATGTGCCTCATTCCCTTCCATAAGAGCCCAGTCTTGCACCAAAAAAACTAGACTAAGCCTCCAGATTGCTAAAAATTATGGACTATGGAGCAAAATCTCCATCAACTTTTAGGTTAGTGTTACTCCACCTCCAAATTCATCCAGCTACCTCCCTCCATACATATTTCACAGTAGAGCAGGACTGCAAAAGACAAACACAGTGGGAATTGAGAACGTATGGCTATGTAGTGTGTAGGTCTTTCAGACACAATGTGATTTGTAAATGTGAGCTGCACTCATCACCACTGTTCAGTGCAGTCACAGTGCTGCTGTGTAGGGGCGTGCACTGCATTACTTCTACAGTTACTTATCATTAACTGACCCCTTGAGGAATCAACTTTAACATAGTGGGAAGATTTGCTTTTCTT
>JAQNCA010000002.1:1326062-1336864 GCA_029783725.1 Acanthurus tractus | reverse complement strand
CTGTTTTCTTCCAATTATTACTTTTCTCTACATGTAGCACTTAGATAAGTTAGAGTACATGAAACTGAAAAAAAAAACACTTAAAAACACTTCAAAGTGTGGAACCTGCAAAAATTGCCAGGATATTAAAACATTAAACATTTTAAACACTCTGTCAATGCAAAAACAATTAATCAAGGGTTTTATTAAATGTAAATTAAGAAATGTGGTGTAATGATTAAATGTCCATGTGGGAAAATATATGTATATGAAACATCCCGCTCCTTAAAAGACTGCATCACTGAACACAGGGGTGCCATTAAAAGGAATGACACTTAATGACACACAAGACACTTGACATCCTGAAGCTCCTCTATATCCTCCATGCAACTTGTTCGTACATGATGGTGTGCCAGAAAGCTTCACTCTGCCAGCACCCTTCTTCAGCAAGGAAGAAATGTTGTTGGCCAGAACAGCAGAAAGAGATTTATCCCTTACTTTTGTCCCCAGAAGCCCCTGAAGCAAAGAGGTGAACCCTGAACTGCGGGTGGTGCCCTAACTCCGGAGTACTTATCGCCCATGGACAAGAAGTGCACTTAAGCCAAGCATGGAGGTGGGCCCTGGAAAAAGCTGGCTTTCGTGGAGCCACACCATCAGTAGCGCTGGCAGGCCTTGATTGACCCCTGATTGATGCACTCCCTGGGGCAGGAGCAGGAACAATCGTGGCCTGTGACTGCTGCAGGGGTTGCCCCCGTCCCATATTACCAGAACTACGGGAGGAACCTTGTTTGCTTAAATGATGCTGCTGGAAGTTAGCACACCTCTCTGAATGTCCCCAAGCTGCAGGCTTTGCCTGACCATGCTGGTCAATATATTGTATATGCTGCCTGACTTTCTGAACCTCATCTAGTGCAGCTTTTGCTGCTGGCCCAAACACCTCCCCAGGAGTTAACTTGGCCTTCAAGACTGCAGCTTTTGTCAGAATCTGGTAATCCAGACTGACTGAGCCAAATATGACCTGCGTCATGGTCAGTTGTGCCAAAGAATTACCTAGGCTGGCTCCTAGGATCCTGGTACAGCATAAAGGCATTTCGTGGAGATGGCTGAGGAGGAATGCCAGCAGCCACTACCACCCATGAGAACAGGGCCCTACCTGAAAAAACTAGACTCATTACCTTCCTTCTCCAGCTGGTGTTCAACACCAGTCTCATTCTTTTCTTCATCATAAATGTCTACTTGCCCAGCGGAGCTACAGCCAGAGCTCTTGGTCTTAACCGAGTTATCTGAGGCAACAAGTGACACAGTATCAGAATGTGGATGGAGCTGGTTCTGCTTCATTCACTTCCTTCTGGCCTTCTTCCCACCAGCCAAAGCATCTGAACTGGCAAGAACTGGACCCTGCTTGTATTTAGGACTTGGGAGAGCGTTATCAAAATAGCGCCCCCACTGGCAGCAGGAGGCACACTACTGAAGTATTTTAGCTCTTGGGGCCTTTTTCTGCCAGAGGACTGTCTAATCTTGATAGTGAGGTTAAAGGTTGGGTAAAACTCCAAGTGGGATGGCAAAGTTAAAAAACAAAACAAAACATAGCTCTTAACTCCACACGCCACGTTGTTGTTAATTACAAGGTTGCTAGAGGTTGCCCTACATTAAAACATAAATACGGGTCGTAAAAAGCTGTTTGAAAAACGACCGTTGTGCTCTTTTTTGTTGGACAGGCTAGACAGAAAGAGAGAGAGTGTGTGGGTGAGCGATGTACATATGTTGTAGAGTGTGGCACCCACAGGTGTGATTAATTTGGTAAAATACTCCTGACCTGAGGGTGAGCATCACATGGTTACTTGGAGATTGGAGAGGTTACCATTAAAAACATTTTATTCCTGTAAAGCTTTTTTTTGTTTGTTTTTTTCAATTTTCTTACTGTCTCCATGCAATAAAAAATGAGCTGTTTTAATTATATAGGTAAACAAGCAAACAATGAATTGAGTCTAATGTCTTTTGAGTATATGTGTTCATACATCTGATTTTGGGGGCTGGGGAAGCCATTCAGAAAATACTGTAGGTTTCTTACACCCCAAAGCCTTCTTCACATTTTAATAAATACTGAAAACAATTATTATAAATTTATGTGTATATTATCTTTCTGTGAGGAATTCAAAAACAAATATGTACAAATAACAACCATTTTTGACTACAGATATTAACAATACTGGCAGTCACTGTGCATACAAGTGACTTGTCTTAGGTATTTTGCTCAATCTTTTCAAGTCAGTAAAGAATTGGCACACCTCATTTGAATGCTCTCTTTATTACTGGTGCTAATTCCAACCCTCTTGATAAGCTCCAAAGTCTGCTGTGAGTCAACTAGAGAACACTTGACCCAGCACCTTCACCTTAGCTGCTGTATTAGTCTGGCCTACATAGGATTATTTAAGTAAGAGAGATTTTCACTTTGAGATATGTCATCGCAACAAATCAAACTCACATTTGCATAAATACCTTCATTCTCCAGGCTCTGTTTAGGATTGCAATTTCAAGTAGATATAAAAAAGTCAGTTTAAATGGAAATTTTTATCTCTTTTAAAACAGGCCAAGTGTTACTTCTGCAAAGGTTAAACATGAAATATGAACAGGTTGCATCATGTGGACAAACAACACAGGACCACACAGACTTTGTCAAAGTTATTATTGTAGAATACTTTGATGTATTTTTTTTCTTTCATACAGACAAAAGGTGTTGGACTTAATTCCCATTAAATTCTCTTAGATTTCCATACAGATTTAGTCTACAGTATACAGGTGTGTTCTTTCTCATATATAGATATTTATTCGCTTAAATAACAGGCAGGTAACTCTTTAATATATTCAATAGTCTTTATGTTTTTTTTCTTTTTTTGGTCTTTTTCATTTCAGCACAGTTAAGGCTGCATTTTCTGTCTGTAGAACAGCACTGCATTGTGCAAGAAGGGGGACCATTCCACACACAATATTTACAACAGAATGTATAATGAATAATGTAAAACCTTAAGTTCTTCCCATTGTAACATGGCAGTAAATACTTGTAGCAGATCTAAAAGAGCAGCCTAAACAATGCATGGATGCATTGCACTTCTGCAGTCTCTAGCTCTGCCTCACCTTCCAGTTCTCTGTCCTCCCTGGGTCCCCACTTTGTCCAGTCCTTTAGATCATAATGAGGTACACTTGTATCTCCTGTTCTCTATTTACAGAGTTGGTGTCTAAGCATCTCCACACCTCTGCACACTTCAGGGGCTGTTCAGTGGACAGAAAACACAGCCCTCAGAATATGCTCAGGAGAATGTGCAACTGTCTTTTCCATCAGTGGGGCACTGGTGGAGAAAATCAAAAATAATAATAATCATAATAATAATAATATACAAGCGCTTCCATTTTGTTGTTCCTCTCTTTACAAAAAGCAATAGAATTAATGAAAAAAAAACAAAAAAAAACAATAAAAAAAGTGTAACAGGAACATAGTACCTGTAAATCAAAGATGTACATGTGCACATTTGGGCGGCCTATACAGTAGTGGTGCAGTTGTACAATTTATAATTTTGTTAAATATAATATATTCTTTTTCACATTGTGTTTTGCCTTCAGTGAAACTGTCTCACAACATCATGATGTAACGTGGCTGGACAGATGGACAGAGATGGCTGGAACTGGACAGTCAAATTTACACAACTGTAGATTATTCACTTGTTTGATGTGTATGTATGCGTGTGTGTCTGTGTGTTTTTGTATACTGCAGAAAGCATTTAGAGCTGTGCTAAGAGGTGCTGAAATAGAAAAGGTTTGACTTGAACAGGATAGGAGTGTTTGTGTGTGAGAGAGAGAGAAAGAGAGAGGGATAGAGAGAAAAAGAGAGAGGAAGAGAGCAGATGAGGAGAGATCATAGCACACAGTAGTGACAGTAGCCTAAATGATTTACTAACACATAAAGAGTGACATTAATGATACCAAATGCATGCTTCAAAACAGACAGACCAATACAATGTCACCACCCGCTTGTTCCAACAGGTCAGGTCAGGGTGGTGGCGATGGAGATGAGCATTCAAGAAGACAGAGTTCTGTACAAGTAAGGGTGTTCCCAGAGAGCCCTGCGTGCATCCTGAAACAGAACTAGCAGGACAGACATGTTCTCTCACCATGTTTGTATGTTGTCATCTGTATTTCTAATCCTATGTCCAGATACACGTGTTGACATGGCAGTCTGTTGCATATTGTCTGCCCTTGACTTTCTCTGATGGTAGAGCCAGTTGATAAACTAGAGAAGTCAACAGGAGATAACCTATAAGGAGGGGATGGGAGGAGAGGGAAGAGGGGAGCGGGTTCTATATTGTATTGCAGTCACTCTGTGAGGCAACATGAAATCAGTGGTTCACCCACACCTAGTGCAACATGGGATACAGGAGGGAGCTCTCACACCCAGTCTGGAATGTGATGCAGTTGTTTGGAATGTATGTTCCATGGAATGTTGAGGTGGAGTTGACAAACTGACGGTGGAATGTGACATCACAAGCAATGTACCCCTCGTCCCATGGGCGGCTATCCTAATGTTTTCCTTGATTATCCTCTTTTTATCACTGGGGTGTGCTCATGCACCGTGTTTAATATCAGATAACTTTGACATGATATGCCTTTAAACATTAGATATTTTGGCAATTGCACTTATTCGCTTTCTTGCAGAGTTTAATGATAATGTTAACAAAAAAACAGAAGGATGGTCAGCCTGGTTCTGCTCAAAGGATACAAAAATCTTCTGACTGAACCTCTAAAGCTCACCAGTGAACGAATCTTGTCTCATTTGTTTAATCCACATAAAACCAAAGAGTGGAAGCATGGTTTCATGTGGGGTTTGTGCCAAGCTATTATTACAAGGTCAAGAAAAAAAATGGTATATAATGGTATTCTACAATTTCAACTATATATTACAATTATTGTGAATGATTTTTAATAAATATGACATGGACACAGACAGACAACATAAAATCTGATCAACCAACTAAGATTTTTGATTAATCAGATTCTTGTGCTAAAATCACCACATGATGACTGTGAGATGAGCTTCGTAGCTACAATAGCAAAGACCAAAGCTTGAACTGGTGACAGTGTTTAAACTGATGGAGACCCTGTTTTTTCCAACATTAAACAAATGAGATAAAACATGTTAATAAGTGAGCTATTAAGTGCTGGTAGACATTTATTGTAACTTTTGAGATAACTTGACTGACTACCTGTTTCCAGTCTTTATGCTGCTACATGTAGCCTCATGTTCCCTAGGCAGAGATGAAGGTGGCAAGAAAGTGAATATGTGTATTTTTACAATTTCTGAATCAATTAATTCTACAACATGAAGATGGGAAATGCACAGTATTTGACACGAGGACATCATGCATGAGCTCTCATGGTTGCACCTGACTGATCTGGCTTTGAGCCTAAAGCTAAAACTGAACACTGACATTAGACACACGCCTGATTGCTCTAGTGGTTAGTTGACATCAAACAGGGATGTTGTACTCTGTAAAAATGACTGGATCAAACATGTCTTTGTCCACAATGTCTTTGTCCACAATATTCATGGAGAGGGCACTGGTACAAGATGGAGATGACCCAATGGCACATGAGCAGGAGCAGGTTTGAACTGACTGTACCTTATTCTTAAAGGGCCATCGCCTGTGCATTGTGTCTTTGATGGCAATTAAAGGGTTAATGCTCCACAAGCATTCAGCGGTTTTCCAAAAAAACAAACAAACAAACAAAAGAACTAATTCGCAAACAAACACACTGATGAAAGACCAGAAGGGATGAGACAGGACAGTGACATGAACAAAGGAAATAACAAAATGGACTGAGGAACAGCAAGAGAGAAGAGGATAAACACATAACAGAAATGAAGAGATTAGAAGAGGATGTCACCCATGAGCTCCACCTGAGTGAGGTCCATAGATATAATCCATACATACTTATCAATTCATCAGCATGGCAGGAGGCTGTAAATTACGTTAGTCCTGTATGGTGCTATGTATACATGTATACATCACAACTAATGTAAGATCCAACTCAGTGTGTCATCATATAGCAGGGCAGACAGTTTTACAGATAACAGGTCATGGGGACAGTACAGGGTGGCAAGATTGGGCAGGTCGGGCAGGAGAAAGAACAGTGATGAACATAAAGAGTTGTGTGTTGTCACTTCTTAGACATTCAAATTATATATACATACACATTTACTGTGCAAATATATATGCATTTCCCCCATCCTTTTGTTATTTTTTGCAGCCATTCTATTTACTATTAGGTTTAAATGAACAGTATCTCTGTTTGCAATTTCTGTTTTTGTTATGTTTTTGCTAGTTTTTTCAGAAGAGACAAGACAATACATATACACATTGAGAGAGCGATAGGACTGAAAGAAAAAAATGTCATGTAAAATTTCAGAGAGAAGAAAAATAAATAAACTAAAGTAAAAGAAAGAAATCAATGAGCACCATTATGTTGATAAATAAATGAATCAGAGGATGGAACTGATTGAAGTCTAGTTAAAGCTTTAACAAAGCGTTTTACTAATATCGCAAGAAAAGTGGTGGTGGCTATGGTGCCATGGCAGGCAGGTCGATAGGCGGGCAATGACAACAACGCTAATGATGAACACCAATAGAAACAGAGTGAGTCAGCCTCTGGCCCTGACATGGCCCTGTTCTACTGAAGCACTGAGGGATGTGTTGTGTTTTCATGTCCATCCCCCTCCCTTCCTAACCCACTGTCGCTCAGGACAAAGCAGCAAGAGCAGTCCTGTGTGTGTGTGACGAGTGTATGTGAGGTCAGGCAGGGTGAGGTGGTTCTTCAGGGAGGGTCACAGACCGGGTGGTGGGTTCCAGGGCCGAGGGGGGCAGGGACTGTGGTGTCAAGGGGTCAGACAGAGAGGGCTGGAGCAAGGGCACACTGAGGGAAAGTCACAATGTTCTCAGGGAGTTGTGAGCAGAAGTCTCCAGCCATTGTCCACTCCCTCCTGTACCTCCCTCAACCTTCACTCCCTCTTGTTGGCTTGTTAGAGGGGAGATTGGATGAAATGTCATGTATGAGTCCTCAGCCCTTCTCTTCCGTTCCCCTTCCTCCCCTCTCTGAGACTCCATTCCCCTTCTCCTCTCCCTCGACCCATGTTCAGCTCAGTTATAAGGAGGTCTCCACGCAGTAGAGATGGGCCAGGTGAGGGGCTGGGGGTTTCACCAGCTTGTGCCTGCCATGATTATGGTTTATGTTATGGGAGTGTTGGTGGCGGTTGTGGTAACTGGAGCTCCAGTTGTTCTGGGTAACTGCATGGGTGCTATTTTTGTTGCAGTGGGTGACTGGTGAACTTATGCTGCTGCTGCTGCTGCTGCTGCTGTTGTTGTTGTTGTTTCGGTTGCATGGGGTCACGGGGAGGCTGTATTGACGGTAGGGACGTGTGGGACGGGCACGGGTTGCAGGCTGGGGCTGGGTAGGAGGGGGTGGCGGCTTGCGGAGGGCCGGGTGCAGGTGCTGGTATCTGCTGAGCTCTGATTCATCGTCTACGTCAGTGTCATCGATCAGTGGGATGTTATGGATGAGGTCATTTATGAGAAACTCCGGGTGGGCCATGAAGTTGTGGATGGAGTTGCGGGATTCCGGTTTCTCCCGGCCCTCGTACAGCGAACTACGGAATGCTTTCACCACTCGCATCTGTCGAAGGAAGAAAGACGAGGGAGGGACCACAAGAGAGAGAAGAAAGTCAGACAAGAAAAAGGGCAAAAAAGAGACAAGGGAAACCCAGACTTGTGTCCTCCAGCAGACAAACAGAATGATAGACATAAAGACAGCCAGGACCAGGTGGTTTCAATCGAAGCTTATACGAGATACATTTTATTTCTCATATTTGTGCTATATCGAATAAATATAGAGATATATACAGATACATAATGAAAATAAATATGTTAATGAAAATAAAACAGTATGTTTGCCTTTGCCTAAAATATTCTTACTAGCTGAATTAAACCAAGACATAAACTTTTTAGTGTTAGAAATATTCCCTCTTCTATTATTTAGAAGAATTGTTATTATTTTTGTTAATAACCACAACTTTAGACGTGTTGGTTCCCGGATCTGTCCCTGCTTTCAGTCTTTGGACAAGGTCTGAGGTAAATTTATCTGATAATGGATGAAGAACAACTTACAAAATATAAAGAATATGACATTTGTAATAATGGGACAGAGTTTTGGAGTAAGTGTGTATCTATCACTTAAATTAAAAGTCAAGTGTATCACAAATGGTGCAAGTGTACCATGTAATATCACGATGGTTTCTAATGATTCCATTCAAAGATAACAACATGCGGTCTTTAAGCCTGAGAGCACAAATGTTTTGTCTGATAAAGCATCAACAGAGCATCCACCTGATCCTGTGTGTCTTCAACAGACAAAAGTAAAAAAAACAAAACAAAAACCAAGGTGTTTAAAATGAGTTGGCTAATGACATGTTTTTGTCAGTTCTCACACACCAGACCTCACAAGACAAGAGCATTCAGTAGCCACCATCACAAAGACCACAGAAGCTGCGGACGCTTCACATCTAAGACATGTGTGTGTGCGTGTGTGTGCATGTGTGTGCGTGTGTGTGTGGGATGATAGGGTATGTTTGAGGAAAACACTCATACCTCAGCACACTGAATGAAATGCATGCACATACAAACAGATGAGGATGGTTGTTTGGCACAGATGGAAAAGAAGCAGGAATAGTTTGTGTTAGTTTAATGTATAACAACAAAAGAAACTGAAACACACACAAACACACACAAACACACACAAACATACATGCAGCAGCAGTAGTGTAACACAGTTGTTTCCACATTACAGCACAGTGGCTGACATCTACATGCAGTGGACAGCTGTCAATCATGGGCTGTATTCGTTAAGGAAATCTGGTTCAGACACACAAACACATCAGCTCATTTGTCAGCATTTCTATGAACACACACACACACACACACACACACACACACAAACACACATTCGCATATGTGCAAAGTGTACTGCAGCCATGCAGCGGTGAGAGACAGAGGAGAGAAGAGTGATTGAAAAGATGATGATGTTGATGATGAGGTTGCTGCGGGATAGAAAAAAACAAGTCTTGCAAAACAGAAAGGTGACATCACAGAGAATCAGCAGGTTAGAACAGTGTGTGATTGGTCAGATTACTTGGAACAGACGGTGATTGGTTCAGAGACTGGAGCGAAGTTCGGGTGTCAGCCCTGTCACACATACGAGAAGCAGCCAGGTCATGCTGAGTCAGATCTTTGTCATGTATGCTCTCTTTCTGTCTGTCTCTTTCTCTTGCTCACTCTCACATACACACACATTCAGCAGAGTGAGTTCCATGAGTGTACTTCAAGATGGATTATGCAGTCGATGATCTATGCGTGCGTAAACACATTCTCTTGCCATAGCAGTTGGTCCATGCACCCTTCCCCCAAGCCCAAACAGAGGAAAAGAAGCAGCATGAGCTCAAAAGAAACAGAGACGACAGTTCAGTGCGAATATACTGACAGGCACAGGAACGCAGAGCCTTACATAGAGACAGTTTGGCCAAATGAGACACACAAAGAAGCGCTGTGTCGACTGCAACACCCACTGGAGATCAAACTGTGATTATGAGACGTGGATGGTCAGGCAGCTGAATGGAGATCAGTGCTGCAGTTGGCCAAACTCGGAGGAGTCTCTATATATGACTCTGGCATATATGACAGACTGACAGACGACAGACAGACAGACACACAGACAGACGGTCAAGCAGTAGGTTCAGTGCATATCTGTTTTTCCAAAGAGCCTGTCAGACAGTAGAAAAACACCTCATGCAGACTGAGAAGGTTTCAGAATGTTACTTTCTCACTTCGTCAGCGCTTGGTTTGTTTTCATTTGGTCTCCATGGAAAGGGTAAACTTTCGAGTATATAACGCCCACAGTGTGGCCAGAGAGGCTTTGAGGTCAGGGCACTGCTGTGTTACTTATTTCTCTCACCCACTTTCTTTCTCTCTCTCTCCCTGTCGGCTCTTTCAGCAGTGCTTGATGGAAAAACAATGATGGTTAAAGTACGAGAAGGAATAGGCGCTGGAAGGTAGAGAGGCTGCTGTGTGCAAAACAACTACTTATGAGAAGAAAACGCAACATAAATACAGGGAGAAGCTGTGAGGGACATGACTGGTTAATGGCTCCCATCTCCACCATGGGGCTTAACTCTGAGCACCCAGCACCCACCCTCTCATATGTACTGACTGAGCTGTAATTTATAGCAACTTATCAGCAACACCCTCAATTTTCTGCACATTCTTTTCATGTGTCCTACTCATGAACGACTTGAACCTCAGGGCGATGACTGTAGTTTTCTTTTTTTAAATTTGAAGGCCCTAAGCCAAGGATTGAGGAGCTGAGGATGGATTTGAGATTTAGCCTAAACATCTTATTCCCTTTTATCTTTCATGACTACCGTAACTCTCACACCCTCTTATTTTCTTACCTGCCTAATGCATGTAGAGGAAGCTAGCCCAGTCTGAAATGAAAACAAACTGGATCCATAGATCAGTTGAAAAGATCCAGAGGGATCACTAGGTCCAGCACAGCTCAGGTGAATGAAACCATGAAACAGTGACATCTACTGAAATAATTTGAAATATTTATTTATTTTAGAGATATATCTTTCAGATATTTCACTTTGCAAAGAACTCTGGGTAGTGGAGTACAGTAACAACCCTGAAGCTAATTGTAGACAAGCAACAGTGCAGATGGGGAGGTCA
>JAQNCA010000002.1:1309261-1319707 GCA_029783725.1 Acanthurus tractus | reverse complement strand
ACTCTACATGCAACACATCAGGTTCCTGCCATGCACTGAAACTATGTTAATTGCATTGTCCCTATTAAATAAATAAATAAAATTAAAAAAATAAAAAAATAAAAAAATCAAGACATTTGAGCCTGTTTCACTTCAGAAATATAGCACAGTGCCCATGGTTAGAGTTCAGTCGTTACCTAACAACCACAACCATCTTGCAGACACAATCATTTTCTGTCTTATTCCTCTGCACTGTTCCCCTCAGATCTCTGAGACTTCGCAATTTCCCCTTGATCCTCACAACCCGCTCAACTGACAGTTCAAAACAACCAGTGAACAAGAAAAAATATTGTAGCAATTTACCGTTAACATGGATGGACATCACAATTGATTTGATGCCTTTTAAACAGTTATTAAATATCTGGCAGATTAACAGGATTTTGTTAGTCAGCCTCAAACTTAACAACTTAAAATACCATAAACACACGACATGCTAAGGGTCACTTGTTTCCCCAGAAGAAACCAACTAAAAAAATTTGGTCCAAAGCACTTTGACTGAATGCTATAGATGCTCAGTCAGGTTAAGTATGGCTCATATTATCTGGTTTGGTTCAAGTCAGGGACCTTTATTTAATGTCATTGTGCTCATGCTTTCTCTTCTCTTCTCCTCTTTTCCTCTTTATTTTTTAACATCATGATTAAACAAAGGCATGTCAAAAAAAGGAAAAGACAAGAAAACGCATTAGAGGGTTAACATTACCTGCACAGCAAAGGTCCCCAGAACAATAGAGCAGAAGATGGGGTTGGAAAATATTCCATCGAAAACATTTCTCTCTCCGTGGATCTTGCGAGCATTGATCTCGTTGAAAAGTTGCATGAGGACGAAGGTGTTGAAGATGATGGTGTAGTGCTCAGAGGGAGGAGAGTGAAGGGGAGCGTTGCGGCCGCTGTCAATGTTAAACATGCGTTCGCCTGGATGGTAAAAAAAGGATTAAGTGAGGTGTCACGAAAGGTTGAAGAATCTGCCGTATTGTTCATTATGCTGTACTTGATATGCTGCAGGACAAAAAACAAGCTTAGAACTCTAGCTGGTCAGGTGGCTGTGTATCTGTGTGAATGTGTCTACCACCATGCACCATTTTTTTCTTGTTTTTTCAGGTTAAAGAACAAAACCTGACCATCCTTATTCCAGAATAACAGGCTGTTTCAGTATAGATACAACTGCATGCTTGATTATCTCTGCATGTGTGTGTGTGCGCGTGTGTGTGTGTCTGTGTACAGGCACCTATGAACAGCAGGGTGAAGATGATGATCAGCTGGTACACTCCATGGCCAAGGATGTTCTTCATCATGGTCAGTGAGATAAGCGGGTTGTTCCGGCCGTAGGGTTTCCGTAACAAAAGGGCCTCAGTAGGGGGCTCGGTGGCCAGAGCCAGAGAAGCAAATGTGTCCATGATCAGATTCACCCACAGCATCTGCACTGCCTTCAGAGGAGAGTCCTGCAGAGAGATTTGCAACCACAGGCCCATGTCACGAACCATGCTCGGATGAATCTGGTTTTCACTTATTCAAACACTGGAGGTTGTAAAAGGCCACTTCCTTCTGTTTTTCATCAGGACCTCATTCCCAACAATAATTTGAGGCCAAAACTTTAGTCAATCTGTCAATTTACCGTCTACCATAGTTTTTTAGTTTTTAATTGTATATGTGCTCCTCAGCAAACAGAATATCCAACTCAGCTGCTCATAATTATTGAATGAGCTGACCACAGCACGGTCACCTGCATTCCATATCATCTTTAAAACGTGATGCATTGAATAGTGGAACAGTTAGCAGAGAGCAGCGTAGGTGCAGTAGACACTGCTGTTTATTGCACAGTAGGGATTTTTGAGGGCATTACACTGGGGACAGATTTCACATATGATAAAATATAGTGCACAAAATAGTACACTGGAAGTTAATTCTGACACATATTAGGTGGTTGCCTTCTTTGAGGTTAAGGGCTTAGTAGTATTTTGTCTCATCTCAAATTTAAAGGCATTTTTCTTAAACTTCCATAATATTTAGAGAGCAAAAATTGCGCACACCACCCGTTACTGCTTGTAATGTTAAGGTTAGGGCCTCATTTCAGCTGTGAAAAACAGTGTACATGGTTATGGTGGATCTATTGGCAGTAGATGGCAGACATAAAATATAACTTTGTTTTCATTAACTGTATCATCAGCTAATTGTTATGTTTTCATGACCTTGGAATGAGCCTTCCATAATTACAGAGGCAGTGGGTCCTTTTCTTTGGAGTCCACCATTTTGTACCTTTGTGTTTCTAAAGTGGCCCATAATGGACAAACCAAACACTGACTCTAGAGAGATCCTTCGTGAATTTTGTGGTGACTTTCAGTTCACCCACATGCACAGAAGGGGAGTTGAGCAGAGGGATATACTTGTTTGCAATTTGCAACTTCAACACTAGATGGCATTATATCCTGCACACTTGACCTGTAAATCTGTTAGTGTTTTGATACTTGCTTGATAGTGCTCTGGGTGGAGACATCTTATCTTGTGTGTATCTTGTGTTTGACCCTCTATCACTAAAAATATATTTCAAATCATATTATTAATAACAATGCAATATTTAAGTAACACTGCAAGTAAATTGTTAAACATGTGTGACTATTTCCGTGTATATCAGGAAAAGCTTAAAGTAGAAGTGTAAAAGCTTCTGCTTTGTCTTGGCAGACAGAGTGAGTGATGTTAACAGAAGTAACATCTGTATGACTGTTATATATGTGTGTGTGCTTAGGAATACATGTGTGTCAGCATGTATATATGTTTATGAACACAGCTGTCTACCTGAGTGATGCAGGCCCCAGTGAAGGCCACTATGACAGCCACTATGTTGACAGTGAGCTGGAACTGTAGGAACTTGGAGATGCTATCGTAGACATTGCGTCCCCACATCACCGCCTTGACAATGCTGCTGAAGTTGTCATCAGTCAGGATGATGTCAGACGCCTCTTTAGCCACGTCTGTCCCCGCAATGCCCTGACATACATTACGAATAGGGGGGAGACAAAACAGGAGACATGATTCATGCAAGCATTCAAGCAATGGAATACCATTGCCTCAATATTCTTTTGTCCTGCCTCCAAGTGCCAACACTTAACATGAGTAAGAGCTGACGCCCAAATCATATGTACACTACTCATATGATGATTTTTATTTCAAATGAAATGCACAATTTCTGTAACTTTATGAAATGTATAATATGCTTTTATTATTTTTAGATAGTCTTGCATTTTTAATCATCAGATGCTAATATCACAACAGTTTCCCTAAAGTTTCTATACCTCTGTGATGATAGTAATTTGTAAAATCAAGCACATTCTTGTACAGGAGGCCCCAAAGTACCTCTGTGATCATTTCAATGCACTTTTAAAGCTGCTTTTTAAAAATAATTAAACCCTAAATGTATTCTGAGAATGTTTTTTTCATCTGCTTGTGTCCTTGGTCTGTAAGCCCCCCAATTACTAGCACCTCAACATAATAAATCCCAATTTGACTGCTGAGTGATGGATATTCAGATGAAACTGGATGTGAATTATAGAGCATTTATTCCCCAAAATGTATTTAGATATTTTGTTGTGATTACTCAAACAACATGTAACTAAAGATGGGTTTTAACCAAAAACAAAAAGACGAAAAAAAACAACAAAAACAATCAAAAAAACCCCAAACAAACAAAAGTGGTGAATACCATTGCAAAGCCAACATCAGCTTTCTTCAAAGCTGGCCCATCATTGGTTCCATCCCCTGTGACAGCCACAACCTGCCTCTGTTCTGTGATGGTGCTATCGATGATGCCTGGACACAAATAGGCGACAAACAAACAAACAAGCAAACAAAAAAAGGTTATAAGTTTGTGTGTGTGTAAATGAATGTGTGTGGGTATGTGTTTGGGTTAATAAACTCACCTTTGACCAGTGTGTGTTTGTCAGTTGGCGAGGATCGAGCAAGCACGCGGAGTTTTGGCCAGATTTTGTCAATCCGTTCCTGTTCAATCTGTCAGTCAGATGGAGGGAAAAGGAGAAAGAGTGTATGAGTATGGATAACATAACAGGGAACCTTTTAACTAATCTCTTGTTTCACTAGATGTCACTATTGAGCAAGGGTGTTGGACAGGTGTAATGGAGAGAAAGACACTAAAAATGGCTCTTATAAGGTGCTCTATTGCAGTCACTGCAAGCATACTGCGCTCTTACATAATGGTAATAACTCACATAACATTTTAGAGTGTATACTTGAACTATCACTCAATAGAAAAGTGTAGCAACATCCCTAATCAGCAGATACTTAAGGATTAAATGAAATGATTTAGATAAAAGCAAAAAAAATATGGCTTTAATAGTGTGCACTAACTGCTGTTAGATAAAACCAAATCTCCAAACATGACACGCACTGAATACAAGGACTTTCCACTTTGGAACAACTTGTGAATGTGCCTTTAGCTGGGACATTTTGCAGGGACATCTTGGAAGTACTGTGGGGAAATCTTTGTTTGATTTGGAATTCAGTTGATTAACTTACCTAACACTGAGAAAATATGACAAACTTACAAAACACATGGCATGGCATAACAGACTTACTAGGGATTTCCCTTTTTTCAATTGTTTGTTTCCCAAAAAATTAAAAAAAAAAAAAAAAATTGGGAGAAATAAAAAAAATACAATTTTATGTATGAGAACTGCTGAGGTCTTCCTTTTGTTTTCCTAGCCATGAATAATCTCCCAACCTTACCCCTGCACTTTAATTCACTTCAGCAATAAAAACACTCAGTACAGCAATAGCCCCAAAAGAATACATTTGAATTTAGTTATGTAAGTTCATCCTGTACTTAACCCCCTCATGAGATCCAGCCTCACCTCTCCTTTTTCATTCCTAATTCGTCGGTTGAAGTCTTTGCCCTCCAAACAAATAAAGTCATCCCCTGGGTGGATAATGCCACATTTAGCTGCAATGGCCCTTGCTGTGTTTATGTTATCACCAGTAACCATCCGCACCGTGATGCCTGCACGCTGACACTTGCGGATGGCCTCAGGCACCTTGAAGGGACAGGGAAACTTGTTCAAGCAAAAACAAAATGCCACTTATTTTTAAAGTGTAAATACAGGTGATTACCACATATTATGGATTGCACAGTATCAGCTGTAACCAAAACTAAGGACACACTCTTCAGTACCCCACCTCAGGCCGTACAGGGTCCTCTATCCCAACCACAGTTATGCAGGTCAACTCTGTCACTATTTCTGCTTCATTGTCCCATTCTGGCTCTGGATTTGACGGTAGGTCACGGTATGCAATGCATATGGTCCTCAACCCTTCACATGCCATTGGCTCGATCACCTACAAATGAGTCATTATTAAGACAACAGCAGGAGGCCAGCAGGAGGAAAACTACATGAGCCATCACAAAACAAACTGATTAACTTTTCATTTACATTCCAATATTAGTTTGAAACGATGAAAATTTGATGATGATAAAAACTGCTTGCACATATTTTATGTCTAATGACCTTTTGAGTACTTTTGTGGAACTGCTTTCTGTCACACATCTGCAGGCAAAATATGCTCCCAGACAGAAGGTCAGAATGTACTATATACTAAAAGATGTGTACTGTAGACAGCAGAGGGAAACCAATATGATGTGATCAAAAGGTGACAGAAAACAAGGGTATTTCAGTTCCATGCCACTTTTCACTTAAGGTTTAACTGCCCTGAGTTTTCTAATCTATCAAAATGACAAACTACCTTTAGATTTTTCAAAAATTTTAAAATTGAGGTGCAGTGACATAGTCAGTATGTTAAACCCCTGTTTAAGCTAAAACAAAATGAATACTGGGCTAATATACTAAAGGTACTATAAGAGCTTCATCAGAGGCATTTGAGACACCTGTACATCAGTTCTTACCTGTTTGACCATCTCATCTCTGTCACGTGGGCGGAAACTGCGTGATTCTCCATTGGCATCTAGGACGTATGAACACCTGGATAGAAATGAAGGCCAGACAATAGTGACAGAGAGGAAAAACGCTGATAATTAGAACATGTTAGTCTTTTACCTGCAAATCAAGCCACCACTGAACCATTTTTGCCTCTGATTATTCACACTTTATAACCTCATCCTGGACTACCTCCACCTCCCTTGTCTTCCATCATCACTCACTTTTTCAGCATGATCTCAGAGGCTCCTTTGCTATACAGGCGGAAGGAACCATCAGGCAGCTTGATCACTGTACTCATGGATTTGCGCACTGAGTTGAACGTATACACCTGAGAGAGAGAGAGAGGAACAGAGAAGTGTATGATTGAGGAGAGTGAAATAAGGCAGGCAGACACAACACTGACTTGAATCTGAGTTCTGAGTGTACTGGTTGGTGGACCTCAATGTTAACATCTGTATTGATGTATGATGTTGGCTGGCAATGCTTGCTGGATGCAAATTAAGGTATTGCAATAGATTTAAAAATGAAATGATTTGCACTCCAATTAATCTTGAGCACAGAGCCATGTTGTAAACCTCAAATTTTGTTACAATATGGCTCCTTTTTCTTTTTGTCTCAGATTTTCCTCTATGAGGTTACAGAGAGTATTCATAAGCAGGAGACCCAATGAATGTTTTGTTGCAATGCAGGAAAGTTATGTTGGTGCTGTTTGTATTGCAGACAAGTAATAAACTGCAGACAGTATCCTGCCATTTTTGGTCCACTTTATAACTCAAAGCATCAAGAGTTAAAGAATTAACCACAACAACTGTCTGCAAGTGCACAAACCTACCAGCTAATTTTAAAATGTGATATGAAATGTGACTGTATGGTAAAGCATTTTGCGAAAGTATGTAAGTCTTATACAATTCTACTAGTACTCTTTTTTCTTTAAGGATATGTGTATGCAAGATGTGTATATTAAAGCAATATAAATACATTTGTCTTAAAAGCTGCCCGCAACCATATCTGTACTGACAAGGCGATAAGCTGAATAATTTCAAACAAGCTGGGCTAAGCCCTCTGTGTAAAATGCAGTAGCTCATTTTTCAAGTTATGTCTAAATAAAGTCATTCTTTAGTGGATTTATTCTGTGGTTCCCTACCTTGTACAGTCGCTCCTCAGGGATCTGCTCTCTGACAGGGCTATAATCCTGCTGTAGGTCTAATACAAATCCCAGCAGACCACACTCTGTCTTGTTGCCCACCTGCTTGGCCAGGCCCCCCTCCACATCAGGTGGCTGTTAAGGAGTAAAATTGAGCAAGTTGTAGATTACAGAGGTAGTGAGAACATCAGCGGGGAGATATAACTTGGAACAGGCAATAGGAAAAGAAAAAGGATGATACTGACACAAGGCACAAACCCTGACTGGCATTCACTCAGGACTACTGAATGGTCTCACCAAAAAAACAAAAACAAAAAAAACAAAACCAGAAAGGCAGAAACTGAATTTGTGTGAAACACAAATACTCACTAAGATCTTGGAGGTGTAGGCACTGTTGATAGCAATAGCATTGACTAAAAGCTCCAGTATCCGAGGGTTTATCTGTCCAGGATCCGGGATCAGACGGTGGTGAACATCACCTGGGAAGCAAATATCCAGTTTTAACACCTGTCAGTTATAATCTCCGTACATTAAACCTACACGCTATCTCCATCTGCTCTCTGCTACCTCTATCATAAATGTTCATTACATAATTTACAATTGAACATGCCTACACACTGTTCATTATAAAAGTAAGCCGAATGCAATCATATGCAAACAAACTATGTATACCAGCAACAGTTTTACAGTGTCCCTGAGCCTTTGTAATGCTATGCTTGATACATTAACCTGTTTCAAAAAGTGCTAAATCTTGCCTCATCCTTGCTTGAGAATGGCTGAGCCTTTTAAGGATGCCCCTTTCATCATGTCAATCATGTTATTACCATTCACACCTGCTTAGGGGAATGTTCCAAACAGTTGTTTATGAGCTTTCCACAATTTCCCAATCTTCTCTTGCCCCTGTCCCAGTTTGTTTGAAATGTGTTGCTTGCCTCAAATTTATAATAAGCATATATTTTTCATAAAAACGAAGGTGAAGAGGTAAAACATTGATTATTTTGTCTTTGTATTGTTTTAAACTCTTTGAAATTAGAGTTATTACGCAAAAAGGCCATGTGTTGATGAGTTCAGTGCGAGTGGAAACATTTCATTTTTTCATATTTATTCTCCAATCTGTGACCTGAGAATGGAAGTGACTTGCAAAAGAGAAAAAACCTTGCCTGCTATTAAAAAAGACTTTTATTTTACCTGTGGTTTTCTTTGGTGAGTTTTTTTGAGGATAAAATGATAAATAGGACAAGGAAAAGTTACTGTGAATACTTGTAGTATAGAGTTACACTACTGACAACATTTTGAAGGGGCACTCCATCAAATTTACACATCATTTAGTTTACTCCTCTCAGATAGTACTATTTAGATTATGAAGTTGCATAATGTCTTGAAAAGTCTAAAAAATATTCCAACATCATCAGGGCTCGATGACTACAAATGCATACGTTCGTTATAGAAAAGTATACATTAAAAACTAAAAAGACTGGAGCACTCAGTAATAAGGAGAGAAGGTTTGATCATGTTAGTTATCCAGCTGCATTATGGAAAATGTAGGACAAAAGTTTTTTTGGATGTTGACCCAAGTAAGGGAGTAAAGTTTTCCTCAGCTTTAGCAATTTTGATAATTTGAGAGGGTGCAATACTAAATGGTTGGAAACATCTTTCAATTTACAATAGGGGACATAAAAGATGGCAGATATATCAAGTAATAGGCATAAAAAGAAGCACATGAATACATTTTGATTCTGTGTTGTTGGAGTGGGATTCTCCACAATTAGCACAGACCATGCAAATGAACTAAAAGGACATTTGAAGAGCGAAGACTTTGAACAAGGCAATTGCAAACTCAACAATCATAATATCTGAATATGCTTACAAACCTATTTAGGTTTTACATATGGATGTCAGTAATTGATTATAACTATTGTTATGACAGTAACCTTCTGTTCTTGAGTTCTACCTACAGCAACAAACCTTTCAACAGTTTTTCTGTTTATTGCTTGTTCCTGCCATTTAATATGTTTGAAAACCTAATATAAAACATACTTTAGTGGGAAATGTAGGTTTTATAGAAAATTAATAGCAGTGAATTAATAAAGCTTTCAAGAACCCTTCATCATTCTGAAGGCACATCAAGCACCCGCTTTGGGATAAATGATCTTTTCAGAGAAAGAAGAAACTCGGGTACACGATTGCCTCATGACCTTTGCAAAGCAGTAAAGATGTTTTTGAAAATTGTTAATTATTTAAGCATTTATTGAATATTAGCATAACATGTCTTTTAATAATCATGGATCACAGTAGTTCAAATGATCAGTTAGCACAGACTTGGCGAACTACATATTTTAATGATTTTCACTCACCTATGAACGTCTGCACCACAGTCATGCGGTTGGTGGTCAGAGTGCCAGTCTTGTCGGAGCAAATAGCTGTGGCGTTGCCCATGGTCTCACATGCATCTAGATGGCGGACAAGGTTGTTGTCCTTCATCATTTTCTAAATATGACATAGTAACGTAGAGCAGAGGGATGCATGAGGGGTGTGTAGAAGAGTGAAATGAGAGTGAATTATGATGAATAGAGAACAGGCGGAAGGACAGAGGCAAAGAGAAATGGATTGAATTCAAGAACATACAGACATACATCACTTGCAGCACAAATATGAGTAAAATATTTTGTGCTATATATCATACTGATCCAAAGTAATTGCACTAATGAGTTACAATTTTCAGTGAAAACTTGTGTGATTTGTGAATTGGATTTTCATCAATCCCTTAACAAAGCACTCTTTTAGTTATTAGCTGCACATTTAGATTTAGGATCTGAGTGCTATTTATTAAGAAACTTATTTAGGCAAGAATAGACCAAAGACTAAGATATTTTTTGCAGTTGACACAATCAGATCTGTGGTCATATATCTTGGAAACTTGAGGTCAAATGCATCACCTAGTTGTTTGCTGGACCAGATGCTGGAGAAAGCTGCCAGACACACCTGCTTAACCCAAATGTGCAGTGAGGGTGAACTGGTAATGTTTGGCAGAGGCCCCTGTCCAAAGGACTTCAACCAACAACTGCAGACATCTCCTACTTTGCTTGTGAAGGGAACTGACCACCATATTCTTCTTATAACTCTCATATTAAACAAATCTCAAGGACTGCCTTCTTTCATCTCCGTAACATAGCAAAAATTAGTCCATGCATTTGTCACTTCCAGACTAGACTACTGCATCTCCTTACTATCAGGCTGCACCATAAAGTCTTTAAAGAGTTTGCAATTGATCCAAAATGCCGCTGCACGTGTACTGACAAGAACTGGGATAAGAAATCATATTAC
>JAQNCA010000002.1:1297324-1308527 GCA_029783725.1 Acanthurus tractus | reverse complement strand
TTATAGAGTGTGATCTTGACATGCTCTATATGTAAAGTGTCTTGAGACAACTTTGTTGTGAATTGACGCTATATAAGAATTGAATTGAATTGAATTGAATTGACAAAGTGGCTGGATTGAAATGACAACGTCAGTGCTCAGCACCAAGCCCCATCTTTCCCTACTGTCATCATCAACAGTAAGTCAATTTACATTTTCAGAGTGTAGCACATTTCCTATATCAATTCTATGTTTTATTGGATATAATTTTTTAGTGTATAATTGGATTTTATGCTGATGCTACTGCATTTGGCTTCTGCTGTTGTGTGTATGTGCATGTGTGCATTGTGTGCCAGTAAATGTTCAAGTGCCATTTTTAATGTAACTAAACTTGTTGGTGCTGGCACCTCTATCCACAAGCCTGATTAATTATACTGTCGTGATGTGTCTGTTAGGTGTGTGTGCGTTTGTGGCATAACTGCTGTGCCAGACTGTCTTGAGGCAGCCTTTGGGGACTCAGGAAAGCTTTACCTATCAGTGTGGTGCAAGTTTCCACTTCACAAGGGCTAATTTAAAGCTTAGTTCACACAGATTGTGACAGAAAATGACCCGGTTCACATTCATGTTTAACAGTTCTTGACTTTGAACTATAAAGCTCACAGTCTAAAAAACTAACTACTTCATGTTTATATCTTCAAGCTAGTTGCTGATATAGCTGATGATTAGACTTGTTTTTCAGACTTCCTGTGGACTTTTGATTTACATAAAAATGTGATTTTTCTGTATTCAAAGAAAACCTTTACATAACACTTTTACAATTTAATATTACATTTAATATGAACACTAGTGTAACATCATACCTCAGAGCCATTATATCCACACTCAACAGTTGTTTAGATAGATTTTGCAGCCTGTACATTGATTATAGAAAAAAAGCATAGTAGAGCCATCCTCTATACAGCCACACTACACTACACCAGGCAAGGGAGAAAATTCAGATGATCAAACACAAATGACCAACAATAAATTAAAAGAGATATTGAGACCACAGTGGGTTCAACAAGTAATATTAGAACAGAAATGAAATAACAGTCTATTTAACAGCAGAATAATGAGAACTGCCTCTGGTAAGATTGCCCCTTGTCAGTAATTGAGTTTGTGACATTCATGGACAGGATCTCAAGGTTCAGCTGGGGAAAGGAAGGTTTCCTGTTTTTTTTGTGATGAAAACCAGCACCTCAAAATCCGATGTCAAATCTGGTTGTCTACTTGAAAAACAGATTGTGCTCTCCTGGTCAGGAGTAAGTTGCTAAGTGGAACAGAGAGTTGAGCTAGAATGCTAATTACCAGACATAACCTCAGTCATAAGCTCTGCGCAGTGACTAAAAATATTAGATCACAGATGCAAGTGACTGAAATAATTAACATCTACTGGATGGCTTGGCTCAGTTCTACAGACTTGGTGAGGGGCTCAGACATCTGGAGGTTTAGGGTTAGGAGTTCAAATTACATTGAAAAAAGTGGTTCAGATTGCCCTCTGGGTGCCTCTTCACAGGGGTTTGTTCCAACCAATAAGAGAGCCAAGAATACACTATGAACATAGTAGAGGGATTATAAACATTACCTTACCCTAAAACTACTCTCGATTCCCCAGGAGGATCTATAAAACTATGCTAGGGAGAGGGACATCTATATTACCTTACTTTACATGCTACCACCACAACCTGGCCCAAGATAAGTAGAAGAAAAGGATGGTTAGATGGATGAAAGATAAACTAAGTAACCATTTCCTCATTTTGGCCTCATATTAAACGAAATGACATTAGAGGGCATTTAATCCTCCAATCTAACACCTGGCAAGAAAACAAATAAGTGTCTGTATTTTTTTCATTCGAGCTACATGCAGCCCCAACAACCTGTTACAATTAAGTGTAGAGCCCATTATGTTACTCTGTATGTAGTCTTTATTACTAAAGTCAACATTACTCAAGTCTGATTGATACATGGCCTCTTCTCTACTGTTCACTCTTTAACCTGCTTTTTTCACCAAATTTGGTCTCTGTACATATTGTTTCACTGATTAAAATACCAATAGCACCCATAAATTTCATCTGCTAAGAGAGCTGGATGTGTGGGTATACCTTGACAGAGTAAGCCAGAGAGATGGTTACAGCAAGAGGTAAGCCCTCTGGGACAGCCACCACTAACACAGTCACTCCGATGATGAAGAACTTGACAAAGTACTGAATGTAGACTGGAGTGCACTCTGTTAACCATGTGCGACCTGCAAAACACATAATGCTACATATTAAGGCTAAACAAAAAGTCTGCTTTAAAGAGTGAGTCATTAACAGCAAAGCAGAAAAGATTTAAAACAACACGTAATAACTGGCATGAGTAACATGTGCAGTAACATGTGTGAAAAGGGTTCATTCCGATATTAAACATGTTTGTTGTAAGCAGACAGACCTTCAACAACAAATGTGTTGATGACAAAGTACAGCACCAAGATGATGACCGTGATGGCTGACATCACCAAACCTGTGGGGACATTCAAAGAAGAGAGAATCAATCAGTGTCACTCAGGTAGTCTCTGCTCTGACATTATTCATTACCTCTGCTTTTATTCAAAGCCTAAATAATGCCTGTCTAGTAAAAATCAGCACGGTTTTCACCACATTCCATCCCATCTGTATCTCTTGAGAACATAATCTTTTGGCTATGTCTTTGTTATTATTTATTAACATACAAAACTTAATGTATGTTTTACAGAAGTACCACAATTCATTTCTCATACTCAGAAAGAACTTTTCTGTACATTCTTGCAGTTAAAATTCTCTGGGACTGAAAGCTATATAATCTACTTCCTGTGTTCATTTAAAGTATAGACAAGAAAATTCTTTGACGACTGCTCAAAAAGCCAAAAACCCGCCCAGTTAAGGTATATCCGTTCTTGCCTGCTTTGCCGATTTGGACAGCCAGTTTGGTGAGCTTTCCCTGCAAAACACTCTTCTCCTTCTTTGGAACGTTGGTCTTCTTTTTCTCTCTGTCCTCTACCTCCCCTCCCTCAGCACTCTTTAAAGGCTGCATTTCCATGGCAACACCCCCATCCTTTTTCTTGGCTGTAACAAACACACATGAAAATATATACACCTTATTTTGTACAGAACTTTTAGATCAAGAAAGCTTGTGGGGCATTCAAACCAATTTTTATCACTACACACTCATGCATGTCAAGAGTTTTTACCTTTGTTCTGATTGTTCTCCACAGCTCCATCAGGTTGTTTACCTGAGAGAAATGCAGGGTAGGTTAGACAGGGGTAAATTATTAAAAACTGTGACAAATACATGGGGTTCAAATGTGTGCATGTGATCACAGTCAGCAACAGTTCACATTTCTGTCTTAAGACAATGAAACACACACTTCAAAAAACAAAAATCACAAAGAACCAATACTAAAGGAAAAGTAATAAAGGTAGACACAACTTTAAACACTGGGTTAAGAGAGAGTCAGACATTTTTATACAAGTCCATCATAGGTCACTGTCACTTTCACTTCACCGTGTACTGGGGTCCATTCATTGGCTAAGTAAAGGAGCGGAGCAGGGCAAACAACTTTATGCTCACATACCATTGGTGACTGTGCTGTAACTGGCATCTGTAGAGATGAGCAACTGAGTATTGTCCTCTGTTAGGGGAATGTGTGAGGAAGGAAGGTTTTGGGGGCACATGAGAGGATTTGGCAAAAAAGGGAAAACAAAAGAGAGCAAAAGGGGAAGAATAAAAAACTTAGGTAGCAAATGTGTTTGTACGCACGACTGTACAAGTAAAATGTTTGTAGACGACCATGAAAAATTAAAAAATTTATCAAACACAACCTCAATCTCAAAATGAGAGACAGATAAAAAGGAGAGTGAACCACCCTACAGCAAACCCACATTGCATGAGGAAAAACTAACTAGTTATGGCATTCGTCAAGGTCTCATTAATAATGTATTAGCTAAATGACTGTCTGAATGAATGCAGTGACTTCAGTACATTCGAGTGCACAGCTAACACTTCAAAAAAAGAAATCATGACAAGAAGTCATGACAGGATCTTTTTTTTTATAATAGGAATTATCCACTGTTTTTTTGCTGTCCACTTCTGTATTCTAGGATGCCACAGATGTTTTCTCCATTTCAATATGTAATTAATACTAACACATTCCCATGCAAAAGTGAGAACTGCAGTGGTTAAGACATGGATGAATGCACTAGTAATGATATTAACTTTAAGTGCTTCTGAGAGTATGTCTAGCCTCTGCTGTTGTATACAGCTCTGCTGGCTGCAGGGCCCATCCAAAACAAATTTGAGCAGAGACTAATGCTTCGTGGGTTGACCAACCAACACTCTTCCCTGAATCTCTCCGCTGCCACACTCTCCCCTGCTCTTTCAATAATTGATTCAATCTGCAGTCTCTCTCTCACAGATTAGGAGAGGGAAGGAGAAACAGGATGGAGCAGAGGGAAGGACAGGAAAGTGAAAGAAGGCACAGGAATGGGGTAAACAAGAGACAAAGTGAGAGAAATAGAGAAAGATGGCTAAGCAGAGAAGGGGGGTATAAGAACATGAGACAGTGAGAAGGAAAAAGGGAGCGAAGAGAAGGATGGAGAGGATGTGGGCTAAATTATCAATGAGGTTAAACTGGTGTATTTCCTGTTGAAGCTCTTATCTGAAATCATTTAGGCACCAAACTAATTCTAAACACACACGCACACACAAGCTACAATTTCAATGTGTGAGCATGGATGAACAATGAGATAACATACACAAGACTAAAAAAGACACAAACTTCTAACACTGTGTCATTCGTATTTCACATTTCTTCATTGTAATTTTTTGTCTTTGTAAGTTTGTGGTTATGTCTTCATGGTCATTTTAATTTCTTCCTGGCCAATTTGCATTTCATTTTAGTTGTCTTGTTACGCTTGTTTTCTCATTTACTGTCTTTGCATTTTTTTTAAAGTCTATTTAAATCTGATTTGTGTGGATATTTTGTGGTCCTTTACGATTGTCATGCGTTTCTATATTGTTATTCCATGCCTGTCTGTGAGTCTTATTTGTCTTTCTTATGTCACTTTGCATCTCTGTATGGTGTTTTATTTTTTCTCCCAGTCATTTTGTGTTTCTTTGTGGTTGTTCTAATTACTAAGAGGTGGTCATTTTAAGTTTTTCTGTAGTTGTTCTGTGTTTCTTTGATTTATTTTAATGTTGTGCATACCTGTGTTACTGTTTTTTAATTCTTTGTCGCTCTTTGTGTAATATTAAGGTTGTTTTGAGTCTCTGCGGGTCTGCGTCTGCTTGTGGTCATTTTGTGCCTCTTTGAAGACATCTCTTCTCTTTAGGTTTGTGTTGTCTCTCTGGCTGTTTTGCATCTCTGTGGGCTTTTTTGCATTTCTTGCAATTCTTTCCTTTGCTACAACACTGTGAATCACTTTTAATTGGTTTCACACAAACCCTTCAGCAAAAACTTAACACATTGATCCCATAGAATGACCCAGAGTTCTATTGAATGAATCCTTTTAAACATCAAGAAAACATCTGACAGTTAACTTAATATAAATCTTCAATGCACCTGTGTAAAACTTCCTTGCACAAAAATGTCACAAAAATTAACTTGCAGCACTGTGCCTCTGTTATCAGACTTTCTCTGATTAAAAGTAGGATGTTGCTGGATGATTTTACTGTGTATTACAGTTCTCTGTTCTGCACTGGCAGAAAAGTATGGGTCTGACTGATCATCTTAAGTTGATGTCATTAGATTTTTCCTTTATTTTCTTTTTTCCCCTCTTTTTTATTTGTTGTGTGAATATAAAAAAATGACACATCTGAGCTCACTATTTCCTGACATTTATTGACTGTTTGAAAAATATGCAGGGCCTTTCCCTCACTAATAATGAGCTCAGGGCAAGCAGGCAGTGTAAATCCACTTTAGGCTTCAGCCACAGGTGCTTTCCCCATGCCCATTTTTTTTTAATATCCATTACTAGCAGTCCTGACTGTTTCTCTTTGTTTTAGGAGACATTACAAGAAAGCCTGAGGAACACTAAGTTTTGCTGCCTGATCTCTTCTTACTGGCATATAGTCATAAGCTACAAGGTGACTGCATTTTTCATAGAGTAAATTACTTCAGTTTTCCACAATTTCAGTGTGCACTCAGTACCAGTTTTTCTATAATCTTCCAAATCAGACAGGTTACTGTGAGGGAGTAAAAAGATAGAAAATATTACCATGGTTTTTTTTGTTGTTTTTTTTTTACTGATTTGTCGTATGAAAAAGTTAAAATAAACACTCTAAGCATACTTGATAACTATAATCAATATTTGAATAAGAACTGTACAAAATATTGATTTTGGTTGACTAGTGTAACTGTGATCAGTGCGAATAGTTTCCATTCTATAAGACTGTCATAATTTCAATTTCGACATGTTTGCATTGACCTTTGGAGAGGATCTTTGATGCTGAAGAAGATGAAGAGCCAGATGAGGCCTAAGAGGCTGACACTGTACAGATGGGCTAAAACACTTGGATCAGACTGTGCTTCCTCTTACTAGTCAGTTTGAATGTCTTTACAGTTGTTTTACAGTTCTTTTAGTGCTTTGCATCTTTCTCTTACAGTTTTTTATTTGTAGTTGTATCTCGGGACACTCTTTGCCTTTTTGTGGTCATTTTGGGTCTCTGGGGTTGTTTTGTGTCCCTCTTTGTCCATTGCTTATCCTTATAGGATCATCTTGCATTACTTCATTTCCATTGTTTGTTATGCTTCTTGCACCTCTTTACACTTATTTTATGTGTCTTTGTGAGTCTCATAGTGGCCCTTTTTATCTTACTGTGACGGGTTTGAGTCTCTTTATGACTGTTTTTGGTTTCTTCGTGGTTTCTTTGTAACTCAGAACTGATATTGCATCTGTGGCTATTTTGTGTCTCTGTGCAGTTATATGACTGACTTTGCAATAAGAAATATTAATTTAATAGTTAGTTTCAAACAGATGGTTTGACCCAGGTGAAATCAACCTTATGTTAACTGGACAGATTGAAGTATTCATCCATGCAGTGGTATCAGAAAAAGTCTCTCCTCTTCCTGCCTTTTTTCTTTTTGTTAGCATCTATTTACTTAATCTACTGGTTTGCACACTTCAAGAAAAAAATGTTAGTACTTCTGATGTATCACAAGTCCATTCATCTCGCCTTATCAGTAGATAGTAACTGTACACAATCCTCTGAATTAAGCATCTCTCCACCAATCCCTGTTTTGTGCTTACCTTTCTTCTCCTTTCCATCTTCTTCCATTTCCCCAGCACCCAGCAGAGTGAAGATGATGCCTGTCTGTGAGTTGACACCTACAGCTGTCACAAGCATCCTTCCTGAGCCCTCCATCACGTGGGTACCTTAAGGTCCAAACAGATTACTTGTTTATTGTTGATTTTGAGACCAGCTGTGCTTGCATATTTATTCCCCCAAATAGCTACATATACAAAAAATATATCATCATATAGAAATAGCAAAAAGCAAACCTGAAAAAGAGAAAAAAAAAGAAAAAAAGCCTTTGGTCCCAAACCAAATATGGAAAGTGGCTTAGACAGTACGAAGTCATGAGTTCTGTGTAAGGTTTGTTTAGTAGGGTAACTATGGCGCTGACAGAAAACTAAATTAAAGCTATTTGTCTAAAAAAAATGCAAGGTTATAAGGTTATCAACATGTTTTTTGCCTGGAGTCAAGGCGAGTCTTTGGGCCCTATCGTACACTTTGCGCTGCTCGCCAGTGGCACATTGGGCGTGGCAAGTTAAAAATTAATTCAGGGGAGGTTCCAGGTCAACCTTTGCCGCCTTGATCCAGGAGCAGCAGAGGAATCCTTACTCTGCTCCGCCCAATGCGCCGCTGGCGCACAGCCGGTAGTCCAATCAGCTGAGTAGAATCATCTCATCAATTCATAGGTGTTTCTCTGACCAAAAATGAATGAACCAATTGGAGAATCCACTTTCATTCCATTTAAAGGCTGGTCCCGCCATGCACCAGTGGCGCGGGCGTATTGGTATCGTACACCCAGCACAAAAACGGCTGGGTGTACGACTACAAGGATTTATTTATTTATTTATTTATTCTTTCATTCATTTGTTCATTTATTCGGCCAGACGGGAACAATGCTCAATGAATGTATTGTGTCAGACAGCTCTCAGCTGACCCCCCCTTAAGTCAAAATGTTTAGAAAGCAAACATTTCCATATTTTGTTATTTCTATTTCTACAATATATTTTCGCCTGTACAGGCAAACGCACACATATGCAGGCACGCACGCACGCATGCACACACACACACACACACACACACACACACAGGCACACGCCTAAAAATTTAATTCATTATGTGAATAGAATATATATATGGTAATTAATGGTTGATCGCCGCATGTTGATATTAAATTTAAACTAAGAAAGGCGATTCAGCGTGAGGATACTGAACTCTTTCCTCATTGTTCATTTTATAGATAATTATTATTCAATCCCTGTTTTCTGATCAAATAAATACTCTGACAGGAACAAGGAAGTTTGCTCGCTTAACCAAACGAGAGATTTACACACTCCCATACGCACGCTGTTTACTTCAAACTTCATATTTTGTGATCAAAAATATTTTCAAAGGACATTTTACTAACTTCACTAAATGTGTCCAAAGCACATCTAAATATTTTATGCTGCTGAGAGGCAAAAAAAAAAGGTGTGTTTGATTGTGGAGAAGTGTGTGAGCATGTTGGCCAATTGTGCCCTATCTTACGGTCCAGGCTGTTTTTACATTTGCGCCTCCATTTAGACCAGGTTTTGGCTGGTTTGAACTCCTGGCGCATTTGACCTCAAACACACAAGGACACGCCTCCATTCTGCCTTCATTCTCAAACCTCTGCCCCTGGGCGCACAGACCCGGCGCAAGTGGATTTACTATCTTAGACTTGTGGCAAAAATGACTTTGCGGGCCGCCGGTTGGCTCACTGGTAGCGCGGCCCATATAGCGGCGGTTGCAAGTTCGATTCCGGCTCCGACCCTTTCCGCATGTCTACCCCTCTCTCTGTCTCCCGTTTCAACTCTGTCCTATCTAATAAAGGCCAAAAAGCCCCAAAATATATCTTAAAAAAAAAAAAAAAGACTTTGCACGGGGTGTAAGATAGCAATGACACCTGCGCCACTAGCGCACCACGTTTGCACCGGGTGTAAGATAGGGCCCTTTATGGTAATGTAGTAGGAAACAGTGATACTTAGTATAAGTCCCTTTTGGGTTTTATTTTCTTACATCACAAATCTATTTTATTGAAAGTATTGTGAAAGGTAAAAAATGACAGAACAGGTGGTTGCTGCTGTGGCTAGAATTAGACTGATAGGAGCAGTGGTACTGAACCAAAACAGTGCCAGAAAAAAAAAAGAAAAGAAAAAGCTGTGAACATAGTGAGCCAAAAGAAGCTAAACAACTGATAGGTCAGATGAGAATTATCTCCGAATTAGTCATTGGGTACTTTATTTATCCATCCTTTGAACACACAGGAGAAATGCAAGTTAAAAACTTGCCACTGAACCAGGATCTCTCTGACACAACTCCAATCAAAAATAGAATATTTTGAGCTTCACTAAAGCCGTATATATTACTCTGTAATTGCATTTAATTTTATTGCATTGTCAGGTGTCTCAGTTATTTTGTCCAACCAAAAATAGTTTCTGCAGGATGTAATAAGATAGTCTCTAAAGGGATGACCTTGCACAGTAAATTAAAAAAGGTAGAGAGTCGCCATGATGTCATCTCGTGGTTTAAGGACCAGTATTTTAAAGCCTGGAGCGTACCAATATGGCTGTCGCCACTTTGGCATTTTGGAACCAGAAGTGATCATGTTTGGACAAGGAGGTTTAGCTGGGATGGATGCACATTACTACCAATGCCTGTCTAATGCCGAACTGAATGTCAAGAAAAATCTATTCATCCTTTGCTATACTCCCTTATCTTTTCCAGAGATGCTGGGGGCTGGAACAGATCCCAAATGACAAGAGGCAGGTACACCCTGGACTGGTCGCCAGTCAATCACAGGGCGGGCAAAGGCAGATAACCATTCACACTCACAGTCTTACCTAAAGGTAATTTAAAGCTGCCAATTACCCCAATCTGCATGTGACAGTGCGAGGAAGCCGCAGTACCTGGAGAATAGCCACACAGGCAAAGAGAGAGAAAGCAAACTCCACACAGAGAGGCCCCAGGCAGCCAGCAGGTTTGAACTCGGAGCCTTTTGACTATGTGGAGCCACTGTGCCACTGTGCCAAAACAGCAAAAATAAAAAAACCTGGAAACAAACCTGAGAGCAGCATAGGGTCCTTATCCACAGACTTGCGTACATGGTCAGACTCTCCTGTAAGAGAGCTTTCATCTAGCTTCAGGTCGTTGCCTTGGACCAAGATACCATCAGCTGGCAGCAGGTCCCCTGAAACCAAACATACACTGATTAGTCACACATCTGAGTCGTCTTATAGTTTATATCCATTTTTAGGTAGACAATTGTTGCTCAACAGTGATATTTTGAATGAGTATCTTTTATGGACATATGCATTATGTAAAACACCACTACATGTTGCAGATGTAGTATTGCAGGAAATATAGAAGATTGGTCGGGAGGTGATTGGTGATTAGCTTAGCTTAGCAAAAAGGCAGGATGCAGAGGCTAATTTAGCTCTGTTTGAAGACAAAACAACAAACGTACCAATATCTTAAATTTTATAAAATTGACACATTAAATCTTGTTGGATTGATTCATACACTATAATAAATGAAAAAAAATGTTGTTGCTTTAGTATGCAAGTCCTAATAAAAATTACAACTGATCATTTTTCACATCTTTTTCTTGCACACAAATAAAAACAAGTTCTTTAATATTTATTGGTAGTATTCAAGCAGCCTAGTTTTGTAACCTTTCAACAGAGTTAGGCTAACTGTTTCCTTTTGCTGTCAAACTACATGTTTAACATGTTCTAATTAAAAAAGTTTGACACGATCAGTCAGTATTGGAGGAAGATTCACAGTTACATTGTCAATGTTATCAAAAGGCAATATGTGCTCTGTCCAAAACTTTATATTTTAGGGGACTGTACAGTGCTGTCTTGTTTTCCACAATCGCTGAAATATTGGACACAGACTGGTATCATGATTGGTCGAC
>JAQNCA010000002.1:1267553-1283573 GCA_029783725.1 Acanthurus tractus | reverse complement strand
AAGTCACGCACGAAGGCACGCACGCACTCACCGACTCACCGTGCAGGCCGAGCTCAAGGACATCAGCATCAGCGCGCGGGCGGGGAGGCAGAATCCCCGTTAATCTGCGTGTGTGTGGAGCGGAGAATGTCCCAAATTGGATGAGAGGACAGGCTGCGGAGGGACTGGGGCTGCGGCAGCAGCCAGGAGTCCGGAGGAGTAGGGGGATGAAAGACGACGCTGTGCTGATGAATATTCCGCTCCGCGCGGTCACCTGACGGTTGGACGGCGGAGTTCTGCGGCTGTTGAGGAGAGAGAGAGCGAGAAAGAGAAAGAGAGAGTGAGAGAGTGTGTGTGTGAGAGAGAGAGGGAGAGAGAGAGAGAGAGACAGACAGAGAGAGAGAGGATGCGCCGGGTTGAGGGTTTAAACACCTCCGCTGTGGGGAGGGAGGGCAGTCCGTGCGCCAACACGAAGGCTAGCTGCTCCCGGTGGTGAGGCAACTAATTTTCCTAAGTTTAGTTAACTACCGGGGCACTGGCAGAAAAAGAAAAGAAAAATAGAAAAGTAACGACACGGTGAGAGGAGAAGCTCATGCGACATCTTTGGAGGAGGAGGAGGAGGAGGGGTTGAGCCGCTGCGAGAGCCCGCGCGCACAGGAGCTCGGTCGCAGCATCCACGAGAGAAATCAAAAGAGGGAGGGGTGGAGAGCTGCTCTAAACGTCACCCCCACCTACGGCGGCGTGATGACGACACCAGACACATCGCAGTTTACGCTTTTTGTGTAGGATATTATCAGTTGGAATATAGAGTCATTTCTTAAAAACACTGTCGGCCTAGATGATCCCAAAGGACCCGAGGGCGACATACTCTGCCCGTTGAGCCATTTCCTGAATGACGTAGGAATCATTCCGTTTATTCATACCATGCCCTGTAATGTTAATCTAGGGAGTGGACATGTCTTAAGTAAGCCAAACCGTCATAACCATACACGACAAGATGCCATGTAAGATTAGAAACCACTGTGTATCATCACTTTTTAGGGGCATTCCAATCCCTTTTCTGCAAAAAGAACCTCCCAAAACAAAATCAAAATCAAAATTCATTTTCCATTTAAAGAGAACTAATCAAAAGGTCTGATTAGTCAGACAAGAGTCCATTTGCTCGAAATGGTATTCTGAACAGTACTCTTTTCAAATTAATTTCACTTAAAGGGATATTACCCCAAAAATAAAATTTCACCTATTTCCTACTCAGCACCATGTCAGTTGAGGCTCTGGTGACATTCTCTAATCACAGAGCCCATCTCAAGCTCCACTTAGGGACAGAGCTCTGTGCCATGCTGGTGCAATAGAAACCCATGGTGGCCACGAACTCAACCGTGAAAAACAACAGACAGAAAAACACAACATGCCTCCATACTCCCTGTGCTGAAAGACTCAGCAGTCTGATCTGACAGAGTTAACGTCACTGCTGCGAGACAAATTGGATAGTTGATTTTTCTGGACACTTGGATGACACCACATGAGCAGTATGGAGGCATGTTATGTTTTTCTTCAGGTGTCTTTTTTAACTGGAGTCCGTGGCCACCGTAGGCTTCCACTGTATCAAAATGGCGCAAAATTGTTCCCTCTGTGAAACTCAGGGAGGGCCATGTGGATTAGAAAATGTCACCAGAGCCTTCATCAGCATAGTGGTGAGTGGAAAATGTGTGAAATTTCAATTTTGAGTGAACTATCCTTTTTATGTTTAGTAGAGAAATTCAAAAATTCAAGTGGTTGACCACTGCCACATCTGCTATGTGGAAACAGTTCTGTTTTGTTTAGAAGATGAACAGTTACAAGGAGATGAGAAGAAATAGGATTAACATGCAGATGGAAATAGTTTTTATACAGTATTCCAAAAAAATGGAAAGCAAATAAGTAAATAGGATTTAAAGATTTGTGACTGCAGCAAGGGAAAACTATGATGGGAAGAAAACTGTAATCTCACTTTTTGATTATACTTTGCTACATCAAAAACGGGTACACACTACCTAAATAGGGAATTAGATTGCATAAAGAAAAAAAGGCAAATCCATGGGAAAAGTCTTAAAACTACTGCACAACAAGTGGCTAATAAAACACTTTACAAGGAGAAACTCTATTTAAAATCGGTCATTTTGCAGTGGTGTTATTAGCTAAATGCACTTTTAAGTATTAAAAAGCAAAGTACTCTTCATTCAGAAAAGCAGCCCCTGTAACTGATATTAAATCTGACATTAGAAGGTTAAGGTGAGGGTAGAGGTGGAGCTAGTTTTAGTCCTTTATGCAGGAATACATTTGGGTAGCAGTGGCTTGCAACCTGGGGGGCTCAGACTCCTCAAAGGTCACAAGATAAATCTGGGTACGTCCTGGGATGATTAACGGGAGAAAACAGCTAAACAAAGCAACATGGAAAACTGAGAGGAGAAACATCTCTTAGGTAGAACAACTTATCTGCATTTGGTTTGATATTTGCCAATGTGTTGTATTTCATCAGGTTATCATTACATTTTTATGTGAAATATCAAAAGTAAATATTAACTATAGCATATTGATTAAATAAAAAGATTTGAAAGTACAGTATTTCCTTTGAAATGTATAAAGGCGAAAAATGGCAAACAAAAGTAAAAAAATATCTTAAAATTGTACTTGCACTCATGTAGATGAGTATATGCACTTGCTGTGCTTTCCATCTCCTCGTACCTTAATGTTCATTATGATAAGTCATACTGCTAAGTCACAGTATTCAAACCTTGATTATAAATGTTTGTTTTGCTCTTGTCTTTGATGGATGAACATATGAGATTCAACATATTAGCACTTAATAAAAAAATTCTATTTGCTGGGCTAAGCATTGATGTCTGGTTTTGGTAGAGCTCAGGGCCAGATATGTTTTACATTTTAGGCAGCAGAAACAGCAGTTTTTATTAAATTAAGACAAATGACAAACAAGTGCAACTAACTGAATTAGAGACTTCTTGGACTCATTGTGTGGATGGCGAGTCAACACTGTGCAGTGCAGTGCAAAAACTGTATACTTCCTATACCTTTTGGACACCGTGGAGCAGAAAGGACACTAGAGGATTTACTCACCACCTTGGAGGGCATTTGACTGGTCCAAAGCTCATTGGTCTGGAGGAATAAACCCTATGTTGACTGAGGTGCTCAGAAGCAGAAGACCCTCCCTCTTCTTTTCTGTGCCATCAAAATGAGTCAAAGCCTGGTGGTGTTTTTTTGTTGTGCTAAAAGATGGCTCAACTAAGTTCTTAATAACCAAAAAATTTTGCGTACTTTTCATGCAGCCCCCAACAAATACTCACATGAACTCCAGCACCTGACAGCCACATCCCCACATCCACATGCATGGCTATACCCAACTGGCTTCTGTCAAAGCTTGTTATGCAGCAAGCCAGTGTGAGGAGAAAGAGGAGAAATGTATTTATAGATGAAACAGATGAACTTATTAATAGATATCCTCTACACTGCAGGGAGATGGACCGCAGACTTACCCGTTCATGTAGACACACACATGCACACACACATCTTGATGAAAAGCTTTGTTGCTGATTTTATCTTTTACGCTTCTTATCTTTAACTGTTCTACACCATCTTCCAGAGGCACGTACAAGAAAAAAAATCAGACATAGTTTCTTTGTGGATGAGTACTAATTTCTTTTATTATTGCTACAAATATACACAAAAAATGTCCCTTGTCTCCTTTCAGACTCTTCATCTGGGAAAAAGTGGAATTTTCTAAGAATAGGTTTCCTGTCAGATTAGTGGCCATGTCTCACACACACACACACACACACACACACACACATATATATATATATGTTGCCCTGGAAGATATTGTGTAATATACAAGGCCTCTTTGCTGGATGATTTGTGCTTATTTTTAAGATCCTTGGAAGATCTGACTTCTTCACCCCCTACCACATCATCAGGAATCTGCCTTGCTTGACCCATGTCAGAGGAAATATAGACTTGTCCTATCATTTAACCATTGTTGTGCCATAGAAAGTTCTTATAGTCGTACAAGAATGTGACATTTTAATGACTGTCACTCCGTAGTTAAACACATGATCACTACTATCACTACCAAAAACTTTTTAGTTTAAAAATTGTGTATAAAACTCAATTAAAAGTTCATCAGATGCATTTCCTCTGTTGAGAAGAGGTCTCACACCTTTTGGGTATTGAATTAGTTGTATAATTCTTCCTTTCATATAACAAACTGTTAAACATTACATGTTCTATCAAATATTCGACTGCACAGCTGCTCTGAGACCTGTATGCCTCAGAGGCACAGGGCTGTTTTTTCAGGTGATTGTGCACAGAGATAAAATGTGGACAAACAACAAACTTAATTTGGAAATCAGCCCAACTGATGCTTTACTTTCATCTTAGGCATGATAAATTTACACAATTTAAAATACCTGAAGAAAGAGTTGGATTTTATAGTATAGAATTATCTCTCCAAAGAAGCTAATCAAAGTGAGGCTTATCTTACAATGCCAGTCCAACTATCAATATACTAAATTACATCACTATTGAACTCATCCATGCAGCCATCACTGCAGTGCTCAGGGTGGACAGTTCAGTGCAAGTGATGTAAAGATGGCTTTGATTGAATTTTGTGTAAGTGACCCATCAGAACCAGTTACTTATTGTTAGAAATCTGTTACTACACCAGATTTCTAACAATAGGCTTATTCTTAACGTTCTTTAAAATACATTGAATATTGAAGAGTAGCTTCACTGCAGCTGTTTTGCTTTTCACCCTGCAGTAACGTAGCAGTGTACTCCAGAGTGTGTCAGTGCAGTTTGCATTGGTGGGTGTAGTTACAGGTGCCACACTCACTCATACCTGTTAAAACCAAGTTTACACACTCCGAGCTGTTTTCAGCTAGCCAACACTTTTATTTCACAATGAACTATATTTCTTCTTTACCCCTAAATTTGTGTGCCCAAGATAAAAAAAGAGACCTTTTTCTTCCAGTATATGTACATGTTCCATATTCAGTAACAATCTGTCCTTCCCCAAAAGACAAGGTGACTTAAACATATTTTTTCAATTACTTTTCCTGGGTTTAAAAAAAGGGTTAAACATTTTCTGCCAATGTAATGAGGAAGCAGATTAGCTGAGTTTTCAACCATGCTAGCCAACCATTGGGAGGACTGCCATGAAATTCACAATCACCACATAGTAAAATCCTATTTGTGACTTTTCTTCTCGTGCCACCTTGAAGTTGAAATCAGGGGTTTTGAGTGAACTTATCTCAACAGCTATTGGATTGTGAATTGTATTGTAAATTTGATGCAGACATCATGTTCCTGAATTCTAAATATTTTGGTCCTCTCTCATCATACTGAGGCCTAACGCAGTCATCAGGCCATTTGTTAATGGCAAATGGACTACATTAATATAATGTTGCTCTGGTCTTTACTTAATGTGTTTTACAAGACAAGTCATCATTCATCAATTCTCTACCAAGTGTCAACCTACTCATCAGGAACTTATACGCACACATTCACCCACCAGTGGAACAGTCATCAAGGGGAACGTCCTCTCTAGAGCCAGTGTTTTGTTTGTCCACTCTGGGCATGGCAGCACAACATGGTGGGCTCGGTAGAAAAGAACCAGCTTCCACTGTCAGTGTGGAGGACTCACTCTTAGGAAAGGAAGACAAGACCTGTACTTTCAGGAGATACACTGATGAAAATATACTTTTGTATTATGTTTAATTTCTGCCATATTCCACAAATAGATCCCCACAAATCCTACACATTCCCTGCACTGTTTCCCCTGCACTTCAAAGTGCAGCTTCATAGACCAATTGGCATTGGCTTCTTGTTGAATCCTAAACTGTTCACACATACATACATACACACGCACGCATACACACACATACTTTCTCTCCCCTGAATCTATTGTCTATGCATTAGGCATTTACAGTGTTTAGGAGCACTTGCTTGATGTCTGAAAGGTCTGAGGCTGAAGGCTGCAGAGCTTTTATCAGTTCAAGGGCACTCAACTCGTAGACTGCAGGCGTGATGTAACATTAACATTCTAAACTGTCATTTTGATATAAACACGCATGCACATAGAGACATACACACACAGCTGGTCTGGTTGTGTGTGTGACCTTCTGACTTCCCCTCAAGCCCAGAGTAAAGGCTGAAGTGATGTGTAAGCAGATCAGAGGCATACAGCAGAGGGGCGAACACAGCAGGCTGGAAAGTGTCTAAGTGTGAAACAAAGATGAGCTCCCTTCCTTCTCTTGCCATTTTTCCTCTTCTCCTTTTTCTCCTCACCCCTCCTACCTTTAGGAGATCCTAAATTCCCTCTCCTGACCCCTTTCAACTCTTAGCCATCCATATCACTCTTTTTCCCCTACACCTCAGACTCCTTCCCATCTGATGGTTAATTCATTAAGTCTGGCTGAACATGCACCCTCTCCATTATTAATATAACATTAGGAAGACAGAGGGAAGAAGAGAAAAGGGAAGAAGGGGAAGTAAAAGGGATGAAACATAGAAGAGGAGAGAGGAAAGATGCTGGAGACATACGGAAGAGGAGAGAAGAAAAGGAGTGGAGGAAAGATGAGGAATTCAGGAAAGACTGATAAAAGGAGACAGAGAGGTGGAGGACAAAGGGGATGGAGAGAAAGAAACAAGGTGGAGATGGGCAATAAGGAATGGAGCAAATGAAGAGCATCTAAGAGAAAGACAGCCAGATTTTTCCCCAGCAGCTACACAAGGGAGAGGCAAAAAAACTGTTTCAGAAGAGAGTGACAGATAAGAAGAGAGGGAATGTGTCAGGAAGAGGAATACTGTATGACACGTGATGCTATCGAGATGCACGCAATGTCCCTTGTCCCGTGAAAAGAGGCTGAATGCATGAGGGGGAGAGCAAGGAGGAAGAGAGGTGAAGACAGAAAGAGACTTAAATATGTCCACGATGATCATGTGACCATGACTTATTTAACCTGTGTACACACTCATACACAGAGACCTGATTTTAGAAAAGAATGTATATGAGAATAAGTAACACTCCTCTTTTAAAAATATTACTATCCACACAGCTGGCAGTGTTAAAGATCTTTGTTCATCAAAATGTTCCTAAAACACCTACACATTTAAAAAATCAGGGCAAAGTGACCTCAAGTCACCTCCACACTCATGTTGTTTTTTGCCCTGAACTAAGACCAACTGAGTTGCAGAGTTGGGGCTACCTCTAGTTCTATCGAGGCCCTTGGCTGCAGTCTGCAACACAGTTTCTTACATGTGTGTTCACAGTAGTTTTCATTGTGAGCTTTTGTAAACGGGAACCTCAGACTAATTTAACATTCTCCTTATGGCCAAGAAATCATAAACTTTAAATTTAGGACATTTCTGTGAGAGTTCCATTGTGTTTTATCTATAAAGTTCTTATTTATGATTTTTTAAATATCTACCGTGTTTGACTGTTTCTCAATGTCAGACATTCCTGACTTGTCTGTGACAGTCAGTCATGATAACTGGTTACCAATGATATTGTAAATCTTTAAAAATAGCTCACAATTATATATGGTTTAATTTACGAGGCTCAACAGTTTCCTACAAGAGCTGGGCACTCTTGTTTTTTTTTCAACAAATATCACTCAAGTAAAAGGAAAGAGTTATTGTTTGAGAATATTACTAGCAGAAGATTAAAACATATATGCTGCTCTTGGGAGTGTGGTGGCAGAGAAGCGCATGTGGGATCAAATTTTGTTCAACGAAGAGTGTTAAATTGTTGGACAACCAGGGAGCTCTGTGGCACAGACAAGTAAGCTGTGTCAGGCTTTGATGCACACATAATTATTGTCAGTATTGTCACTTCATTTTCTAGGGGTGTGGGGGCTTGACAAGACTTTTTTGTAACTATTTGATGAAAAAACCTCTGGGATAAAAGATCAGAATTATACTTAAAAAATGCTAAAGCCATTATGTAAATGAATGCATCTAAATGTAAATGTATACCTTACACAATAACAGCAATGGTGAGGAGAGTTCTGTGTCTTAAAAGCCGAGGACGTATATTGATATCCACCTTAAAAAAAATCTAGTTTTCCATGTTGCATGCAGATCTATAACAAGGTTTCCTGGATTCTAAAGACTTGAACTACAGATTTACTATTTTTTATCATCCTTAAATACAAGAATAGTACGGATCTTTCTGTTATCACCATTCCAATGCATTTTTATTGATCTGTTAGTATTGAATTAATTCTTCAAAAACTTTTTTTAAAAATTGTTTTACACAAAAAGGGGAAGACCTTTACTTCAGATTCTCCCATCCAATACATGCAGTAGTATTTGTAGTTTAGGAACTTCAGTATGCTACAAGCCTGAAAGATCACACACCAGAAAGCAAGAAATGTATCCCTCTGGTGGCAATAGATGGTAGTGCACATGCGTTTGGGTCACAGCTCACAGATTAACTGGGGCAACTCACCGTGTTTCTCTCTCACATTCACACAGACACAAGTTCACAAACACACCTGAACCCTGAAGCTTACACACAGAATGTAAAACATGGACACACTCGCACACATAGAGCTCTTATGTGTTTCCCATGTGGATTCTTCAGATGCACTTGGCTTCCATGTCGTAGAGTTGAAGAAGGTCTGAGATCACACTGTCAATGTCTGCTTTGGTCACGTCCTCACACAGCACCTACACACACAAACACACATACACACATACACACAGACTTCAGCTCCACACCTGGCCTCAATAAACAGCGGACATCAAAGGTGCACACTCTATTTCAAACGACCTACATTTCATTGCCTTGAGGACTGAAGTGGAAATCCATAACAAATCCTGAATTTTTCATTTGCATTTGAATAAGTGACTTAAAAAAATTGCTTGGTAATGGAAAACTATAACTATAACATTGCCCTTCGATTAATACTCAACATTTACAAGGGTTACTTTGAAGACTAGTTGGAGCTGGATGGTCAGGTGATGCTTTGGTTAAAGCGCAAACTGTAATTTATACAAAGCTGGAGGCTTGCTGTTGCCATGACCCTAAAAACAGAGGACAGCTGTGCAAAGCTACAACTACTGTTTGTATCTGTTATCTCGTAAACCTTCCTTGAAGAACACATACACACGAATTAATTCTTACTCCGGCATTGCATCCTGACAGGATAGGGCCAGCAAATTTACACAGAATTTCAGAGTATTGACTCCCATCCATCTTCAACATTAACCCTTTATTTTATTGTATTTATTGCAGAAACTACAATCCAAAATATAAATAAGTAAAATATGTTTTTTATTCTCTATGAGGCAACAAGACTTCTCTGGTCAAGATCATGGATGACTCACTGCTTGTTGCCATCAAAGGCCTTCACTTCTTTTAATCCTCTAACATCAGCTCAGCCATGGGCACAAAAGCCCACAATGTCTTAAGCAGCCACCTGAGAAACTATGCTGTCATCAGTACTGTGCAGCTGGGTTGGTCTCCCTGTCTGCATGTATGCTGAGTCTTTCTCTGTGCTTGGAGAAGCCCTCTTGAGCTCAGTTAGTTTCCCTCTTCAGGTTAACCTAATTACTTAGTTCCAACCTGGAACCAACTTTTTAAGATCCAAAAGATCTTATGCTTGAAAGGATTCAAATTTAGGTGTGCGAACTGGAATAGATTCCATATTCAAGGAGAAAGCCTAACAGCGTTTTCTTTTTAAATCTCTTCTGAACACTTTAAACTAATGGCATTTTGTTAATAGTATTTATTTAAATCATTAAAAAACTTAACTTTATAATTTAAAATCTCTTTTTCATTGTAAAAGCATTTTGCAACTATGATCAATTATAATTACTACAATTTCTGCATCCTTGAGGCTTCTATAAAGTTGTCATAGTCAACAGTTTTCCCTGGGACCACTTCAATGGTGTCAAGTCATGTGAAAATTGGCCTGTGGAGATATTTTCTCTGATCAGGCACAATACCAGTGAATTCCTTAAAAATGTGATTTTTTTAGTGCTTGTAGTATTGGGTGGAGACAAAACCTTCATGTATTTCAAGTGAGGAAAATACAGACATAACATTTGCTGGATACAACTAGAAATAAATGAGAAAAGTTTTTTTTGTAGACCAACTCTTGAGGCTCAACTTTTTTAACTTGATGCGATGGCTTGTGTGTGACCATGGCAACCAAGCTCTTCACCAGCAGTGAACGTACACATTAATTAGGAGAAATGGTCCTGGAGCAACATCTGCAACACAGTATCTGATTATCTGGTCATTGACAATAAACCCCATTATTGATTTATTGATGATGTTTTAGTGGAACTATATCCTCTTACTGAAGATGTTTAGCTGCATGATGAGATTAAACCAGGTGGACAACAGCATCCTATGGTGCACATCATGCAAAGATCACAATACCAGTAGCTGCTGGCACCAAATTAAATAAGAGAACTGTATGCTGTCAGGAGCAACAGTGGCCGCTGTTCACCATGTATAGCACCTTAACTCTTCCACTGACAGTGCAACTACTTTAACTGACATTTTAACTGCTCTCATTTGCTTTCATACCTACTGTTAGATCAATTACTGTGCACACTCCAACTTTTTCATCTCCAAGGCTTCAGCTGCTACTGAAACCAAAGGTGTTTCAGTCATTCATGATTTAGTTGTTGCTTTAGTGCTGTTTAAGAGTCTGATTAACTGCCTTTAGCTCATATTCTTTGACTGATGACTCAATTGATCTCAGTGCTTCCTCAAAATAAAATTAAGTTCAGTTAATTTTGGAATGACATGCAAGAGGCCAGTTGTTCCATATCTCCTAAATGAGTCATGTGTTTGTGACTGTTAGCTTAGCTTAGCTGTTAGCGTGGTGAAAATATTTATATTTTACATTCATATGAAGGTCCACATACATGCATAGCCTCCTACTCACTTGTTCTTTTTTCAGTCAATGAAACACACACTGCAAACACACACCTGCCACCACTCTTTCTCTCCGACAGGCAGCTCCACTCCATAGCTGTTTAAAGCCAGGTATAGTGTTGCTATGGCGACATGCTGGGGTTTGTGGCGGATGCACATGGCTCCATGGTAACAGTCTCTAAGCAATGCCCAGGAAGTCTCCGCAACAGGGGTTCGAGACCAGGCATGGCGGTTTACAAGAGACTTCACAGACAACAGATAGTGAAGTAAATACTGGAAGAGACCAAGAGAAAACATCATGATTATGTGTATGTGAGTTCTGTACAGGCTGTTTGTTTCAATTCAGATTATTTTAACAGAATTATGTGTGCAAGTGTGATCAGTCAATCATTAACCCACTTCAAATCACATAAGCCCAGATTACACAGCAGATGTACACAAACACACTGGGGCAAATGTGAGAACATTAGACAGTAACAGTGACAGACCAGGAGGGACAGGAATAAGTGCACATACACAAACAGAGGAGTGCACACACATCTACCTTGTGAGGGTGTTGGAAGGAGACGTGAAAGTTGAGCTGTCGGAGGATCAGGAGCTCACACTGCACCACACTGTCCCTCAGGTCCCAGAATTCCTTGTTACATTCTAAAGGGGCGCTGCCACTATTAAAATACCTACAAGGGAGGAGCAAGAGGAAGGAAGGGAGGAGGGAAGGTGGAGGTGGAGGTGGAAAGCATTCAAGGTGACCACTTTTAAAGTAATGTAACACAAAAAAGAATCCACTGCTTTCAAAATATCCTTGAACTGACAGCTGGTTAAAAAAACTTAAATTAAACAAAGATTTGATCGAATGGGATGGATATTTTCACGATATCTTGACATTCTATAGACCAGATGATTTACCTAATAGTTTAAAAAATAGATTGATCGCTGAAAATAGATCATTCAGGGTCAGAATACTGGAAAGCTTAAATTTCTACAGTTCCACCACAACAATGCAAACTTCGTCTTTCATCTTCATTAGACCGGCTCAAGACCGAGCGGGGAGATGGACCCATACCCTGTTTTTTTCAACTCCCTCTTCAAAACAATGTATTCTCTAAATTACTCAGAGTTCAAAAACAAGGCACATGCTTACTGACAATGACACTATTATTCTTGTAAAATCAAAAATTCAAATAAAACTGAAACCCTGTGTTGGCTAACTGATGATGAGGAAAATAAAATTATTGTGTTTTTTTGATTCTACAAAAATGCCAAATATTTACTTCCTTCAGTTTCTTAAATGGAAAAACTTGCAGTTTTTCTTTGTTTTCTTTGATGGTAAACCACATGTATTTGGGGTTGGTACCACTTGTTGAACCACATACTTCATTTGTCACCTTGCACTTTGGAAAATTGAGACAATTTTTTAACATGATCTGACACTTTATAGACTAAAAAGTGCATTTAGTTCATCTGTTCTGAGCGATAAGAATCTACTTCTTTATTCATTTTAATAAAAGAGTTCCTCACTGCTGTCAGAGTTTTTCGTTGAGATAAAACTAGGACAAAAACCTTTACTGACATTTCATATCTAAAAGCTGACTGTGTCCAAGTGATAGGCCTCTATTTGCCAGGTTTCACTGCCTGTTCCCCCAATATTATCAAACACTCAGATAAGCATGAGTAATTCTGCTCTCAGCCGAATCATTTTGCAGTGTATACCTTTGATAGTGACCACTGACTGCACACATTACCTGTGGCTCACATTGATGATGTCACGGGTTCTGATGTGCTGCTCCTCTACCTTTCCAGCCAGGTACAAGCAGCTCATGGCCACCAAGTAGGGTTCATACGCACATATGCTTACACGTTCAAAGAAACGGTGATACAACACACATGCTGTGGCCACAGGCACTGAGCGCATACCCAGCTTAACTCCTGTGGAAGGAAGGGCACCCTCATTTTAAGATCAAATTTGCTGTTTCATCATCTTTGACAGACTCATTCACATCTACTTACAGATCCACACATTTAATGAGGAAGCTTGATGATAAACACAGCACTGGCATTTTGTTTCACATATTATATAATTATAAATTAGAATTTACAGTTGTGGAGTTCCGTGTGAGTTCTGGATCCTGGCAAACACACAGGCTCAAAATGTCCAACCCGTGATGGGTTTATCACAGTCTTCTTACACAGCAGTAAACAGTCAATGGTAGAATCAAAAAGCTAAAAGCCGATCTACTGTTGCTTTGTTTTGCTGATCAGATGACAGGAAAATTTTACTTTAGACCAAAGTTAATAAGAATATCGAGCATATATACTGATATATTATGAATTCTCTCTTTAAAATTTTGGGAAAAGGGCTAATTACTATGTTTAAATTTCTAGCAGGGCAGCATGAATGTCATCACTAAGTTCATTTCGCCTTTGACAGGAAATAAGAGAAAAAACGTAAACGATACTATTTTTTCAAAAAGAAAAACACTTTATCAGAAAAGTTCATTGTAGGAGACGCAAGTCCGGTAAGACTGATTTAGTATCTTACAATATTGTCGTAAATATTATTCTAACATGCGCATCTTTTCTTCATTTAGCTTGTTTTGCTTCTTCAGAAAAAAAAACCTTGGGAGAAACGGACTTAAATCGTAAAGGGCTGGTGTGAGGTGATGAACTGTTACTCTAACACACGGCTCCGCGGCTCCGCGGCGCGGGTGAGAGGGTGATACCTGTCTCCACAATGAAGCGACACACGCGGAAGTGTGTCTTTACGTCCCGTGAAAGATCAGACTCTCCATCCCCGCAGGAGTCTCTCCTCCCAGCCAGCCACTCCGTGGTGGGGGGTGAACGAGAGGACGGGTCCTCCATGGCTCACACACCATAGGCAGGACTATCTCAAGACGCGGTCTCGTACAAAAAACAGGCTGTGCGGGGGTCGACGAGAGAGCAGCCAGATACAAAAAATGGCTACCAAGCTTGGCAGTTTATGGTTAACTTGCGTGTAGAAAAGCAGCCTGGGCTCAGAAGTGCAGCTGCAGAGAAAAAGATACAAGGATACGTATGTAACCTGCATCAGACCAATGTTTGGCTGTATCTCGACCACCGGAAGCACATGTTTATGCCCGGATGACGAAGTCATGGCCTACCCATCACATCCATCTGTTGGATTGGTTCGGCTCGGGCATACGTAGTGCAATTGGATAACAGTAACGAGATAAGCCAATCGGAGGCCGAGTAGGGCGGGCAATGCCTTCGCCTTCAATGCTTCAATGGGTAAAAAAAAATGCATGTATCGGAAGAAAATGTACGACTTCTGGCCGACAACACCAAAATAAAAGTTCTCACAGCTCGTAGAGGAGCGGAGCAAACATGAAAAATAAATCTAAATGCTAAATGTTAAATCTACATCTAAATCTAAATCTTAAATCGCTCGCCAAGTGTAAAGCTAAATGTTTAGATGCAAGGGGTGTGGAAGACAGGCGCTAACCTACCCACTTTGCATTATTTCTAAACATTTAGCTTTACACTTGGCGAGCGATTTAAGATTTAGATTTAGCATTTAGATTTATTTTTCATGTGTACACTTTTTAACAAGTATAGAACAGTCTGATTTGCATGAATTTCTGTCTCAAATGAAAGAAAAACGAGCTAAATGTGAGAAAAGTGAACTAAATGTTCACAAAATGTCGCCTATTAAACAGTGACTGAATTTTTACATTTGGCGCCCCACAGTTTAAAACACAAGGAAACTGAATTTGTGTAAAAAAGGAGAGATTATTATAGGCCCTAACTTTATCTGAACACGATACAAAACCTCCAGTCACAGCTTGCAAAGTAAACTCTAATGGGTCGGAAGCACTGTAATAAAGGCATCTTTCAAATAAATCAATTTATTGATGCAATCAATTTTACATTCTGGCAGCATATCTCTACAAACGCTGTCCACAAGCTCACTTATTGTTATTTTTCAGGATGATTAATCTTCTTCTTTGTTTGTGCATCCACTGCCCGCTGCGCAGTTCTTCACCCACAGCAGGACGCACAGGGAGCATGGCTGCTTTGGTTTCTGTCTCAAACTTCTGTAGTCAAATATCAGAACGGAAACGTCGGCTTGCTTGTGTTGCTATGCAACCAGTCAACAAAAACTGACGCAGAGACAGAGACAGACGCAGAAATGTCGTCCAATTATTCAGCAAACCAGGTAAACTGAACAGCAACGCACTGAAAAAGTGAAAAAGAATTAGAATATTAGACTTTTTGCAGTTCTCGGCATTTTGACATGACCCGCATCCACTCCTTGTCCTCAGTATGACAGCGCTTTCAGGTCCAAGAGGCTGCAGAACTGGTGTGAGGCCAAAAGCTCCAAAGAGGTAGCGTTATTTCAAAATTGCCCTGCAATTTCGAGAGAAGTGTTTCCGTCCATAAAGACTTGATGAATTACTTCAACCAGGGACTTTTGTTCAATTATGTGTGCAGAGACTCGCTGCACATGGGGGTCACACCACCTTTATTGCCGATGATCGAGGTCATTTGCTCCCGGAAGCAGTAAAGGTAAGAGCGTGCTGCGCTTTCACCAAAATGTCTCTGTGTCAGCGGGTCTGTGTGACCCCGCTCCCTCGTGTTTGTCTCATGCCACAGAGAGGCAGTGCGTGGCCAGACTTTCAGCGGACCTGGGATCTACCTGCTCGTATTCCAGCTCACCACATCAATCCTACAGGTCGCTCCGTGGAGGGTCTGCACAGGCTGAAGTCCTGGGGCTTTGTTCAGCAGCACACTGACAAGTCTCAGCCACACAGAGGCAGCAAAAACACAGATCGATCGAAGGATGTCGGCGAGCAGGTAGAGCAAGCCTGGAACAGGACGGGACACTTACAGTTACACATGCGTGACTTGTGCCTGGACTTGTGTCCGATGGTTTTTGAACTCCCGATGGCGATAAAAAATACGCAGCAGTCCTGCAAAAATAAAAGTAGAGTCACCGCACATGATTACAAAGGCGGCTCGCAGCGGGGAAATGGGAAGTAACGCAATCGATGGAGGGATTGTGAATTAAAGTGTATTTATTTTATAGGACAAGTGGACATTAATTTCAAAACAGGAAA
>JAQNCA010000002.1:1255317-1267453 GCA_029783725.1 Acanthurus tractus | reverse complement strand
CGCAATCGATGGAGGGATTGTGAATTAAAGTGTATTTATTTTATAGGACAAGTGGACATTAATTTCAAAACAGGAAAGGGCCGCCAGGTGCCGTCAAAACAGTGAAACAAATATAACAAAAAGAGGACTCCGTGAAACAAAATGGAGCTAAATATCTGATTACTAGGTGACAATAACTCAAATATCTCTAAAACGAAACCTAACTGACTGCTTTAGGAAACCGGTGAAAAACGACAATACAAATGAGCAGCACCGCTGAACCTAGTGTGACCAAACAGTGACAAAAGCTACAGTGAGCGCACTTAAACAGACATCAGTGTTTTGATGCTGACCCTGGCCCTCATCTGGGACACACTAGAGTCGAGCTCACACAGTACTCACGCAACAATTCCACAACGAGGAATGTTACTATACAACATTGGGGGCGTGGGGGTTCAGGGCTCCACGGCTCAGGGTCGCAGCAATTGTAATGCCTGTTTTAATCGGAAATAGCCCTTATCTAGACAACACTGCATTGGTTTATGTTTCTGAAAAGCTGACCGTGCCCTAACTTTCTGCTGCAGGGCTGCTGCGTTCTCCGGAAGCCCGTGTACAGTGCGCCGCATTAAAAGGTGTAACATCTGCTGGGGTGTTCACAAAGGGGGGAAATCCCTTCAATATCTGGTACCTGGCTGCACCTGTAGCAAGCTGCGACAGAATTAGAATGTTACCAACATATAAAAAGGCCTATACCATGAATCGTAATTATAGAGGAATTATAATTATGATTTATTTTTATTTATCATAATTAAAATTCAGTTTAAACTACTGTCAGTTTTGGTGTGCATTTTCCAAAATATAGCTCAGGTTAAAGAAAGACAGTTTTAGAGAGAATGAACACACTCATTCTCTCAAACTAAAAAAGAAGTCAAACCTGTAAGCAATGGAACGCACACTTGTGCAACTCAATAGTCACACCAGCCTTGCCACTATTTAAAGCTGATACTGCCCCTGACTTATGGTAGCTATTATTGCTAGCATTATTAAACCTGCGATTTGAGTGTTGCTCTTTGCTCTAAAAGAATCTTTAAAGGATTAAGATTTTTGCATTTATGACTATTTTCTTCATATGATGGCACCCAATTTTCTCCTGTATTTGTCCACACAGTTCAGCAAGTTTAATTATAGTTAGAGGAATCCTGCACCAAAAGACAACTATGTGTGAACCTGAGGATTTAAAAATAAGATTGTCCTGCCTAAATCTGCCCCTATGTCTGTTCAGACTGGCCTAAAACAAAATGTCTATTCCTTTCAGACCAATGGGGATGTGCAACAGGAAGGCGCTGCCCCTTCCTCTGTAGCTGATACCCAACTAGCATCTCAGGACAAGCACATCACAATAGGTGAGAGAACCACCAGCCAAAATCAAGACTTACAGGACGCTGTTCTTGTATCCACTACTCAGCTTCCTGAAGAAAAACAGACTAATCAGGTTACTGGGCGATACAGGCTGCTGAGCCAGTGCTCTGCGCCTGATGCTGGAGAAGAAACCAGTAGCAGGCCCAGTACTGGCAAGGGGAGCCCAGCAAGCAAAGTAGTGGAGAAAGCAGCCAGCCAAGGAGAGCCATTATCCTCCAAGCAAAGACAGAGAGATGCACAGTGAGACCAGTGAACTTCATTTCATTCTTCAAGGGTGCTTAGAACATTAAATTCCCATTAACTACACCAGATTTGACTGTTTTAAGTTGGAGATTTGTACTGAGAGAAGTTTAAATCATGAAGCATGAAACATCGATATATATCAGCGAAAAATAAATGTATAAAAAGCTTTACTTTTGTGTTGTAGATGTATACCTCAGTGATAACTCACTGTTATGCTATTTTTTTTTCCAAAAGACCATTTTTTTACATCTCCTCTTTTCTCTCACTGTGTCACTTTGTTTTGTTTTGGTTTTTTTGTGGTCACATTTTAATCAGAATGTTTTATAGATCTATAAACCGAGAGGAGAGAGTAGTATTTCCAACATCAGCAAACACTGGATAAAAGGCTTGTCAATGGTTTGAATGATGGATTATGGAAATTATGGAAAAGATTCAGCATAATTTTCCAGCATAAGCATATAAAGAAAAAAAAAAAGAATCTTTATACTGTCTGGCCAAAATAAGTAAGAAAATGCATGAAAAAAAATGTTACAATCAAAAAGTTTAGGTTCAGTGAAGGCAAAAAGCAAAACAGTATCCTATTTTTCTCTAGTTGCTCTGCTGCAGAGAAACTTGTGCATTTCAAATGGAATGCAAAATTGTCACACAGAGGTCATAGGTCAAGTTGTTTATGTCAAATGTTCTGCCTCAAAAGCCTATTTTCATCACAGTAGCACTAAGTGGTTACAGTCTGATAGCTGGTACTGCATCTGTCAGTGGGCGATGAAGTCACCAACATGCATGTCCGTGATAAAAAAAAAGTGTCATACAGGTGTTCATGATGATCAAGCCATTTTGCTTGGAATACTAACTGAGGTTAAAGCTTACATCAGCTTCATATGCATGACTCTGAGCTTTTGACTTTGTGAGCTAAAAGGCCTGGAACTTTGACATGTTTTTCCCTCTCCTCCACAAACACATTGACAAAATTTATATGAATGGCCAAAAATATGTAGCTGATCATCCCAGACGGACACATGTTCTTCATTTTTGTGTATGAAGTAATGCTGTTGTTTACAGTCGGGGTGGCTATATTTTGTTCTTGCTAGGTGTGGTCACACTAACGTCTGTATGTTAATTCAGGAAACTGCATCTCGCAGTATAACCCAGCCATCTCTGCTCTGAGAAATAAAACCACAGCACAGTTCTTTGCCATATCCAAAGGGCTTGTCCCCATGACTCAAAGTTACAAAAGTAAAAGTCAAGACAAAAACAAAAGACAAAAAAACCCCAAAAAACACCAGCTGTAAGTGTGTTTTGCTTGCATTGCTTGCTTAAAGCTGATATAATGAAACTTTGCAAATCTCATTATGCTGAAGAAACACAACAAGCTATCACATGGCTTGGTTAAACATTTTGCATTTTTACATACAGTGTAGGTAGTTAAAAAATAAATAATTAATGGCTGGATTGTTGTTTCACTAAATACTTAGAAACCAAAACAGTAACATGATCTAGGAGATCAAGCCATCATAATTAATGAATCTAGAGAGACAAAAAAATCTCCCTGCCTAACATGAAGGTGTACTCTATTTTGTTGAAATCCTGATTTTCTTGATGATAAGCCAATTTTTCTGTCCAGCTGTGACTTGTATCTTTAGACAGGAAGAGGCAGAGCTATACTTTTTGTCAATGTCATGCATCTCCAACCTCCCATCCTGTAACACCCCAACTCTCTGAAATTCTTTACAACTCTTCTCATCTGACTTGGTTGTAACCACGTCATGGCCTATCTCTACCTGAGCCGACTCCAGGAGGTCTTTGCCCTCTGACCCTGTTTCTACAAGTATCCCTGTTACTACTCCGGGGTTTGTGAAAACCACAGTTAGGTAATTTCCTTTTTGTGGGGAATGTCCCCAAAAAAATTCCTCCCCGGGCTCCCAGGCCAGTTTGGGGTGGTGGTTTTGGTGGGTGGATAAATCAGTGTAAACCTCAGCTGAAGGATTGGTATAGATCCCCTCCTCAAAGTCCTTGTCCTTCAGTTTGTTGTATGTCCCCTGGAATGAGGAGAAGGTACCCATGTGTTGGAACAGTGAAGGTTTGAGGAGGATTGACTCTTTCTGAGTCAATAGTTGCCTAAAGTGAGACATCAACCAGTCACAGGGCATTTCCTGGTAAAAAAGAAATAGGAAACGGGCCAGGAGAGGAAGATGGGCTGCTTTGTAGAATTTTCCAATATAACCAAGGGATGAGAATTCAAGCATTGCCCAGGTGATTCTCTTTGCTTCTTGCTCCTCCACATGCCTCTTGATGCTGGTAAGGAAGTTTTTTGCTGAGGAGATGTCGTCTTCCAGCTGGAGGTAGTATTGGCTAAGACCAGCGCTGTAGTGTATCAGAAAGGAGTAATCCAGGTTCTGCTTAGAGCGGAATGAGACCCTGTCTGGAGCATCATTGTAGTTCCTCTTTAGACCTGTAGGAGAACCAGAGAGACAGCATCAATCGAACACCCATAAGATCCTCTGCTTATAGGATCACACATGCACTGCACCTGTAAGAGGAGGGTAAAAATCCCGAGGAACATGGAGGACCACCAGCTGGCCTTGTTCCAGTTCAGAGGCAAATGCAGTTTTGATCTCCCTCACTGTGGTGATTCTCCAGCTGACATCAAAATCTGCTAGCAGCACCACCACCACCATGGAAGAGCGCTCTTTATGAGAAGACTGGGAGAAGAGGGATTGCAGAGTTGGGATAAGGTAGCTGCCCTTCTTCCGCTTCACTGATGATAATCCAACTGATAAATACCCTGAAACAACACAGGAAAAAAAAGATAAAATGGGCCATTGATAAACCATCAATCTGTACAACAGTAAAAATATCAAATCAAAATTCTGTCATGTCATTTAAAAACGAGGGTAAATGTACAAAAAATGAGTGAGCACTCCTATGGAAGTCAAGTACTATGCTGAAATTGTATTTGACCATCATTAGGCCCTGCAGTGGATGTCACACTGTCACATACCAACTGAGCCTTCTGATACAATTCCCTAACCCTGATCTAAAGTACCTTTACATGGATTAAGTCCCTATTTAGTCCTCATCTACTACTTAATCAGACCTTTAATTTGCGCTGTATTCGTTTAGCAGGCAGCTGGATGAAAACAAGCCCTGTGTTAAAACAACAGGGCATTATCACATGACATTGTGTTGCAGCAGACTCTGAGCCAACTTTTTCCCCCCCAGATCCCCCTGTGTTGTCAGCACCCATACAGCTGCAATTTCATGCAGTTTTACAGGCAGTTTTATCTAAATGCTTCACTCAGTATAAAAAAAACGTCCTTTCTCCACTACTGTCACTCATTTTACCAACCACTAACAAGCAACCCTACTCTACTAAAAAGTTTTTTATGCTCTTGACCTGTCTTACTACACAACATAAGTAGGCTGAAATCTACGGTAGTGTATGGCTGGAAAGCCTGTGGGTAATGTGCTAAGCTGTGGCCACATTGTTACACCTGTTAATGCTAGGGTCTATAATGTGAAGTCTTAAATATGAAATGCTGATCTGCACTGTTTTCATTCAGTATTTGCTTTTACAAACTGTATCAGTTGACATGACATTGAAAAGCTATGAGTGGGTCAAAAATGTTACATTTCAAAGTGTTTAAATATATATCTACTTACATATATAGAAAATAATGGTACATGTAAATGACAGTGATTTAAGATTATGTATCCATCTACATGTTTACCCGTCTGTCCTTAATAAATGTTGATCATTTTCATCAGTAGGTTCAAATTTGGCTAGTGGAAAACCCTCACGTAATGTTAACAAATATTTCCTCTTTCATATTTCCTCAAATGAAAGCAGGGTTTCAAATAATATCCTGGGGCTAGGTAGACATGAACAACGAAAGGCCTGCCCCATATAAAAGCCAGGGAGATGAAAATAGGATGGATTCATGCCAGGTGGGCACAATGCACATCTCCATTACTTAAATGTAAGACGTTTGGCAGCATAAACATGCTATTATTAACACTTTGTCATTCCAGATTGTTAATTTTATCATTTCTACTAAATGTTGCATTTCAGTCACTGTGGGAAACTCTTTGCATTTAACCTATCCATGAGGAGTAGTGGGAGGCCATAGCATGGAAACCAGGGACCAACTCCAGCTCCAAGCCTGTGCTGTGGTTAAGGAAGCCTGTGTTGTGGTTAAGACAGCCTGTGCTTTGGTGAAGGTCACGGACAGGAGAAATTTACAAATAAATGTATGTAAGTATTTTATGGATCAGAGCACCTAGTGGAAACCTATGCAAGCACAGAGAGAACATGCATATTCCACACTTTTATCCCCTGTCCCAGCAGGAAATTGAACCTAGAGGCTTCTTGCCACCAAACAGCAGTGCTAACTGCAGGATCTTTAATGAATGGTGATGTCATTTTTCAAGAAAAATGATTGTTCTGATTGGTCAGAATAGGCAATTCATTTACACATGTTAATCTCTTATTCTGTCTTGGACATAACCTGCTCTGGAGCCCGTTAGCTGCTAACTTCCACTTGCAGGACAATAGAGTGGTCAAAATTAGACTCTTGCTGGCAGGGCAGCAAAAATAAGAGGCTTTTGTGCCTGCTGTTTATGGACAGTGTTTCTCTGAACTTTGAGACTGAAGATTAAAAAAAAGAAAATATTTCTGAATGACAAGGCCTGTGTATATGATTATGTAAATAAATAACTATATGTTTTTCTTTTAATTCTTTCATCCTATTTTTACTGCACTGTATGAAGGACTTTCTTTGCAATGTCCATCACAATGTATAGCACTATTATATTAGTGTTTCACAACTGTAACCATGGTTATCTTCAATATTGGCAATTATTGACAGCCTTTATTGAATATAAATGTGTCTGTAACATAGTAACTCAGAGCTGAAGAAAGAGCAGAGAAGCAGCAAATGTTTTCTCCATTAACCATGTTCAAGATCAGAGTCCTGGTTGGAGGTGCAGTAAATCACTTCAGTGCTTTGTGTAAAAACAAAACGGTGACGACAGCTTTTCGTTTAAGAAGAATAAATATGTGCACAACCACAACCCTCAAAATCCCTTGGAAAAAAACATTTTTTGTTTCAAGCTTTTCCAGTGGTTTGTTGCTGAAACAAGGTTGCAGTTTAAAAATACATTTTGCACAAAGTTAATAACTATTACTTTGATTCAGCTTTACCTTAACATAACAAAAAGGACAGCCAAAGTAGTTCACTCACTTTGTTGAGTAGATGGTGCTCCAGCAAGCAACTGATAAGACACGTTTAGGGGCAAAAAATCTCTCTGTTCAATCCAGGACTCCTTTTTAACCAATCTGTCTGCTTGCCAGGTAAGCTCATTTGGAGCTGGTTCTTCCTGTGAGCTATTCAAATTCTGCAAAACAAATACATACTGTTAGAATGGAAAATGTATTGCTTTTAAATTACATACTTTTTCCAAAAGACTGCAAAGTGGAAAAACACCCTTTGATGTTTTGCACATTAGAAGTACAGAGCAATGCAATTACAGTTCAAGTTTTCTGAATATTCCATTCTTAGAATATCATAGGCTAAAATGGCTGAATGAATAAAATGGCTGAAAAAAACCCTCTCGCTCATCCTGTGTATGGGTTTGACTGTGAATACTCACAGCAGTCAGGAAGGAAGAAAGGTGTAACAAGTACAATCCCCCAATGAGAAACAGCAAAGCCACAATGACCTTCTTCTTCATTTGAAGCCGCATTTCCTGTCATACGCCCATGCGTACATTGGCGCACATACAAAGACACAGCAACACAAAAAATCCATTACACTGGTGTAAAATAGTTAATGAATGTTTCAGAGGGCTCAGATACAGAAACAGGTTAAACCAAAGCATATTTGTTGTGAGGTGCTTCATTTGGCAGCTCAAGCTGCTCCCCTTGCTGTTCAAGGGTTCATTGTAAGTATGCTGTATACCTACATGCTTATACTTACAATAGGTGTCAGATACTATAAATAGTAAGATCTAGTAAAGTTTGCACCCTATTTGGGTCTGTTAAATACACTGTGATAGTCTAAGCCGAAAGTACATTGCGTTGAATTGTGCTCTGTTGTGTTTTATCACACCGCAAAACCAACAGTTAGAAGATCAAGCTGACTCTGTACAAACTGCTTGATGTCACTGCTTGTCTCATGCTGTCAATGACAGAAAACCAAAAGAAGATTCTCTCTCTTTTTTCTTTAACCAGAAGTCATATAGAATGGCTTAAAAAATCTCTAATCTAAAATAATCAGTTTTATATGGTCTTAGTATAATTGGCTGAGAACAAATTTGAAAAATACTTTTGGCAACTTAAATAAATTCTTTCTCTGTAGTTTGCTAAAGTTTTCACAATTTTCACAACTTTCTATTATCCTGATTCAGAGGTATTTGTGCCTGTCTTTCAAAGCCAAAATGTCTGTCTTTTGTGTACATATTTAGGGATTAATGCTATATATTGTTTATTATTATTATAATAATAATAATAATAATAATAATAATAATAATAATAATAATAATAATAATAATAATAATATTCAAAGTAGTAGTAGTAGTTGCAATAGAAGTGGTAGCAGTAATAGTAGTAATAGTAGCAGTAGTAGGCTGTTTGAAGTCTTTAAGTTTAAATAAAAGGTGCTTGATGTTTCCTTTTCTATCTTCTCCAGTAGGGCTACACTGGACCATTAACCTATTAACAATAACCCAATAACACAAAAACTCTGTCCTTTAAGAAAGAGTAATGAAAGCCTTTTTCTAGCCAGGCAAAGTTTTTAATTCAGCATAAAAAACCTCAGGATAAAACTTGAGGATGATGACATGTGCAGTTGTAGATCTGAAGGTCTAACATTATTATCAACAGTGTTATTTTTATACTGTCATACTAGATAATAGAGCCACACTGTCATTGGAACTAGTACATGGGAACTGAAGAAAGAGATGACGAAAAAGACAGTCTGGATGTGGTTTAGAGATATGGCCCAACAGCAGTTTGTCTATAACAATGCAGCACAGTGAGGATACAGATGATTCATTGAGGAGAAACGTGGCTGCACTATGAAGCCAGTTCAACATTACTGGGATATCTCACGAAACCTAACAAACACAGTCCAGCTAAGTGTTAACACAACGGTGGTTATCAGCCCAGTTTTCCCAAATTTAGACATAAGTATGCTCATAGAAATGGGTAGTTGTTTGTGGTATATAACCAATCACAAACATGGACAAGCATATTTTAAAAAATAAGAGCAAACTATGGACTATCAAGCAAACACAGAGAATTTTAACACATTATTTGGGCCAAAAGATACAGTTGCGGGAAGGAAAGCTGACAGTGTGACCACACATATAAAAAATAAACACATCTATAGGAAGTACACTGGACCACATAATACAGAGTTGCAGAGTTGAAAGAGAAGAAGCTCTTGTTTAAAGGAAGTTTATTCATTGCTGTGTGGTTTTTCACAAAGCTTTTTTTAGACTGCATCTACATCTTGTATCACTTTGACATAGTTAGAGCATGAATAAACTGGATTATGAAATGTGTGTATACCTTCTCATAGGTCATTGATTAAACTTCTATTTCACACTCAGGGTTTGGACACAGGATGGGACATTACGCTAGAGGACATGCCAAAGTACAATAAAAGATCCAGGATTTTAAAAATGTCTTACAAATTTTATATTTAAGGTAAACACAAGAAACTTGTGCTACAGAAGATGGACCAGACTCAGTGAAAAACTCCCTGAGCTTAACAACTGTCTTGCACCCTGTCCTATATAACCTAGACATAAATATACTTACAACAAATCAATATCATCTTAGGTCCCGTACATGCAGACTCTAAGAGATATCAATTGTCAGATGACCAGTTAGTCTGTAAATTTCAACCACCTCTATTTCCTCAGTATATTTTTATATATTCAATTCTTTTCAATCCAATTTTTATTTAAATAGCCTCAAATCACAACAAAGTTGTCTCAAGACACTTCACATATAGAGCATGTCAGGACCACACTCTATAAAACATTTATAATTTAAATTTATAGGAACACAACAATTGAAAGCAATTACATATACCCTATGGGCTTTATGTACTTTGTTACCGTTGTCATTTGTGTCTTTTTTTTTCTTACTGCAAGGCTAATTTCCCTTTAGGGACAGATTAAGTTGAAAGTTGAAGTTGAAGGGATAAGTGTAACAGGCTTTGGTTGTGTGCTGATAGAAAAAAAAATCCACAGTCATTAAGCTGGCAGGTAAATCTTTATATGAGCTGCCTTGTTACAGTTTTAATAGTGCTCTCTTCTGCATCCAAAACATAAAAAAAACAAAATAAAAAAATCACTTGCACAACACCATCAAAGTTTTTTAATAAATATTTTCATGGCATTATTTTACTCACTGGTATGATTTTCATCAAATTAATGTGTCTCTTAGATATATTCTTGTTGCTGGTTTGACAGTTTTTGACTTATTCCTCCCCCCTGTGCTGCCAAACAAACAAAAAATAAATATCAAAACGTAATTCAAAATATGAGCTGGCTTAACTATCACATTTTATGAGAATTACAAGCAAAAGACTTCAGTGCTTCATTAAGTCTCTCATGTTATCATTAGGCTGACAACAGGTGAGAGCAGGTGGCAGTAGCGTTTCATGGAATTTGAACTTCACAATAAAGACAGAGAGTCCCCACCCTCATTATTATCTGTTTCTCAGTTTGTATTTGAACTCTTTGATACTGTTTCCATTGCTTTTGTGCAGTGGTTGTTTCTTACTTGTTTAATTGCTCTAGTTTAAAGGCTCTAGCTCTAGTCTAAAAATCGTGAATGATCCAAAGGTAGGGATTGAGAGAAGGGGAGAGCTAGGCTCGCTGTGTATACGCTGTAGAGAAATGACTGACTGGTAGATCACCGTCAGATTATTATCAAGCTGAGACAGGCCACTTCCCTTTACATCGACAGGCAACGATTTTATGTGTCTGGTAAATGTTTCTTCCTCTGGTACGGGGGAAGGGCCGGAGCATCCTCCGAGCTCAGCGCTTTTGTTTAAGTCAACAAGTCATTTCAGCCTTGTTGCTGGCTTCAATTATAGGTCTGGCCCCTTTATTTCTATATGTACGCAAATCCTTCACTGCCATTTGAAAGTCAAAACTGTAATTACTGCGGCTCCTGTCTCAACCCAGCTGAGGGGCAGGTGCCTCAGTGGGCAAACAGACTTACTGAAGACCATTTGGAAGAGATTAATACACAGAATAAAGCTGGGAAAACTCCAACCAGCCAAAACCACAAGTTCTTTTATAGAAACAGTCTGAGAACAATACGACTGTTGTATATAGTTACACTCGAGGAGGAACGCTATCGGCTCATTGTTAGTTATTACTGAGGAACAGACTGTTGAAAAGAAACAAAAATTATAGGTGGCCCACTAATTAGACCCACTTAAACACGGTGTTTAAGTGGGTCGTTTCAAATGCGAACTTCCGTAACAGGTTAATTAACTACTTTAGTAACCTTTCACACCATCGTTTCCATCGATGAGTGATCCAAATGTGCGACTGAGTGATAAGTAATTAAAATTTGATCATATAAACCGCTGACATTCCTCCAAAAAGTAGCCAAAGGCAAATGAAATGGTCTGAACATATCGCGGCTGGTCACTGCGTACAGAGAAGTGCATATCTGCAGGGTAATGTTGCAGTTAAAATAGAAACCGATGTCGGCATGTCCACTCACCTCCTTCGGCCGCTCCGCCTCGGCTCAGGCCGGCGCACGCTGCTGGTTGTCGCCTTTAGGCGGAAACTGACATTGACAGAAAGAAAAACGTGACTCCACCGGTTGTCAACCATGCGGTTCAACCGCTGTTACCACAACCTTTTGTTTTTACCTTCCGTATTTTCCATGACAATGCCACAGGACGCTCTAAGGGAGGGCGCACAACCAGCCAGGTGACCTTGGCCTCATATCCAACAGGTGTGTCGAAGACGTGGTGACATTCTTCAGGCTCTCTGGCTGTAGTTAAAACCAGCCGATTCACTGACTATAGAGAGGGAACTCTCTAACCTTTAACCGACCCACCAACTTATTTAAAGAGACACAAACTCATAGAGGTGCAAGACAAATCAAGATTTATTTTCTAAACTGACATAAGTCAGTTCATGTTTGTTTTCGCCGTCACCTTGAGCCAGCTATTTATCATAATAACCTCCATTGTACAAGTGAAGAACATTACAGTGAACCCTCGCTATAACGCGGTTCACCTTTCGCGGATTTTTTTGTGCAATTTTGCACTTTTTTTTACAGCGTATGAACGCGCATTGTGTTCTGCATCCTGAGGTTTGAACTGAGAGTGTTTAAACAAGAGAGAAATGTGAGAAAATGTTAATGCCTGTCTGAGAAAAGGGTATAAAGTGTGTGGTGAGGGGGTTTACAGCCTTAAAACATATATAATAATTGTAAAAAATAAAGCTGACTTCTTCG
>JAQNCA010000002.1:1241632-1255217 GCA_029783725.1 Acanthurus tractus | reverse complement strand
CTTCTTCGCGGATTTCGCCTATCGCGGGTTCTTTTTGGAACGTAAGCCCCGCGATAAACGAGGGTTCACTGTGTTTAGTTTGGCCATCGGTATGTTGCTGTGAACATCATTATATCAGTCCCAACAGAAAAAATACACATAGATTTTTGTGCAGTGAGACCAGTCCTACACAGAGTCCCCGCTGGGCTAAACTTTACCTAATCCTAATCCCAACTATTCTTTAATCTATTTATTAAACCCAATTATTGAAAAAAGCAAACTGCTGAGAATCATGGCCTTCAGTCTTGTATAATGATGTTTTTCTCTGTTAAGACTTCACTCTCACATCAATGTTTTCAGCAGAAAATCTACAAAGTGAAGAGAGGTAAGCTGTTTAAATGCATTTCCTTTTTTGTCTGTTAACTTATTGATCCTCACAATTTAGCATGAGCAGGCGCTGTTCGACTGTTGGGTTTGGTTAGGGGTTCAGTGTGCTCAATGTGCATCTTTGTATGGATATGCAGTGAGTACAATTGTGTGTTTGTAAGACACGTTTATTTTCTCTCTCAGGACAGAGTGTTTAATACAGTGGTGAGGATGGAGAGAAATCCCTTCAGAGCTTTATCATCTCTTGGTTGCTGCTTAAGAGTCACTCTGACTTTATCCTCTTCTGCCTCTTTTCTCACTGTCTCTCTGCTGTTCAGTCCATCAGCTGCTACTTCCTCTTTGTCTTTCAGCTGCACCTCTTCCCCACCCTCCAACACCACCTCTCCCTCACACACGCCTTTCTGTGATACTGCTCTTGCATTTGCTTTTCCAGTGTACAGTAACTCCCCCAGTATGAGCGTGCTGTTGGGTGTGTCACTAGTGTGTGTGCGCTGAGTGTATGTGTACAGGTAGACCCTCCAGGGGAGTGTGTGTGGTGGTGTGAAGGCCAGTGTCTGGATATTGACCAGCTGCATGGCAGCCTGAAGGCTCTGTGGTGAACAGTTGAGTATAGCAGTGCTCTGGATCCATTCTTCCAAGCATATGAAACCCTCAGCACCTAACAACCACAAAACAAGGAACAAATACAGAGAAACTGGTTTCAGAATGACAAAAATAAGTGACACCATAATGTGGCATTGTGCTCCTCTAAGCCACAGTTCCTGTTAAATGACAAAGCATGAAAGAACATCCAATCAATTACCTTGCTTAGCATGCAATGTCCCTTTTTGCAGCCATAAACGCTCAAACTCCTCAGGGCTGAGAGCCGGGGAGAGGGACAAAATGAGGGGGGCTGGGACGCCTGAAGCTGGGACGTCAGCAGAGGAGGCTGCACAGTGACTGGTAGTGTCTGGGCCTGGAAAGAATGTGGAGGGTCAAGGAGATAAGGAAGGGAGATACACAGAGAGAGGGGGAATGATGAAAAAGAAAGAAATGAAAAGAAGAGAAAAAGAGAAGATGCAACAACAGGACGCCAAAAGGTGGACAGAGAAAAGTAAACCGTGAGGAAAAATTTAAGTTAGAGAAAGATAGAGAGAGAGAGAAAGGAGACAGCAGGAGTATGAGTGAAAAAGGATGAAATTTGTGATTAAAAATGGCACCACATTTCCAGAAATGTAGCTTGACCTTTGGGGAATAAAAAAAGAAAAGAAAAGAAATCTCTTCCAAAATAACCCAACTTCCTATGTAAACTAGGCCCATGGGAAACCATTTTGGCTGCATGCAAATATGTGAGCCTCTCCGTTGCATGGCTGTAGGGATGAGTCATCTACAGTGGCTTCAGAAAGAATAAACGTTTAGTTATTGCACACAGTGTTGTGTTTGCAATTTCTTCAACAAAAGTATTCATTCATAAACATACACATAAGAGAGTTTCCGTTAAAGCCCAGTCCAATGAACTATGGAAAGTTTTAAAAGTCAAATGAAGATATAACATGAACAGAAATTTAAGAAAATTCTTTCTTTTTATATTTACAAATGCAATTAAAGGAGTTCATGAGGCCAATTCCATTTTGGAAGCAACAGCCCGGGGTGAAGCTGACCGATGCCTTCAGACAGAGAGAGGTGATGGTCATGGGTGTGGTTTAGTTTTGTTGAAAATCAGAAGTGCCTGCAAGCATGTAAACAATGGCGGCCGCCAAGGAGGTTAGTGCTACGCTACACTTTACTCATTAAAAAAGGAACAAAGAACGACACCGAAGGCTTATCTACATGGAAAAGACATTTCCATTCTTTCCCTGACTGGCTTCGGAGAGAATACTTAATGTGACAGACAGAACTCTGTCCAATCACCTTCCAACTTTTATTTTGAAACGACCTGCCTCTTCCAAACACTGCATGGGCTGTATCTCTGATCTCTTAACTTAAACATAACCTGCACTGAAGCAAATCAGTTGCTAACTTCCATTTGCAGGGCAGTAGAATGGACAAAATTGGACTCTTGATGGCCAAGCAGCCAAAAATCAGAGGCTGTTGTGACCACATCTTTGCAGTATCCCCCACAACACTGATCTGCTGCAGTGGGTGGGTAATCTGTGTCCTGAGCCACAGAGCACAGGTTGGAGGAGGGAATCTGGATACCGTTTTACATCAATGAGGCTTGGTGTTTTTTCAGATTCCAGACTTTTAATATGAATTCCTTGACCAAATTATTATCACTATCTTGTTGCTTTTGATTACATGACTGACAAGGTCTATGGGTATATGTTTATAAACATCTCCATATATTGCTCTTTTATCTTCTGGTCATAAATATTTTTATCATGTTCAATGTATTGTATGAAAGACAAAAAACTGTCATTTTATTGGGTGACCCTGTGTTGCACAACAAAATGAAAGGACGAATAAATTACCTTATACCTTTCTGTCAGCTAGTTTTGGTTCAGTGTCGGGTGACACACTTCTTAATGGGGTGTGGATTTGTATAGCTGAGAAAGTCTCATAGTGACATGTGGACAAAGTTAAATAGGACTGCTGCAAAATTATTAGACAAAAATGTTTTAATTCAGAAAGATACTGAACAGCACCTTGGCTTGAAGGACTTACCCCTGTAAGAGATATAATACAGAAATAACTTAATGTCTTCACTCACCCGACTCAACCTTTAAAACTTGGCAACAGTTCAGTGTGTCTGAGAGGTCACTGTTAGGCTTGGGGTCAAAGGTCACATGTTCAGGGCTTTCTCTGCTGGCTGGCTCTGTCTCTATGGTGCCCTGCTTCAGAGGTTCCAGAGTGTTAAAACTGAATGCCCACTGGCTGATGGGCTCTGCAGGGCGGCCAATCAGAACACCCAGTGAAGGATCTGATCTCCGACCCTGCAGGACCTTTTGTGTTGCCTCTGTCCCACACTGCAACAAGCGGTAGTAGAGGAATGCTTGGTCTCGTACGCACATGTCTGTCTCCTCCTCTAAAAAACACAGAGTTAACACTGTCATCTCTTCCTCTCTTCTTCTTCTTCTACAAACACACAAACACATGCACACAAACATACTTGTATTTACTTACTTGTTAAGACCTCCATTAACATAATGTGTTCCCCTTTCTCTTAATCTTAAACATGACAATTAAATGCCTAACCCAAACTCTCACCTTTAATGGCCCCCAAATAACCAAACAGGGATATTTTAATGAACTTGGAATGTATAAATGTTGACTTACACACCATTTACGCTCACAACCCATTTTTAGACATATTACTTTATGAATAAGCATGTCCAACTGTAGAAGATACCTGTAAATAACTTCATGACCATCATGCATATATTTCATAGCGGTTCCTTCTGTCAGTAATTATCTCCCTCCACTTCCCTGGTGTGAGTTTACTAATCCATGGTGTTTTTTTATTTTGTTTTTAAATAACCATGGGTACTATTTCATCCTCCCTGACCCTGAGAGGTGGTGCTTTAAGTACTGAATGAGTTCTGGCATGTGCAGGTTGAGACACTACACCAACAAAGTCATCTGTGACCACAGACAGGCATAATCCTCCTGTGTTGTCAGAGGATCTGTTCACTTTAATCCTTTTGCTTTGCATGTTGACTACAGTTAGCATGAAGCTAATTACTTCCATTACTTAGCTGGAGCTCACTACAGCCGAAGCTGGAATGTTTACACGAGTTAGAGCTCGTCAGTGGTAGCCTTGTGGCCACACCTTGTGGGTGGTTACCCCTCACCAGAAAGCTAACTCCAGTCCAAAGGTTGACTACCACCTACCTGCTTGAACCGTCAGGCCATGGAGGCTAAGGGCACCTCCTCCATCCCACCTTTACTGTAACTCCCTCAGAGGAATACTCAAGGGAGTTGCATACCTTGTTAAGAGATTCTATAGCCCTCTCTCATGCAGTGACCAGTGGGCAAACCCTGGCCACCGTTAGGCATGCAGCCATGTTTAGCCTTTGCTGCAAACTAGCCTTTTGAGCCTGTGTAGTTCTTATCTGAGGTATGCATGTGTGTGTGTGTGTGTGTGTGTGTGTGTGTGTGTGTGTGAGTGTGTGTATAATATTGCTTGTTTTGAATGAAGTGGCTGATTGAATAATGGATTACAGAATACAAGCAGTTTTTATGATGAACCCAATTTTTTCTTCCTATTACAAATAGACCAAATTAACTTTGTGAGTTCAAGTAAACCTACTATGAGTTTTATTAAGAAATATCTAAATAACTTTACTGACCTGGCCCCTGTGCACTCACACACCACATCAGAGCACTTAGGCTTCAACTCATATCAAAGTCTTAATCTTCAAACAGCCTTTGAACTTGAAAGGACTGGCCAAAATGTTTTGTTAAATGGATTATAAACATTTTCCAGTCACACAACACACACAGACAGAAACACACACAACACACACAGACAGAAAAACACACACACACAAATATACACACCTATGCAGTAGTGCAGCAGCCTCCCAAGCATGTCTTGTGTCTCAGCAGGACGGCACAAAAATAGCCTCATGGTGGTGGTCAGCAGCTCCATTTTTACTGCCAGCGAGGCCTCGCTCTTCATTCCATCAATAAACACCTCCAGAGTGTAAGGGGCGCTGGACACTCGCTCCCCATACACGCCTAACAACCAGAGCAAGGCCTGCTTGCCCTAATGCAGGATGAGGAGAATCAGCAGAGGATTTGGACTTAGTGTGAAGGTTCCAGACACATATTGAGATGTTTTGAGTAACTCAGGCTAATTACATTCCTGCTCAAGGTCCCCTGTCTTTGACCACAAGCAGTAGGTGTGTTGATGCTAGTGACATGATAGACAGTCATGCTGATGGTTTCTTGCTTCTCTTTTAACCAGAATTGAATGAAGACTGCTAACGAGGACACATTCATGTAAATAATATAGGTTTTAAATTCTTTCCAAAAGTTGTCTTGGTAAACTTTTTCATAAAGGAATTGGACTCAATGTGTGAAATGGCCTTCATGGTTACCCATGTTATGGTGAGAAAAACTGGGAGTAAACATAGCTTTGGAAGGGCTGACAGCATGATTTATCAGCTGAAGACACGGCATGGGTGCTGTGAGTATTTCCTGGTAGTGCTGCTGGGTTCAGTGAGGAATGGGGAAATGAATACACCCAGGCTGTATGTTGGTGTGGCAGCATTTACAGCTGAGGTCTGACCTGGCCATCCTGCAGGGTCTCTTCACAACCCTCAAGAGCCAAACACACAGTGTCGCTACACTGGGGACACACCCAAACGAGGTCACGCATCGTCTGCACCACCGCTGGGGAGTCAGGGTTGGGGGGGGGGCAGAAAAAGAGACAGTGTGAGATGTCATGTATACTGACAGCATAGTCAAACAGGCAAAGTAACTACCACAATCACTTTAATCAAGCGGGTTCCTACAGATAGAGTACAGAATGCATTAAAATACATTTGCATGTAAGAAGAAGTTTTACCAGAAGTGATGTGCTCCTGTTTGAGGGCAAGCAGTCCAGTGAGGATCTCGAGACATCTGTCACTGTAGCTCCGTCCAATACAACCTGATCCAGACACACAAAGTGAAATGGTGGACAGAAAATATGAGTGAGAGTATGACTGTAACCAAAACAAGAATGATGAGAATTTGTAAACTGAATGACAATAGAATGAATTTCTATTAGTATGAACAAAACATAATATTCTCTGATTTTTAATGGAGTAAATAATGGTATAATGGGTGTGTTACTGTGAGCTACAAAAAGAGAGAAGTTGAAAAACTAGAAAAACTAGAAATGTTTGTCTTAATAAAAGAAAATATTTGCAAGGTCATGCACTGAACTGCCATATAATATTATGATTGCGAGTGTGTTTGCGTGTGTGTATTGGTGTAAGTATGGGCATGAGGAAATAATGTGACTTAGACTTCTGTCTGGGGGGAAAATTCAAACTCAAAATGGTTGATTAGAAATGGCTGGAGCAATTGTGTACAAAAACTTTTTTCCCCAGCTAATCCCATCATGATGATGAATAAATAAAAACTTTTTTCTTATTTGTCCATTTTAAAGGATTATCATGGTGAGTCTATCCCCAATGGGGAAAAAAATTATTTAAGTTACAGTTGGAAAAGGGCTATGGTGAGGCAAGTACAGGTTTTCATAAGTTTAGGCTACATTAAATCCCTCATTTTATACATACTGTGACAGCCCTAGTGCCTGCCTCTCTTGCCTTAGTGTGTGTTGTTTCTTTGTTACGGGACTTGAGCTGGGTGGAGCCAAATTAAGTCAACTTGGAGCACCTGGCCAGTGACCCGGGTTACTAAGGCCCCAGCCCTGTTGCCATAGGAGCCTGTCAGCCAGCCGCTACGAGCGCCATGTGTTATTCTGTGTTTCTGTAGCGTTAGTTACTTTGTTCCATCTACTACAACATACATATGCACCATTCACTGCATCCATACACCTGCCTACACTACTGATCTTCACAACCACATTCCATATTTTTGCATTTACTTATTTAATAAATATTTGCTCTTTATTGTCAATATCGTTGTGATCTCCCTCCTTTGTTGTGGCCTATGAGCTGGTCGTAACAATACACATTTATATTGGTTAACGTACTGTGACGGCCGCCTGCTGCTGTAGGGCCTGTTCTCAGGTCCTGTGGGCCCTTGTGTTCACCTTGCTGTCTCTCACTTTGTCTTGTGTTTGAGAGAAGTAACTGTGGGCTTTTCTTTGGTGTGTGCCATGGCTGGAGGAGCTGAATTTGTTAAGGCTCCGTCTGAGGAGTTTTTGGATAGGTGCACAAATAAGCAGCTATTTAAGAAGATCATTATGAGGTTGAGATCTCCGATAAAAGGTTTAAGGACACCATAAAAGGTATTTTAAGGGCTGATTAAGTGAGATGGGTGTGTTAACTGCTGGTGTGGAGCAACCTCCTTGCTCCACTTCAGGTGGTGTGGCTCCGTCATTGTTTGGACTGATAATCTGACATTTGAGCAGCAATGGAAGTGGCTGGTGTTACAGTTGGAGCATGAAAAGATGATGGAGAAGCGGCTGGCGGGTCAAAAGCTCCGTTATCAGACGGAAGAGGCAGAGTTGTCTCTGCAGCAGTTCAGGCTTGAGTTAATAAAAATGGAAAGCCTGTCCCTGTGGCTTCTGTTCTAGAGAGCTCCTGCAGAAGGATGACTTCAGGGTCGCGAAGCCCGGAAGCTTCTATTCAAAGAAGTTTGACTCTTACCAGCTAAATTACTCAACAATGGAGAAAGAAGCACAAGCCTTGGTGTGGGCATTAACACACTTTGGCATGCCTGTTGTGGTCTACACCGACCACAATCGTTTGACCTTTCTCACTTCTCCGAAGTGTGCAAATCAGAGATTTCGGTGGTCTTTGTTGTTACAATCATACTGGTTAGACATTATGGGGGTTAAGGCTCTGACAACGCGGTGGCGGACGCATTGTCAGAGCATCTTGCCAGTAACCCTTCCGGTGTTTAACTCCCATTGCTGGTGCATGTTGTTTGTTTCCTTGTGTCCTTGTTTTTCCCCTTTTCTCTCTTAAATCGCAACCTTGGTACCAGGTTGCTGAGGGAGAGGGTGTGATGGCGAGTGCTAGAGGTGAATAACAGCATCAGGTCAGTTGTCTCTATGATTAAAAAAAAAAGTTGTCCATTGGTTAGCTCTAAGCCCAATATGGAAACGTATTTTGTGCATAGCCAATTTAGGGTGGGTAAAGATATTCTATAAAGTCATAGATGTACTTTTAGTTGGGTGCTGGGGTTGGAATCTGTTCTAACGGAGGGTAGTGTGACAGCCACCTGCTGCAGTAGGGCCTGTTCTGTGTTTGCCCCTTTATTTGTTGCTTGTCTGTTTTCTGCCTTTAATTGTTGCTTGTCTGTTTTCTGCAGGTACCTTTGTGGGTGGGTCTCACTTTGGGTAACCGGGAGCACCTGGTCAGTCTCCCTGATCTTTTTAGATCTGGCAGTCTTCTCGATCCCTCCAGCGTTGCGTTTTTGCTCTGTTGGTTTTGGCCTAGCTACTTTTTTTCACACCTTCCAACAATACATGTATTGTTATATGTATTTTGATAGTGTGCACACATACTATCACATGCACCAATTGTCAGACATACTGATACTCCCACTCAAACTTCATGTCGTGCTGCCGTGCTTGTGCTGACTTTATTATTGAAATAAATTTGTTAACCTTAACATTTAACCTGCGTCTCTCCATTTTTTGTCATGGCTTACGAGCCAGGTCATGACAATACACACATATATTTATTTTTTCCCAAGTGACCTAACTAAGAGTGTGTGTGTGCTTGTGTGAATTTACCTATAGCTGAGATTGCAGCCTGGGCAGTGTCAGTGTTAACATCAGTGCAGTATCCTTTCAGCTCATCCAATATCAATGCTACATTCTCATCATTAACCAGCTCCACTAGCACCTGCAAATGCAACAGTTTTAGCTTTTGTCAAAACACTATACTACTACTACTAAGGCAGCAAAAGTAATCCAATATTAATTATGCTCAAGACACTGGCTTTCCACAGTTAACCGAAGATGACTAATTGCTCTACTGAAATGTAAAATACATGATCTGCTCAGAAAACTGAGAAAACTGTGATGTATATAAAATCTGTGCATGTATCACCTGCATCTTTCTTTGCTTTATGAAGGCTGGCTCAGCATAGCCACAGAAGAATCGTTTGTAGTGCGCCCCCATTAGACCAGGGAGAGAACGCAACAGCAACTAAAAGACGTCAAAAAGACAGAAGTCAATTTCCCAAACTGTACCCTTGCAAACATCTAACAGGAAATATCAACTAACAAAGTAACAAATCAACTCATGAAAACTGTGAAACAAAAGTATAAATATACTTTGGATCTCTACCCTGAAGCATGCACGAACGCACGCACATGACTGACAGGGCTTTGGTGAGGCTAAATTTGACAGTGTACTCAATTAGACTAACAAGAGACAGTTCTCTGGACACAAAAGCCTTGTTGATGGTAGAGCTCAGAGAAAAGTGACCAGACTGGTCTAGAACGATGAAAAATCCTCCTGTATTGGAGCACTGTAATTTTATTGTCATGCAAAGAAGTCAGGCAGTAATTAAAATTTGTGAGTTAAAAATAGTGTTTCCTACAACAACATAAGTACTCATGTTGTTGGTAATGTTGTAGGATTTTTAAGAATTTTACTACATATAAACAATTTTTGCACAGACTACTCAGAGCTACATATTGTAATACAAAGGTCCATGATAAATGCATTTATCAGGTGTAGCATTAGCCAGGCTTCATGAAGGCTGATACAGAATCAAAATGACAAACACATTTCTGAGCTGTCAAATTCAAAAACATAATAAGTAAACTTAAAATGAAAAAACTTGAAAATGGAAACTTAACTGCTCAAGACTGTATTTTAGAAGTTGGAAGTTATTTAGCTTTGGAAAAAGCTTTTTCGCAAACTTTCTAGACATATCTTTTATCTCTGCCTTTCTATGAGCTACAGAGAACAGAGAATTGCAATACCCAAAGTGAGAGGTGTCAGTATCTTATAAGGTATGGTGCTGTTTCACATTTTATCCAAGGAAAGTACATGATTAGAATATAAGGAAATGTTAACGCTAACCTGTATGTGGCAGAGAGCAGTGAACCTTATCTCTCTGGACGCACTCCCACAGGCAGCCAGCAGGGGCCCACGTGCTCGCTCCAGGGCCGCCAGACTAACAGCAGGCAAGTCAGAGCAGAAGCTGAGGAAGAGGCTCAGGGTGGCTGCCATGACGAGTGGGTGGGGGCTGACCAGGTAGGCATCCAACAGGGACAGGATGTTAAAGAGCTCATCCTCTGACTGAGGCCTGTAACGCTGAAGGATCCATAGCATTTCACACTGACCCCAAACATCAGACTCTTTCAACCTGGGATGACACACAGAGAGTTGTAAACCCTGACCAGCATATTGACCACTAGTTGATTCTGTCAACTGAAATATAAGCTAATAGTAAAACTGGAAAGCCACCATTTTTGGTGTTAAACCAAGAGATGGATAGTGACACGAGACAATAATTGCACGTAAGTAAAACTTTTGTTTTGTGGAGCAAATACTTTTTATACTTTGCAAAGCTAGACTCAGTTTATTCTAAATCCTATTTACAGTCAGTAATCTACTTTTCCCCTTCTTTTTGCCAAATACCTTTGTACAACTAGCTTGCTAAATGGGGTGATATTGTGTAAGGAGGGGGACACAATAGGAGTTCCTCAAGTGCACTTCAAAGATGCAGTCTCAGGTCAAATCTATTGGTTTGACCAACTCTAATATCCTTTTTCAAAGCTAGCTAGGCTGCCTTACCCAGAATAAGTGGATGGTTGCTCAAGGTCCTGGAATAATTTTTGATTTAGATCTTTTTGACTGATTTGATGCTCAAGTTTAAAACATTTTTCAGTCATGCTTCTTTCATTTAGAAACAGTACCTCTTGATGCACCGATTTTGCAAAGATCCCACAGTCATGATTGAGGGCTTTGCCCACAAACTTATGCTTTTTTGCTGATGACATTTTGCTTTTCTTTACAGTCTCAGGCAAATCCATATCTGCCCCACTGGAAATTATGAAATCCTGATCAAGTTTTTCTAATTTCTGGATTAACTACACAAGTCAGATGCCTGTCCTCTTACCTCCTATTGCCAATAATCATTATATTAAGGTAGTTCATCTAAGTGGGCCATTAAGGGACAGAAAGTACGGTAAGCAAAATGTCATTTCAACCCCCATATGGACAAAATGAGAAAAGACATGAAATAACAGTCTTTGCGTTATTGCTCATTGTAAGGTAAGGTTTTCATTATAAAGATTGATCAGGCGTCCACAATGAGTTTCAGTCTTTCATTGACTATTACTTTTAACATTTTAAACAATTTATATATACTGTGGAGACCAAGTCTGCTTATTTATTAGGCTTTTAACGTGAGACCCCTGTCACATCTATTCCACCTCATCACCTTTCAACAATGGGGAATATGGAGGAAGGTGTCTTGCATACTCCAAATCAACCTTTACTAAATACTATTTAGCATTTCTTTGGGTATATGGGACAACCCAAACTACTTGTTGAAAAAATAAAAAAATTCTGAGTTAGATTGAGGGAATAAGGGATTACAGGTGCTGATTCTTTATATGAACTTTAATAGGAAGGTGTCCTGAAATCCCTTTATAGTCTTATTGAGTTACATTGAGCTAATAATCAGTTTTGAAGATATTAAAACATTGCCTTGTACATACTTTCAGCTCTGGATGTGGTGTGCACTGGTGGAAATAAACCCATCCCATCATCCAATCTTCACAAAATCATCAAATTGTGTCTTTTTCTGTCTGTATAGAAACCTCTGGAGGTAGAAACTGGCAGCACCTGGGCCCTTTAAGCTACTGCCTGTTAAAAACTAACATGGAGCATTTGCCTCTCCAGTGGCTTCCATCCTGTTTGGTTTTGATCTTGTTTTATATTTAGTTTAATTTCCTTTTAGTTTGTTAAATTATACTATTCTATGTAAAATATCTTATGTGTAGGATCTTGCTTGTAATATTTCCTGAGCCAGTTTGTGACATCACACTTACACACTGTTTCCATGTACTTGTGCTTCATGCCAATTAACAATTGTTAATATGCAAACACTCTAAACCAAGACTGTAAACATTATACTAGATTAACTTTGGCATGGTTATCATTGTCATTATGAGCATGTTGGCCAGTTGATGTTAGCAGTTAGCTTAAAGTACTGCTGTGCATCAGTAAAGTCTCTGAAAGTCTGGCTGCAGACAAACAAGAAACTATGGATTTGTGAGTCATTTTTTTATAGAATGACATCATCATCTTCAGTATAAAATAGGCTTGGGGCTCAGAGCCATAATCCGAGTAGGATGGTCGGACAGTCCTGGGACTCAGGGTTACACACTGTGGTTTCTTTTCCAGTTCTGATAAAACTACTGCTATAACAGTATTTTCGTTAACCTCTACAGGGGCTGCCATTGTTGTATACAAATGAACTGTTGCTAATCACCTAAACCACACCCACTGTTGGTAGTGTTCCTCATGAGCCCCTGATTGGGTCACAACCACAATGGTCTTAATCTTAATTCTGATGTAAAACTACATGCTAGAAAGTAGTATATAAAACAAAATATTCCATTTGAAAGAAAAGAAATGTCAGTTTACAGCCTGCAGTTTTAAACTGGGTTACTGCACATAGCTTACTGTTGGAGTGTGGCTTAATGTTTATAGAAACAATTCAACCTACATTTAGTGTTACATAACATAAAGTGCACTGTTTGATATGTATTTTTCCCTCATGGTATAGCTGTTTTAGGCCTTTTAGTTAAAATTCTGCTGCAGACTCTTGCAGACTTTTGCAGCATAGTTTAAACAAGACGTGAACCATGTACACAGAGCAAACAGTACTGACTTTACCTCTATATATTTACTGCACTGTAAATGGTGCAAAAATGTTATATGCATGACCTTTAACTTTCTACAGAAACATGTTTGATTGATAGAGTCACAGAGATTGAGCAAAATAAGGCTTTTGTTTGATGCAGTAAAAACATGAGGAAGAAAAACTGAAAGTATTCCACTTATGAGTAAAAAAAATCCCAAGCCTAACACTCTGTTTTGACAGGTCTTTAGTGACATGCTTATCTGATACCCTAACTCTCAGCAAACCTGTTTAGGAGGTGATGAGCTATAGGTTTGTTTATAGCGACTCCTCCCTCCTCCTTCAAGATCTCCTCCAGAGCTCGGAGGCAGTTCACCATGACCACAGGGTCTGGGTCTCTGAGAAGACTGTACAGCTCATTCACCACTATGGCATCTGAAAGATATCATGGAAAAGAGCCATGGGAATCCGATGTGTGTTCATATGTAAAAAGCATGAAAACATGTTTAAACATGTACATGTCAGCTGGTTATAAAAGTAATAATAATAATAGTAATAATAATAAATTTTATTTGAGAGCGCCTTTCAGGACACCCAAGGTCGCTGTACAGAAGATATAAAAAAACAACAAAAATAAATATAAAATACAAAAGACAACATACAACATACAATAAAAGGAAGAGGGGACCATGTGACGGACTTTGCAGAGAGTAAGCAAGTCTGAACAGATGAGATTTTAGTTTGGATTTGAAGATGGGCAGGGAGGCTGAGTTACGGAGAT
>JAQNCA010000002.1:1216049-1227949 GCA_029783725.1 Acanthurus tractus | reverse complement strand
ATGCAACATAAGATAGATATCTTTATTATTTATCTATTATTTTATATTATAAGTCAAACTTATTCTTCCAATCAAATCATTGATCAAAGAGCATGTAGACTTTGACTTAATGGTGCGTTGCCCACGTGATTAGTGGGTAGCAATCCTTTTTTCAAATGTATGAAAATGAAATGCAGATATTTATTTGCATTTCAAAAATATGGGCATTGTTCGCTTTGCAAGGTAGAGCAGTTACTTGAGATAGACGGACACTGCAGTCTGGGCTGAGAGAACCTGGAGAGTGAACTTGGAGATAGTTAGGGATTCTTTTTGGAGTTTTGCAGATGGATAGTGGGGTAGGCACAGTGATCCTACACCTGGCTGGTAAACCACCCTGACCAGACCAGTTATAGGAATGTATGTAGCTGTGGTAACAAGTTACGTGTCCTAGAGCTAGGCTGAGCAGTTTGGAAAATCGCTTACTACTGTTACGTCTGGCTTTGACTGGCACTGGAGTAGACAAAGTGATTTGATGTCAGCACAGTTGTATCTGTGCTCTTGCTGCTTCAAATGCATTGAGTTTAAAATTCCATCTATTAAATGCGACATGTTCCTTACATCTGTGACTTTGATTAAAGGAACTTGCCTTGCTTTTTTTCAAGATGAGTGGCAGCAGTGTAGAAGTGAGTAAATAAGCATAACAGCAAATTAACTAATATGAAAATCTTAGAATAAATATACAGCGTTCATTTGAAGGGAGGTAATAAAGCTACAAAAACTAGTTGGTAAATTTTAAAATATTCCCCTTCAAGCCTCTCAATACACTAAATGTCAAATTACAGAAAATTGCATCATTATTTTTCCTGTTTTCTTCTCTTGAATGACCCCTTGCCTCTCACTCTGAATTTTGGCTTGCATGACTCCCCTGCTCTTGTCAATGTAAAAAAGAAAATGTATGTCTTTGATGATGCTGATGCAACATCTTATGAGCCTGAGAGCAGGGAGAGAATTTCAGCACGAGCACTGTTAAAGTAGAATAAGAAATGACAGGATTGAAATATTTCTCAGAACAGTCAGTGGGAGCACACAGCATGGTATAGACCAGGGGTCGGCAACCTTAGACACTCAAAGAGCCATTTGGACCCATTTCCCACAGAAAAGGAAACACCGAGAGCCGCAAAACACTTTTGACAGCAAAAATGAAGATTTTAGATTTTTCTCGTCAGTAGTAAAAGCAAATTACTCTGCCCACTTGGCGTTAAATGTTCCGTTTTCTTCAGAAACTTCTCTTAGAAATATTCATGGTTGGCCAACTGGGGGTTGAAAAGCTCAATGAATTGAGCGCTGGCGGTAGTGACGCATATTTTTAATGTCAAAAAAAAAGAAATGAAAAACAGAAAATAAACACATTTTATTTTAATTTTACAATGGTACCATAATCTTCAAATTTAGAATTGCATTTAAAAAATAAACTGAAGAAAATAAAATAAATTTAAATCAAATACCCATTACTTCTTTTTCCAAAGACACAGAAGGCAGCAGCAGAGCGATGAAAGCCGCTCCGAAGCCGTGGGTTGTCGACCCCTGGTAAAGACCGACTGTGTGACTGGTACATTAATGCCCTGAATGTTCCCACATTCAGGACACAAATGTTATAACTGGGCCTCCTTGCTTTTTTCCTGTCTTTTTTTTTTTACCGTGATGTGGCCTCCTGTTTGAGCCTGTCAATATCGGCCAGGGCCTGGGTCAGCTGATCCTGCAGCTCCTCCTTCTTCTGGTTCAGCTTCTCTCTTGCTTCTCGCTCTGCGAGAAAATCTGCCTTGTAGATCTCAGCCTGAGCAAACACAAAGACGGTGAGAAAGGAAAGGAGATATGAAACACCTTCAACCACAGGCAATATCTTTTATTTTAATGTACATGTATTATGTAAATATGTAACAATGTGGGTGTGGTTGATGCAGGCTGGTTCATATGTATACCAAACAAGTGAATCAGAGGAGAGGCTGAATTAAGTGACGCACTCTTCAGAATGAGTTTATTTAAACTAAATGTAACTTATGCTGCTTGTTACACTTTATTACTCTTTAAATTTTGCTCTAAGTACCAAAAGAGCCTACCCTGATTTCAGGACTAGCAGATGCTTTGCTAACTTATAGCATTGCTAAAAATTTTTATCTCTATTAAAAAAAATGGAAAAAGAGGGCAGACTGAAGTCTCTTAAATGTTCAGGTTATTTTGTAGCTTGTTCTTACAGTGGTCAAAGGTTAACCTAGCAATGTACACAGCGTCCAGCCTGATACATGTTCACGTCCAGAGTTTCCCACTCATGACTCCCTTTTCTCCACAATGTTTTGCACTGGGTCTCTTTTAACAAAGCAGCTTGTATTCCTTAAAACGGTTAAATGTTTCTTTAATGTTTATGTTTCTTAGTTTTACCTTGGACATAAACAGCAACACTTTTTTAGGTGTGTTGTTAATGAGAGAGAGAAGGAGAATGAAGAAGAAAAGCAAGGGAGGAAGGGACACCACCCTCTTAAAAAACCTCTTATTTTGTCCCCTCCTGCCTATTGTAATCACAAATATAGTGTCTGTATGCAGCCACATTGCTCTTGTTGTTTCTGCTTTACATTTTTTTCTGTTGTCAGATAAACATTTCTATGACTACAGATTATAATTCTATAATAACCACAATATTTTCAGACTGGTGTGCTTACTGAAGGGAAAACTTTGACAGCGTTTGCCTTAAAAAAAAAAAAAAATTAAAAAAACCCCCAACAAAGTCACTGACTATGAATCTATAAACTGAACTGAACAAATTGAAAGAGCCAAGAGACTTGTATGGAGACATGATGAGCAGCTGTGCAGATGTACCTGTGCAGTGAGGACAGGAACAGTCTCCAGTGAGCCTTTCTGTTGTTCAACCTCCTCCTTCAGCTTATCAATCAGGTCCTGCTTCAGAGCCAGTGCTTTTTCTGCCTCCTCGAGTCGGCTGCACAGATCTCCACCCTGAGGAACAATCACACAATACATGAGTTCTAAGACATGAACAGCAAAACTACTGAGAGTTAATAGATGTTTAAATATGCTTTCACCTCAGTCTTCAGTTTGGAATCATAGTCCTTAAATAGACACGTATAGGCATGCTGAAGTTGTGTCAGTTTCTTCCTGAGAGAGGGGGCAGACAGAAGTTTACGATTTAGCACAGTTTTCCAAATCAGAGGATCAGAGGAAGAATTTTGAAAAAAACCCCAGTGGCAGTCAATGCCACAGTGACACATTTTACACTATAATATGCAACAGTATAATTCAATTAAAATTTGAATGTGTTATCTCTGGCAGAGAAGTTAATATTTGGTTCAGACAAGTGGCTCCATACACAATGGAGCACACTCTTCTCTTTCCTGCTTACTGACTGATTACACAGTGTGAGAGGATTACCTCTAAATCCATGTGAAAAAGTCTTTCTAGCTCTGGAAAAAATCATTCTAATATCATAATTGTACGGGATTTGAATTGCTATTTGGGTGAAAACTGTGAGTGTGTGTGTATGTTGAACCCACTTCTCCTCTGTGACAACATGTCTCTCTGTCTTTAGGGCCTGCTCCAGGCTCTGGGTCTGCAGCAGCAGCTTGTCCATGGCAACATGATGCTGCTTCCTCAGCTGCTCCAGCTCCCGCTCTGCCCCCTGCAGGGCCTTCGTCTTAATGCACAACCTAGACACAGCACACATGCACTGTTACAGGTCAACAGCCTCTGTATGTATATCTGTCTATTCATCAATATATATCATCAAGCTGACATGACATCTCACTTTTCTTCCAACATTTTGCGTTCATGCTCGCTCTTTTCCAGGCAGCTCTGTCTCTCATTCAGTTCTCCCAGTAGAGATGTGGCTTGAGCTTTCAGAGCCTCACAGTCCTTAGCCAGCTGTAACAAAACAGACAGCTTTTGTTCTCAGAATTGCAGATGATATTTTAGGGCTGCTTTCTACAGTGCCACATCTGTAACTTTGTAACTTTACTGCTTGGAAGATTTGAGAGTGTTGGATTGTGGGAGTAAAAATGATCATAGTTCATACCTGAGCACAGTCCTTGTCCTTTTGTTTGAGGAGAGCTTCAGTTCTGTCCCGCTGAGCTGAACTCTTCTGCAGGTGATCAAGCTTCTCCTCCAACTCACGATACCTACAGACACATCACATTTCAAACCAAATCTGTTTTTTATGAAAAATTAAAAAAATAAAAAATAATAGTAAAAACCCATAATTTTTCTCTAAATTCAAATGTATGAACATTTCTTCACTTGATGAAAAATGATTGTATAATTGTTGAATCCTTTGCTGAATAACTGAGTTGACACAGTTAACACTGCTGGTTGTTGTATAACAATAACTTGTTTGTGGTTTTAGCGTGGTGCACGTGGTTATTAACAAGTCATGTGTGACTTCAGCACTGTGCAGTGTGGGGGACTAAAGCCAAACCATGCAGCAACAGCATGAAGTAGATAGAAACATGGCCGTCATCCCAAAGCTCAGCTACAATTACAAGAACAGACAAAGATTTGCTTAAATGGTGTTAAGCCATGTTAAATGAATTTTTTAAAAGGTATTTAGGAAAGAGATTCCTTTTATCTGACCAAGAAAGCATTTACGCTGTGAAACATAATCTCCAGCACAGCCATATTGGTCCTGCCCACATCACTTAAGTATTTACTGCTCCTTAAAAAGAAAACAAAACAAAAAAAACTTTTTTGATGAAAATTGATTTTAAATTGCCAGAAAGCAGAAAAATATGTCACGAAGCAGTGACTCCGGTCAAGACTTTGAATCTGCATAGAGTGAGAACATATTTTAATAAATATATTGATATTTGGCACCAAAGTATAAATAACTTTAATCCTGATTTAATCCTGTAAATATAATTTTGTCCCATTAAAAACTAGTCATTCACTATGTTCGTTTACTCTTTATCTAAATAATTAATAGCAGCTATAGCTGTAAATATAATAAAAACTGTAAAATTAGTTGTTGAATATTTAAATCTGAAATTCAGTTGAGTAGAAATTAAGGCACAAAGTCAAAACACTGAAGTGAAGTACATATATGAGTTAATTGCTTTCTACTATTTGGCAGAATTTACAAGGCACCACAAAAATGTAAACCGGCTGATTCTGTAAGATTGCCAGGAAAAACACTAGATGTCTTTGTATGTTTGAAAAAAATTCAAGAAGAGGGCTGTGCCTATTTGCAGTAGCAAGACACCTCACATCAGGTTTGGACATGTTTCTACAAGCCAGATCTGCAATCGACAGATGAATGACATTTGGTGAGCAGAGTTTTCTAGATTTTTAACCTTTAAACAAATCCCATTTTTGTTTAAGTGTAAAAGCCCAAAAAACCGCTGTGAGGCAGTTTGTCCTGTCTTACTGCTAAACTGCACTGCTCTGAAGCGAAAGCAGCTATGGAGCAATGCTGTAAGGACTTGCATTAGGAGTCATTACTTTTAATCCTATATTTGAATATTGTTGAGTAAACTGTACCGCTAATTTAATATGGTAATTCCAGCTACAGTTAGGTTTCCAATAGAAATCTCCAGAAGAAAACAAAAGTTACAATACATTACTGACAATATAACATAGACTACAAATACAGGCCCATCAGTACATTTTCAGAAAATAATTGCATCTTAGAATTGTAAATTACAATAAAGCTGAAATAATTTTCTGTCCATTTGGGTTTGCCAGTATGGTGTTTGTGGGGAAAATAACAAAAGGCAGGTTTCAATTCTTTAACATAAAGGTCAGATGTGCAAGTGAGAAAATAGTTCAAATCTTTCTATTACTAAAGGAATGGTAAACCGTTGTAGATATGTATAATGCAAAACATGACAGAAAACACTGGACAACAAACACCTAAAATATGCATTTTTTACAAGTAAACAAAAGATATGTTAAAGAAAACACTTAATTCAAACATAAGAAGGTGAGCAGGTGGTACCAGTGACAGTGGCATACACAGTGGCAAAAGGGCAGAGAGAAGGCATGCACACAGTGAGAAGAGAGACAGCCACACAGAGCTGTGGGCTCACCTGCCCTGTGTGGCCTGAAGCTGCTCTGTGAGTTTAGCCAGGCTAGAGCTGGGAAAGGCAGTAGAAAGAGAGGAAGGAAAACATCTCAAAACTCGAAAAATCTCAAAGACGTTTATTGAGCAGGAGAAATGCAGGAATAAAAAAAAACTTGCTTGTGTCCTTCAATCATAGAGAAGAAATGTAGCAGACATACAGTAGAGAGTCAAGATTTAAGATTAATTCAGCAGGACTCAGCTCAAAAACAATCGCTGGTTAAACTCTGAAAGTTTAGTGCTGTTATTTTCAAACAACGCACTGAAACATATTGTATAAAAAGGTCAAATGTGTCTTACCAGTCAGAGGAGTTCTGTGCCTCAGAACGATGCTGAACAACCTCCTCTGTGACACTGCTTGCCTGTAAATACATCCACAAGAGTCTTGTGATACAGATAAGGCAGCAAAATCTTGTGTTTCTTCTTATTCAGAATATTTATGCCGCAGAGAGAGGTTACTCATGGGCAGCTGAATGAAACACATGATCAAGCCACATCAAGGAGATGACATCTGGGAGAATGTTGCATGTTGCATTATTTGTCACATGGCCTTACGGACTGAGGTCGCATTTAAATAAAATTGGATCAGCATCAGATTTCGAACCACATATGAAAGTGGCCAAAGTCAGAATTGAAAAGATCACATTCCATGCAATGTGTGCTGTCAACACTGTCATGAAACAACCACATCTAATCAACATATGAGGAAAAAAAAAATCAGATTTAAGCTGTTTGAGCCTGAGGTGCAAACATAGCCTGGAGGACCCTTAAAGAACCTCTTTTAAACAATGATCTTTAGACCTGTTCAATCCTTGAAGAGTAAACCACCTTGGAAGTCATTTTTTTGCTTGGTTTTGATTTCCAAACAAATTTATTCTTCTGCTTCTAGTATTGCAGCTTAAAGAACATTAATTGGGGTGCCATTTAGCTCTATCGGTAGCACGGCCGTCCCATCTACGGAAGGCTTAGTCCTCCACGCAGCGGTCGTGAGTTCTGACTCCAGCTCCGACCCTTTGCTGCATGTCTTTAGCCCCTCTCTCTGTCTCCCCATTTCACATCTCAGCTGTCCTATCTAACAAAGACAAAAAAGCCCCCCAAAAAATAACATTAATAAGTAAATTGATTAGTTTATTCATACATTTTTGTAACAACCTGTTTTTTTGACTGACCTACGCGGCACATCATCAGTAAAATTTGTGGAAGTTAACTCAAAAGCCGCACCAAACCTTCTTTGTCATGGGGACATAAAGAAACCCTCAGCTAACATAGAAAGTTTTTTGCCACTGTCATGGTGCTCATTATCTCTGATTGGAGTTTTAGGTTTTGTTGAGCAACCTGAAGTTAAGGAAGCCTGACTCTGTTAAACCATCTTCATAGCATACCCCACAGAGCTGAGAGTAAACAGTGATAAGCCTCTTCAGTTCTGTGCACCCTCCAGTAGGCAGCAGTATAGCGCTTCAACCACTTTAGCTGACTGTAGAAGAATACACAGCAGCGTTAAGTTTGAAAAGCATCTCTGGTTGTTTGCAAGGCATGAGCTGCTATGTTAGGCTAAATGTAGTACTGGTTGCTTGAACAACCACAGCTTCTCCTTTACACTGGAAACATTCAGCCCATAAAGGCCAATGTTGAATGTGTTTGAGGCCTGAGAAGCGGGAGCAGAAAGGAGTAAATGCAAACCACAGTAGGTTGTAGTGCATTTAAGTCTGGCATTTGCTGTCGAGGCATGGCCTATGCATTCTTTCATAACCTTTTATAACAAGAGGTTTTGGCCAGATGTATTCAATGACAGGAAAAACTTGGGTGCTCACAGGCTACAATAAACTCTCTAACTTGTAAGTTGGTAAAATCTAATGCAATATGTGATGCACTCCCTCAAATGCAGCCTTTTTATCAATATAAAACAAAACATGTATCTTGACATTGGCTGGCCAAAAACCTTTAACTCAATTTACTTACTTTGGTAAGATATTGATGATCCATGCTAGTGTCTGACCATATATAAAGACACAATTTAAACCCTTACAACATCTTGTTCAAATATTTGAAAAAACAATGTTCTTTTCCATGTTCTTTTCTATTTCCTAAAGAGTAATGCTTTTGGATACAAGATTTCCCTCTTACAGTAGCATGTCTGTCCTGCCCATCTGTGTTACTGCATTACTGCACTTGATCTTTAGGTAAACTGCATGTGTCTGATGTGTTTGACTGTTTTACCTGTGCCAGTTTGGCCCGTAGCTGTTCAATGCAGCGCCGCATCCGCTCTCTCTCTTTCTCTCCCTCATCCTTGTCCCTCTGCAGGTCGTCATTCTTCCTCCTCAGCTCTCTCATCCCTTCCTCCAGCTTTTCTTTGTGGCTTTTCAGCAGCTGAAGGAATTCATTTGCACCTTCCACAGGCTGCGGAGTGAGACATGAAAGTGAAAGAACCAAGGATGAATACGTGCATTGAGATGGGATGACAGGAGGAAACTGGACAGAGACACAATATGTTATCACTGACTGGGGGACTTGCACCAAGCAAAAAGTAGGAATAAACCAAATTTAAGAGAACACAGCCCAAGAATTATAAAAGAAGACAGAGAGGGCTTTTGAAAATATAAGGTGCTGAGAAATTTCTAGTACCCAACTGGTACTTATTCTATATCCAGATTTCCTGCCCGGAAGTACTGTATATGGACAAAAAAAGACGACCTCCACATTTTTACAGTGTAATGTCAAACATAATTTCCATAACTAGGCTGGTGCCAAGTTTATTTTTAAAACATTTTAAAATTGCACAAAGTGATTAATGCAAGGTTTTTTTCTTTTGAGTTCTGACTTCAAAGGCCATCCCATATCATTCCTCCGAGTAGAAATTCAGGATTCCCAACTCTGCAATGAAAGGTAAGGCGAAGGGGAGAAGCAACAGACTAGCAGTGCGATGGTCATAGACTGTCAGGAATCTGAATGTTGGAAAGCAGGGTGGAGTGAGCAGGCTCACCTGGCCATTTTCACTGCCCATAATACCCCCCCATTCCTCTGAAATTGAGGTGGGGGGAGAGGGTAGGGTGCTACTCAAAGAGCTATTCACATCACCCTAAACACACAGATATACCAGTTAGATGAAAAATTAACAAATACATCAAAAAGGATTTCCTTGGAAGCCAAAGTGGGTGTGCCAAATTTGACTAGTCACTGTGCATTGTGTAACGCCCTCTGCTGATGAGGAGTCCATAATCGCAGTGGCTTTGCTTAAAACTGGTGAAAACACAGGTTCACTTGATTATACCAAGGTTCCACAAATTCAGAACAAAAACAAGATGAAGCATTTAGTTTCATTTAGTATTAATTGAGTTGAAAAACACCCAAAGTGAACAGCTTCATAAGTCTTACCAGGCTGCGAGGTGGCGTAGTCTGTGTATGTTGATCTGTCTCTTCAACCCTTTCCCTTTCCCTCTGATCTAGAGTCTGAAAGACACCAAAGAAAAAAACTGGTTCTAAAATCCACTGAAAACATTTCAAAAAGCTCGGATCAGTGACACTAGTCAAATGTAGTTTCAAGTTGTTCTTGGTTTAAAAGTCCTCTACATACAGGTTTGCTCATTCAGATGTGGTAACTGATGCTTTTTGACTGAAACCTCCTCTGTAACCACTCATTTTTATTGTCAATATAGCTGATGACACTATGCCTCTGATGTCACTAACCTGTATTTATGTTTATTTAGATGTTGTAATCACAAAACAGTGATTTGTTCAGCACTACTGCCATTTGGGATTGTTTTATATTTGTTGTTAATAAACAAAGAATATGTAAATTATCATTTGACTAGAGTATGCTGTGAGCTTGGCTTTAAGAAAACACAGAATAGCTTATCACAGAGAGCAGCAGGAGACAGAGCAAATATTTAACCGACAGAGACTCAGAAGAGCAACTGAATCAGGTACTTTTTACCACATGTTGGCAGAGATGCACTGTTTAATGGTTTGCTGGCTGAACAGGATGAAGGAGAAGCAGAGTAGTAGGAGGTAAACCACTAGGATGCAGTCCTAGTGTTTCTGTGTTTGGTTGGTGTATTTGCTTCCTAAGAAGGGGATCAGTCCATTTAAATAGCTATGTCAGCATTTAAAGAAAATATTTTGTATTATCCTATTAAGAGCCTTAAAGAGGTTTATTGATTTAACCTTATTTCAACCATTCTCGCTCCCTTCTCCTTCTTTTTCCCCTTCCCTCTCTTTGCTTAAGTGCATTAATAGAAAATATAATTAATTACAAACAAAGAAAAGATTTGCTGTGCAAATGTGGATTAAAAAAAAGTAACATATTAACTTCATCATTAAATATAATTTTTTAGGTTACATGGCAATAAATATGGTTAAATACATTCATTCACAAGTGTTTTGGGCTGCAGGGAAGAGACCTGCTTTGACAGGAGAAAGCCCTGGTGTACAGAATAGTGGAACAGCCAACAAAACATATGGTAGCAAGAGCATAGAGAACTAGTGAAAAAGAGGTGAGGGTTATTTAATGGTAATCTAATTTGTTAAGAGGTAAAACCTCCTGAGAATATGAGGAAACAGATGGTTTAATCTCATCTAGCTTACCTGTGGTCCGTCCAGCGGTCCATTCCTGGCTGGGCGGCCCTGTAGGTCTTCGGTCTGGCTGGAGCTGCAGCAATGGTTAGACGAAGCTGGTCCATTCACTAAGCTCTGTAAGGAGTGGTTCTCCTGGGCCAATCTCTCCACTAAAGCCCTGGCCTCCTGGAAACGACAGCTGAGAAATTCTCGTTCCTCTCTTGTCCTGCGCTGCCATCCCTCCATCTCCTCACAGCGCTGACGCAGGGCAAGGTTGCTTCTCCGCAAGGCCTCTGGAGGATGAGAGAAAAATGTAAAAGGAGAAGAAGAAGAATGACAATTAGAGATTAAACCAATGCTGTGATAATAATCTGGATTTTCATAATGCACATAGTTACTCTAATTTCATTTTACAGCTTTGATGTTATGACCTTAAGGGCTTCAGCTGAGAGAATGAAACTGAAATGAATAAAATGAAATTAAAAGCTGAATTCATAAACAATGAAAAGTTATTCCTTAAACTCCTTAATAAATATTGCTAAAATCAATAATACTGAGTAAGTCTGCTGACTTTATGACAGCTTTGGCTGTTACTTATGTTGCTTTCATGTTTTAGCTGTGTTTACTATTGTACCATTACAGCAGACAAACTCATTTCTCATTTAAATTAATTCAAGGGTCCTCTTGATACACCTTTGCTGATGAACGTTAAAAAAGTTAGATAAATACTGCTGTGCCACTGACATTAGTGAGTCAGATTTGCTGATGCAACCATTCTCCTCTACAAAGTCAGTTCATTTACTTTTAAAAAGGCTGCTGTACCATCACAGAATACAATTTCATAAACTTATCTCACTGTTATTCTTCAATGAACTCCACCATGATTCATGAATGTTGCTACTTTTGAACCCATTTGTACACCTTACTAAAATTCTTTTCGTAAAATGTGCCCTTGAAATCACTAATTATTGTTTCATATTATTTATTATTGTTTTCATATTACATACTTTAAGAGCAAATCATGTGGAATTTCTATATAGCTTGGATATACATCCTACCTCTGAGCTGCTGGTTGTCACCCAGCAACCTGGTTACTACTTCATTGGCAGCAAGCTCTGGTGGGACCCTGAGGGCCCCTCCACTCTCCTCACCTGACATCTCCCACTGCATTGGGCCATCAGGTTGGGGCTGCACCATGCCTATCAAGCAACATGCAAAATATTTTCTATACAAACACATGTTGTGTACATATTGT
>JAQNCA010000002.1:1200217-1211532 GCA_029783725.1 Acanthurus tractus | reverse complement strand
CATAAAGAGGACTCATAAAGAGGCAAGAGCTATTTATCTCCAAAATAATTCCAACACCAACACAAAAGCCTCAATATCTAAGCCAGCTTTCCCGAACAAAACACAACGAAACTGCACCCATAAACCCAGTGTCTCTAGATATGATCCTACCCTAGCCAAGTCCATAACTTATCTAATCTAGTACCTCAGCCACACATCAGTTTCTAATTCAAAATACTACTACAAAATTTTACAAGGCACACTTGCAGGACAGTCAGTGGATCGAGCAGGTGTTCCACAAGTCAGGCTCAGGTTGATTTGGGAAGGCCAGGGAGAGGGAGCGATGGACAGCCAGAACACTTATCAGCAGACAGGGATCAGACAGGGAAAACGGTCTTCACACAAGTGAGGAAGAGACATTGACGAGTGGTCGTGACAGTAACAGAAAAATAGAGCATTTGTTGTGCATTTTTTGAATTTGTGCCTGGGATGAAGTAAACAGTAACAACAATGGTTGACATCTTTTCATGTCAGACAACAGATTTGCACAGTGAATTAATGGCCCCTAGAAATTTTTAATCAAGTAATGTTTTGATCTAACAGAGATGTTTGTCAGGCATTGTCAATTCACCCACACAAAGCACAGCAAGCAATATATAAACTGCAATTTCATCACTCAGGTGATTGTGCTCCTTATGATTGGAAGACAGTCTGCTTTGACATCGGGCCAATCAGAGCATGGCAAGATAACAAGATAACACTGACAGTCCCACAAGACTCACAGAACTGGCTGCCATGCATAGGACAAAAAAAGCCAGGAACACAATCACCAATACAAAAAGGGCACATAGACGCACACCACAGGAGTCATTATACAGTATCCCCCAGTAGCACCCCCAAAAATAAATAATTAAATAAATGAATAAATAAATCTAAAGATATTTACAATATATTTGTGATTTTTATATATACTCTAAAATGATTTTTTTCAATATTATGGTTTTATTTTAAAATTAGAGACTATCAATCATTCTTAGAAGAAATGTTTTGGTATTTTCTTACTAAAGTCACTGCCAAAAAAGTTAACAGATCAAAATCTAGTTTAAGGCTCTTAGCTGATGAAGGATTAAGGTTAGAATGTAGAATAAATCTCTTTCCAGAAGGATGTCATCAATGCCTCCCCACTTCACTTTTATAATTCCAATATATCTCTGTGCAGATTTGTGCCACTGGGTTCTTTTGATCATGAGTACATGTGTTAAATCTATGCTCAGACGTGTGGGTCTAAGGGGTTGATCTTGAAATGAACTCTAATCAGAAAAAATGAAAACAATTTTATGGATCATATGCAGAGCTTTTAAAAGCGAAATATGGTCAAAATAAATAAATAAATAAAACCAAAACAAAACAAAATAATCAAAACAAAAAGAAAGAGATCCATTTTCTTAAATATACAAAAAAACAGCCAATGCAGAAGGATTTTCTGTATTTAGATGCTGATCTGTGATTTCTACGAATGAAGTCCAGGGCTATGTTTGTAGGCCTGCAACAAGCCATGTTAACAGGGTTAACAAGTTCACAAGTCAACAAGCCTTTTGCTTAGTTTTTTCCCTCTGACATGGTTATTGCATGCTTTTCTGTGGCAGTGAACAGCACACAGTTTTGTCTGTTTTTTTAATAATTTTTTTTTGTAGTGAGTCATTGAGATCTGATCTAACCCAGACTAGACTTGTTATATTAACTCTAAGTTCATATGTGTCAAACTCAAGGCCCGCGGGCCACATCCGCATCCGCAACAGCTGCCTTGCCGAGCGATAGGCTACACGGGAACATTCCCGCGTCAATCAAGCGTCTGTTGCTGTATACAACCAGATTGTAAAGTCAAAGCTAGCCTCTAACAATGGCGAAAAGAAAAGTTGATTCTAAAAACAGAGCCTTTCAAAACTGATGGGAGGCTGAGTATACTGATATTGCAAGTAAACCTGTGTGTCTTTTTTTTGGAGCTAATGCGGCTGTAATTAAGGAATTTAATCTAAGACACCACAAGGACACAAATTTTATGTATATTTTTTAGGGTTTTTTTGCAGCATGTTCATATTTTAAATTTGAATAAATTTGACAGGAGATATTTTATGGAGAGAAAAACATTTTAAGATATTTCAAGCTTAAGTTTATTTTTTATAAAATCGCATAAGAGCAAAGTAAACTTAATGTTTTAATTTGTTGTTATTTTGGCGTTTACTCAAAAGCACAATTTTTTTTTTTTTTCAGGTTTTTTGCAGCATGCTCATATTTCTAATTTGAATAAATTTGACAGGAGATATTTTTATGAAGAGCAAAATATTTTAAGTTATTTAAAGTTTAAGTTTACTTATTCTGGAATAATGTTACTGTCTGTTTTTATTCATATTTATGTTCAAAAACATTTAGTTTTAGTGTGTTCAGTAAATGTTCATCCTGTTTGGCCTGCAACCTAAAGTGTGCTTTGAGTTTTGGACTCCTTTGGACGCAATTGAGTTTGACGAGTTGGTTCCATTAAACTCCCTTATTTTGGTTGTTTTTAAAGCTAATTTAAGAAAATGACTTCACATTTACCTTTCTGAGCCTTTTTATGAAGCACCCCTACCAGACAACAATTTTTTTTGTCACCTTAAGAATAAAAGCACATAAATGTCAAATTGTTTTCTCAATGTTGCAGAGAGTGCACTTGGATATCCAGGTTGGAGAACATACCAACAACTATCCTGAAATTGCAGCTAAAGACAAACTCACAGAGCTGCAACTGCGAGTCCGACAGCTGCTGGACCAAGTTGAACAGATCCAAAAGGAGCAAAACTACCAGAGGGTCGGTAAATAGATACGTGCCCCTGGACATGTGGGATGTTTAATCTTTGTTTTTTTGTGGTACAGTCGCTGTCTATGCCATTACATCACTCTAAAGACTTCATTGTTGATCATGTCTTCTACAGTATCGCGAGGAGCGGTTTCGCATGACGAGTGAGAGCACCAACCAGCGTGTTCTCTGGTGGTCCATCGCTCAGACGCTCATCCTCATCGTCACAGGCATTTGGCAGATGAAGCACCTCAAAAGCTTCTTTGAGGCCAAAAAACTGGTGTAGTGACACCATTATGAAGTAATGAACATACGACAGAGTAGACAGATTTAACTGACCAGAATGAAGAGACGCCCACTCAGCGCAGAAACTTGAGGACGAGGCGTGTGGTCTTAAAATCAGCTCTTTTAATTTTTCTGTTAGCAACAACACAGTAGCACAGCATTTTAAATTGCCTTTCTTGTTTTGTTTAACCACCCTACTTACTCTAGTCTTGCCTTGACAGCACAGAACATGTAATTTTTCTCTGGAACTGTGAAAGAGAAGCAGAAGCAACATCATCAAACTGAGATTTGTGCGTGTGTGTGTGTGGCCATACTTGAGTAAATGACCACTGCAAACGATGAGAATGTTAAAGCTGTTACAAGTAACTCCTGAGTGCACATAGAGTAAAGTCCAGGTTTTGCAGCCTCTGGCCGTATCCTCTTGGCTAGATTCATCAAGTGGTCAAAGTTATGCAAATGAAGAGGTCTTGATTTCTTACATGCCCTTTGGATCAAACTGTATTTAAACTCATATTTTGGATTTATAAGCAGGCATAAGCCCATAATGAATGGTTTAATAACACACTATTATAGTTGTATGCACTGTGGAGGACATTTTAAGCCTTCATTAATGTATCTTTAAACAATTACAAGCTCAAAGGAAATAATCATAATATGAAGGTAAACAATAACAGCACAGTAACAGTATAATAGAGATGCTATCATCTAAGAATACACGTGAGCAAATCCTTTTACTATTATTAAGAATTTAATATCTACACAAACCATGAAAATTAACATTTTTTAAATGCATTCAGATCTCATATGAACATGTCAAGCTTCAAGGCTCATTCTGGATTTCAGAAATAGTGTTTTTCTATCATGACACTGTGACATGAATATCTGGCCAAGTACTCAAAACCACGTGCTACACTAAATGTCCCAGGAGCCCTTTTTGCTGTGATGATTCACACACTGACTCACAAGGTGACAACAGTACCAGCCGCATTGTCACAACTGGCAATAATGTCCTCTATATGTTCTTAGAACCTAACAACATTTGAAAGTGTTTATGTCCTGCTTACATATGGAAAAGGAAGTGTCAATTGAAGTTTTAGCATCCTTTTACTGACAGTATAATTTGTAGCTTGAATACAGTTTCTTATATGTTTTACCAGAGCTAGGTCTGTAGATACAATTTGTGGTACTTGTCTATTAATAACAGGATTTTACTGTAAGTTGTAAATAACAGGTATAGCTTATTGACTGCCCTGTTCATTTTTTAAATGCTTTTTTCACTGTTCAAATAATAAGGTCTTAAAGTTTTAACATTATTTCATCAGTGTTATTGAAGTTATTTATTTAGCCTTCTTAGCTTGTTTTTATTCCTGAGCTTAAGCCAGTTTTACTATTATTTTCTGGAGCTATTGTGGGTTCTATTTATGAAATGAATTGTAACATTTCTGCAAATTCTGTTCATTCAGAATCATTATTAAGTTTCATTTTGTTAGATCCTCTCATCATGTGGATGAAATACTTTGAGTTATCATTTTTTAATGCAAAGTTTAGATTTGAGTTCAGTTCTTCAGATGCAATATATTTGGTGTACATTTTTCAATTGTTAAATTATCATTATAACTATTCAAGTTTTTACTGTTGTCCAGGCGTCGCCTCCGTGTGCTTAATAAAGAAACTTTGGCAAGTCGGTGTCTCCAGTGTTATCTGTGTGCCTTTCTGGCCAAACCAAAAGAAATACACAGCAAATAGTTGATATTTTCAGCAAGAAAATTTATTGCTTGGCTTTTGGCCTGCCTGAGAGCCACATTCCAACCAAACAATAATGAAACGTCTCTTGAACCAGGCCCTTCGCCCAACCACAAGTTGATCAAACATTTTCATCACTGATGATGAGCGCACTTTTCATGGAGACAGAAACACATTGACCAAGTGACATCTTTAAAGAAACCACTGCAACACCATGTCAGCCACAGTGTACAGATCAAACAAAATCACCACTTTGCATAGCTTCACTTCCACTCATCTCCAACACCCATGGCATTTACACAAGACTTACACAGAGGCACAGCACTCACTTAGGTTTACTCTTGGGCTTGTTACTATCAAGAATAGAGATCTGACACATTTGGCACACCATACGAAACAATATCAAACACAACACTGTGTGTCATTATAAAGGGATAAATGATTTATTAAACCAAGTCTTTGTTTCATTTGTAGACCAAAAATGGTACATTGTACTGTGTGGACTTCTGATCTGTGGGACACTGTACACAGTAAAGCACATTTCAGCACTGTCACATGTTGGGTTGGAAAGGTAGAAAATATCACATTAGCACAACAAATTTAAACAAGTCATCACTGTAATGTAACTTGTGAAATCATTTTTCATATGTTCCATGTTCTGAGTAGAGTTACACTGTCTTGTATCCAGTTATCTTGTAGAGATTTCCGTAAGAAGGAAGTCAGAGCACTATAGGTTAGTAACACACTACTTTTAAAAAAGGTAGAGCTAGTTCTGTACTTAATGCCACTTTTGAATGCTTAAAAGAGCAAGAAGGGCACAAAAAAACTGAGTAGATTTAAGCAAGTACAATTTAAAACTATTCAAGAATTTTGCAATCCTAGCTCCACACGGCACTGTGGAAATGATCTGCTTCACTGCTCTGCTCAGTTTGCACATGAAGGCTGTATTTCTTTTCTTTTTTTTTTCCTTAAAGGTTCTTCAGAGGAGAAGCTCTTCTTAGTGTCCAGACACGGTTAGGTGCTGCATCTTCTTGGCAGCCTCTTCTGACACCACCTTGGCTGATTTCTCTGGGCTTGGAGCTGGGCTGGGAGCAGGACTCGGGTTCGGAGTGTTCGCTGCACTGTTGGGATACTCCCTGTTGCCGAATATAATACTACCCACCCGCACGTTGGTGGAACCCACCTCGATCTTCACCACATCAGAGCAAACATGTAAGCACAGACAAAACCTTCAGTGAATACATCACAGAGATTTTCTTATGAAGGCTTATATAATGATTTACATGGTCATGAAATCCAATAATAACCATCACAAGGATATTCTTAAGGGCAACTGTGTGAAATTCAACGACTGATAACTGTGTTTATTATGTACCACTGAATTGAAACATTTCAATATATTTTTTAATTGAAAAAGATATTTTACTTTGTCTCTCAACCATCTCTATCAATAAATGCAAAATGCCATATTTTCAAAGCAAAACAAAGATTTTTCTAATGGTCACAAATTTAGATAAAAATAAATAAACAAAACACTCAAATGTTTCGAATCCAAATGATTCCAAATTCAATCCAAATTACTCAAACTAAAGGGTTTCCAGAAATTACACTTCAAAACGATGAATCTCAATGTAAGCTCACAAACACTGGACACTGAATGTCTTATTTCTTCTCCTGCCCTAGCTATTATTTGCTCCCATTCATGATCAGAAAGAATTTTAAAAATGCTGATAAGGACTTTTACTCACCGCATGTTCAAAATCTGTGGACATACCCATGCTGAGCTCCACCTCCTCCAGAGGCAGCTTCAGACTTTCACACACCTCCTGCCTCCGACTCAGCAGCACCTACAACAGGGAGACTTTATTTTTATCTTGTTTTCAGAATTGTGACCAAGATATACACTTGGTGTAGACATTTTACAATTCAAGAATCAGCTTGTCAGTGCTCTCTGGTGGACAAACCATGTAACAGAGTTGTTCTAAATGAACCTAATTTGGCATTTCTGTGCTGCAATCTGCTCATTATATACCTATATGAACACATCCCCCCTAAACTAACACCAGCTTAAATGATTGATAGGTCTTCTTTGAGTTAAGTTGTATTCATGGCTGTGGGCTTGGATTGATCTGTTTTTATTAAGAAATATGCATTTAAAATCTTACTTATTTCTAGTTAACATTTTTTTTAAGATTTATTTTTTGCTGTGCTCCACCATAATATTGATCTGTTTGTATAGGCCAAGGCTGTACTGTTGGTGCACACAGCAAAATAGTAAATGGAATACATTTATATAGCACTTTTGTATCATAAAAGCATGTTGGAGTTTTGCCTCTCAATGGACAGCAGAGACACCAGGCAACAGGCCGGCCTGCCCATCAGGAGCCACAACAGCAGAACAATGAAACCATAGAAAATACAAAACAGACACAGCACAACATTCAAAAGAAATGCCCCCCAAAACCAGATCACAGGGGTCTGTTCTACCTGAAAGTCCGGGTTTGGACCCAGGGTGAGGTCGTAACCATAGCGCCCAATGGTCATGAGTCCTGAGAAGTGCAGGGCAGAGCACTGGGACACAATGTGTTTCACTGTGGTCACTGTCTCCTCAGGTGGCAGGCCATGTTTACCTGAAGCAAACATCAGACACACTGATTGTTAAAACCTCACTTTGTCACACAGCATGTGTTTGTGATCACTCACAAAAACAAAAACTGAGTACAGGAATGTTATGAACACTGACTCTGTTCTCCGCTGGTGTTGATCTGCACCATGACCTTTAACCTCTGTGTGCTGTCTCCTCGAATACGCTGCCACGAGCTGTTGACTTTGTCAGCCAGCTTTGCAGAATCCACCGTCTCCACAAGGAACAGGTTTGGCACACCTGCAGAAAGGGAGGACAAGACTCAGTGAAAGGGTTTTTTCATACAGCTACTGTGGAAGTGAAGACACTCACTCACCCAAAAGTTTGTTGACATTATTCTTCTGTAGATGGCCAATAAAGTGCCACTTGATTTCTGGACATGCGTTTAAAATCTGGATGAGAAAGGGAAAAAATTGTAAAAAACAATCTCAAAATAGGGTGTAGGGAAAATTTGGTCAACCTTATAACATATATAAACCTACCAAAGGATCTGAAGCTTTGTCTACAAGTTCATTAACCTGGTGAGAGGATAAAGGAAAAGGTCAGATTTTTCATATTTCTGCTCTTACACTTGGATAACAGCTGAGTAATGCTCTATACATGAGTCCCTATAGACTGTCTATCCTCACATAATTTTCTCCAAAGTTACGATGCCCTTGTCTGTAGGCCTCCACAACCATGTCTGGGGGTTTAGTCTTGCTGACAGCTACAAGGCGGGGTGGCACAGCTGGTAGTGTCTGTGAAAGGACAAACAGGCTCATTTATCATGTGTATCAGTGCATGTTATCAGCAGAGGAGTTAAGTGTGTGATGCAGGATGCTAGCTGAGGTGTTTGGTTGTAACAGTGACTCGGTCCTGCCAGGATCCTGCAAAACAACAATGAAAATGATTGTTTCTGCCTGCTACTGAGTTCAGATGCTGTTACCCATCATGCAGCCAGCTCTACATATGATTTCTATTTTAGACAAAAGCAACTGAGAGACATATAGATCTCACTGCAGAGTCGCTGTGCATTCCTCCATGCGTTGACCTAGATGACCTAAAGAGCGACTTCATGAAAATGACATCTTCACCAGTCTCTACGGAGCTGCAGTGTGAGAAGATGTTGGTCAGAAGCATGGTTGTATAAATGAAGAGCAAACACGTGCTAAATGCCAATCAGAAAACCATGATTCAGGCAGTATTTCTGCTATCAACGCGCATGCAGATACAGGAACATATGTCAGCGTGATCCTCCTGCTAGCACGCATATCATGTTGCCACCAATAGACCATAGTGTTATGAAAGTGCTGCCTCAAGCCCGACGGTCTCCCATCCAAAGGTTGAAGTGTTTGGCAGCCTTACATAACGACTCGTGTTGCCGCAGCACGACACTTTCCGGACCCCGTGAAGAGCCACGGCAGCGGTGCTCCGAAACGGGAGCCTCCCGTGCGGCAGTTACCTTGGGCCGCCGTGCCGCCGCCTGGTTCACCCGCTCCACTACCGACTGAAGCGCCTTCCCAATCTCCTCCGACATTGCTACTTTCCACATACCGTCAAACTGCTACGACATAACGTAATGAAACGTCTTCGTGATGACGTCAATCGGCTTTCAAAATAAAAGTCCCCTAAGCGGAAGTGCATAATGTGAATGGCGCCCTGTTTTGTCTCTTCCTCATCAGTCAGTACTACAAACGAGTGCACGTCTGCCAATACAGACAAAAATCTCAATCTGGCGGTGTGCTGCCGTTCCCTTAGCTCCATACATCAGGCTGATGACTGATTCCCGCAGCTCTGCTGCAGCCTGTGACAGCCTCAGTTACTTGGGCTGGGCGAGGACACATGATTTGACCCACTCAAATGTGTTGCTCGAAATAATTCCACTTCTGCACTGCAGAATTTTTGCTTTAAGGTCAAGAGATGATTTTTTTTGGTTTTACTCCTTGATCATTTTATTGTTGTTACTCAGCTTTCAATAATCAATAAACAATTCAACAAAATGATAACTGTCTGCTGTTAGACAAAAGCCCTGGGCTGCAGTAATATATTTAATGTGTTTCTGTAATTTCAAGACATAACCTATGGTTGAGTGGTTAATACATCACTCGTTTTAAAGTAAATACACAGAGACAAAATACAAAGGGAAACATATTTATTCACAAAATCACACAATACATATCGAAACAAAACCTCCTTGTTGATGGAAATCAGATTGAGAGGACCGAATACAACTCAAAGACACACAATGGCTTTGCAACTCTAATGGAACTAAGATAACAATGTATAAAGGTGTGGATCATTTCTCTCTCTACATGCAGCTGCTCCTTGTCTCATACTCTCTCTAGGGCCTCTAGCATGATGATGCTGTTTCCCCTGATGACCTGTGAGAGACGAGAACACACAAAGTTAACACACTGCATTTAAAACAAACTTCCTAAAGACTTCAGTGAATTAAGATAAAATTTAGAACTAGTTAAAACAAACCTCTGAAATACTGATATGACTTAAAATCCTGAAAAGTGTATTATTTCAGAATTTGCACTGTACAGCCATTACAAGGCAATATAGCACAGTAAGGCAGCATTCACAGCACAGACTCTTTTATAACAAATCCTGTAACCCCTCACAGGCACAAGAGACAACAATAACGTCAACACTGTCTACACATTGTTTGTATGTAACAGTTCCAGCTTTTTATTACTGTGCCTCCTGGCTAAAAGGAGGAACTCTAAAAACAGAGCCTATGTCAAACCAGCCACAAGGAATGTTATTTTGTACTGATTCTGGCAGCCTGTGTGGACAAAAGCCATCCGAGCACCACTGCCTCCAGCTTTAAAGATCTTAATTAGGAAGGTGAGTGCATTTGTTTTGGAAGCAAGCCAAAGAAAATCGGAGCTTAAAGTTTGCTATTTGCAGAATGCATCAAGATTTTGTAATTTACTGTATTTATTAGTGGTTAGATTAAAAGGAATAATAATTGTAATGTGACAGCTAAGCAAAGTTAGCTTTATTCATTACCATTAATACACTACTTTTACATGTAGTCCTACCGATTATAGATTTGGTTGCCCAAAAATAGAAACTGAGCTAAAGATAGATGTATCAACATTCCCTCATAATATTACATCTAACACAATAATAGGTCGATAGTAAGATAAAACTCAGTGGCTCAGCTTACATAAAATGCTACCTTATTAGCCAGTTGTTCTGAATCCATCTGGCAGTACAGAAATATCTGTCATTGTGCCACCAGACTCAGACACCTTGCCAGTGGCAGGGCACTAGAAGGATTAGCTATGCTTCTTGCTGGAGGTTGTAATGGCGTATGGTTTCCTGTAGTCTGTTTCACACACGTGGGGACTAAACAGACACTTCAATTTGAACTAATCCAACAGTCCACACAGGCTGCCAAATATCGCATGCTACACTTATGCTGAATGCCACCAGCATTACTGTGTGCTGCACTCTGAGTGTTTGAAGAACACATTTGACCCACTCATTATTTGTCCTGAAAGCATTCTTTTAAGACATACAGAGTCAATCTGTTAGCTGCTGCTCTGTGGGGGTGCTGCTGTTACTACACGTCTTGTTTAGACATTGTGTGGTTTTCCTTCTAAAAGTGCAAGTGCGGCTGGATGAATGTGATTCTTTCTGTATTTTCTGATCTAGAGAAAAAAGGATGGTTTGCTCATAGTCAATTGCTGCATGTCCATCATAAACCAATCCCTCACTCACTTCTCTTACTTTAAAAGACCATGAAAAGTTTACTAAAGTTTGCTATTTTAAATAAAATGTTGTAATTTGTTAGAGTAACACAGAACATACTTTTCAAACTTAGAACAGGAAAAACTT
>JAQNCA010000002.1:1097586-1128401 GCA_029783725.1 Acanthurus tractus | reverse complement strand
TTGGAGAGAGGGGTCATGGTGTGCGGCGGAGAAAGCACTATTAGGAGAAAATGATAGGCCTGTCCCTGAAACTCCATTATACACCAACACTTAAAAGACTGGACTGGCTTCATTACAGGGCAACATGAATCATGCAGCACTCACACAAGCAACTGGCCTTTCTCTCCCTCCCTCTCTCTCTGTATCCCACTCTCTCCCCCAGTACAGCCTTCTGTTTAAACTGGAGGATCGCCAGGAAAGAAGGATGGAGTGAGGGAGGGAGTGAGTGAGGGAGGGAGCAGAGTAAAGAGGAACAGAAGAGGCTTCAGCGTTGCCTAAGGCCAGGCCTGTTTGCCTCAGGTCTGACAAACAGGAGGGGAAGAGAGGAGATGAGAGAAGAAGAGGGGGAAATACAGGAAAGGAGAAGAGCGCATGAGATTAGAGGGGAGGACAGGAGGGAGGAGGCGAAGAGAGGGGAGGAGGTATAAAGTAGGAAGAAGCATACAGTGATAGGAGAGGAAATAGGAGACATGTAAGGAAGAAAGGGAGATGGGAAAAGAGAAAAGAAAATATATGGAGAGGAGAGAGGAGACTTGCTGAGGCACACTGTTGTCTCTATGATGGAAAATGGATGCAAGTGTGACCTCAAGTCAATGTGTGTCAGTGTGTGTGTGCATGTGTGTGTGTGTACCCTTACACTTGCCGGCTTTTCTGTCTTTGTCCATCTGTGTGACTGTTGTGTAAAGACAGCCTGTTAGCATCTGTGAATGCTGATAATAAGTCTTTGTGAAGAGCGAGTGTGTGTCTGTGAAGTGTGTAAGTGACAGCTAACGTGTGTTTTTAGTGTATATATGGAAAGCAACTTTTTTATTATTTTGAGTGTGTGTGTGTCTGAACGCGTGTGTGTGAGTGCATGCATGTGTGTGCATGTGTGTGTACATGTGTGTGTGCATGTGTGTGTGCATGTGTGTGTACGTGTGTGTGTGTGTGTGTGTGCATGTGTGTGTGCATGTGTGTGTACATGTGTGTGTGCATGTGTGTGTGCATGTGTGTGTGCATGTGTACTCCAGAGCGTGTCTCAGCATGTTGCCAGAGGAGCAGGGCAACAAGCCAGACACAGGGCACAGTGTGACACTGTGTTCAGATCTGTGTTGTGAGTGCTTCAATTACCCATCAGTCTGACAAAGAGAGAGAGTTGATGTGTGAGTGTGTGCGTGCGTGTATGTGTGTGTGTGTGTGTATACAGGAAGGAACAGAAGAATCCTGATTTTGTGTCTTTTATCTTTTCCAAACTGATGTTTCCCAAATCTCTTATTTTTTTGGAGTCTGCACTTGTCATTTCACAGGCACTTAAATCCACAACTACACATCAACTGTGTCCTCCTTAAAACTTTTATCCCCAGTTCTTTTGTGACAGAAGACAGCAAAGATTCAGTTGATTTCTAAAAGCCTCCCGCAGCTGAACAGAGAGAGAGAAACAAGCACCATCTTCAAAAAACAGTAGTAGTTAGTAGTTCACACTACTAAGCACTGTTTGATTAGACAAGTTTCCTGTTAAAAATTCTGTGTGCAAGCAGCAACACAAAATCCACTGCCACAATGTCACGATGGCTTATAGCTTATTGTATAGCAACTCAAGTATGTCACTGAAGGATTTGATGTAGAAATGCAGAAACTTGTTGAATTGAGTAAAGTCGCTTTCCGGAGGGGGATTTATAGCAATCACTCTTCAAGCCGACTTCGCTTGATGCCCTACATTGTCTGAGGGCATCTGTTGACTCTAACCAGCTAACAGGACACATGGAAGTTCAGACAGATATGCCAGCTATGAGTGGCACCAACAAAAGCCCAGACCACAAAAGCTGGCTAATGCAGGAAGTAGGAAATGACCTTCAGATTCGGGCAACATGGCCTGTGTGCACAGAAGCCACCCTTCATACAAGTTACCAGGCATGAAATGATTTCTGGGTATTTTCCACCTGTAGTGGTGCTATGGAGCAATGTTTTACAAGCAGACCCTGGTTGTGTTTGTCTCGTGCACACATATAACGACAAACACACAAAACCAGATCTCAGATTCCTGTCAGCTGTTAGACGTGATTTCACTGATGAACAAGTGGCGGTAATGAAGAAAGAAACACACCAGTGAGCCAGCAAAGACAGGGAGGGAGAAAAGACTGCAGACCAGGTTTAAAGAATGCTGAATTGAAAATATATTTTTTAAGTTAGCTTTGCAGATGTTTCATAAGGAAAACAAAGATTCAACACCTTTTAGAGCACAAGGACTTTGTTTTGCTCTGCAACACTTGCTGTCAACTTGACTTTGGTTTTTTACAAGAAAACTTCGCAGGGCTGTTCTATTCTAGATCTTTGTAAAGTGAGCATGTGAAATCAAATCACAAGTGTTGCTGAATGCCAACTACATACACTCAGCATGAGATATACAGCCACATGTTTTATGCAGAAACGTCTAATACTGATGCACATGGTGTTGCAAGTGAAACCTCACAAGACATTATGTCAGTACAGGATTTAATAAGTATTATTTATCTGCTGCAGGGGATCATGGAAGGAGGCTGCACACCTGTCTGTGATTTGTTTTCTTTGAAATATTACGAGTGTAACAATGTAATTACTTTTCCATCTAAAGTCATCAGTCTGCACCTCTATCAGCTGTCACCAAGTCACAGCCTGAAACACATCAAACTGATCAGCAAAGCATTGATCATAAGACCTGACAAACATTTGCACTTTTTATTAAACAGCCGTAAACAATAACAGTGTGAGCTTTGTGTCACCTTAAAAAAGATGTTTCTTTCTCCACAGTATTTGCATAAAACAATCCACCACCTTATTAAATTTCAGGGCTCCGATCAGATCACAAGATAAACACAGAGAGAACATGCAAACAAGGGAGAGAGGGAGAGAAAAGAAGAGGCTGAGTCTCCTGAGGGATGATGATCCAGAACCAAACATCCAGATGAAGCCCCCACAGCCAGCAGAGAGAAGGGTCCTGGGACGACCAAACCTGAGTGAAAACAGAGGGCAAGGAGGAAACTAGGGAGAGAAAGAGGGGTGAGAGAAAAAAAAGGAGAGAGAAGAGCAGATATACATGAATATAGCTCAGTGGCTTGTGGGTAACAAAACAAAAACAAAAGAAGCATGGACAAGAGCAGTGATCATCACCAGACTTGGAAGCTGCTTTCTTGTTTTTCTCGTTCACTTCGACTCTGATGTCGAGCTGCAATGACCGAGCGTTCATGCTAACCATCCACACAGTCAGGTGAAAACTGTGTTATCCTAAAGGATACCAGTATATCAGCATATCAGTTTCTTCATGACCTCTGTCAGAGACCAGTGATATATCTGATTCCAGCCGTAATGAGTCTCTTGCCCTGCCCCCACCCTCTCTTTTCACAATGCAGACAAATAAATCAGCTTATCAAAGCCAAGAGGCAAAAGGGACTTAAGGAGTGCACAGTGCTTGAGAAGCCATATTACTCTAGCTGTATTACTATAGCTCTGCATCATATGACTGTAACTAAAGTAATATGGCTGCACCTGCATGACGCTATGTAGCTATAGTGTCATGCAGGACACTTTAGCTATATTACTACAGAAATAGCTTATATCACTGTTTTTGATCTAAATCATATGCTGGGAGTTACAGGGTTTACAGTGATCATCAGCAGACTTCAGACTGGTTTGAACTGCTCACAGCACTGTTCCTCTTGTAAAGCGCTTCAAACTGTAAGCGGGTGTTGGTAGTAGGAAAAGTTGAGGAGGAAAAAAAATGTTTGGATGTGATCCTGCATGAACTAAACTATTTTGTCTTTTGTTGAAACAGTCTTGGATCCCATTTTTTTCTCTTGCTTTCCTCACAAGTTTAATGGGGATATTAGAATATAGTGATATCATGTACTTCAGTGAAACAGATAAACAATTATTAAATGAAAATATGTGATTCTTTACAGTTGTTGGTAGAACCGAGATAATTACTTTATTTATAATATCAATTATTTCATTTTTTTCAAGCAGTAATTCTTTGTTTCCAATTTCTTAATTGTGAAAATCTGCTGCTTTGTCAAACATGACAGTGAACCGAATAATATTGGTGTTTAGACTGTTGGTTGGAAAAGAAAAACAAGTGATTTTATTATAAGGCCTTAGGTGCTGGGAAATAATAATAAGCGTCTATTTTATGACATTTTATAAATAAACTAAAAACTGATTAACTGAGAAAATTATTGCAGATTAATAGAGAATGGAAACGTCAGTACTTGCAGTTTTAGCTTTAGGATTGTCAATTGAATGTGACTGAACCACAGTCTTAAAAAAGTAAAATACCTTGACAGTCTTCATTAATCTGGTGTTTAGCATATTATTTAACTCCCTTATTAGGACCTTAGAGTCACTTTAATCCGAAACTGGATTTGATTGTTTTTATATACAGCCATATATCACAACTCATAATTTGCATCAAGGGGCTTTACAGTTCCTGTAGCATATATTTTTTTAAATAGTCAAAAAATTTAACTCACCCAAAATTTTTTGAACAGTTTTTCCTTTCATTGTGCACAAGTTGACTGTCACTTCACAGAAGCTGCACCTGCATCTGCATCTTGCAGCTACTGCTTTGCAGCTAGTGTCGCTCTTTCTAAATCCAAGATGTGAGGCTGAAAAACTGTTGCATGTGAAGTTCCCGTTGGCTTCATTCTGCCTTACATGTTCCATGGCAAGTCATCAAACTCTAATCAGTAATCAGCTTCTCTCAGTTTAATGGGAAATGTTGAGCCATAGTTTAGTGTGCAGCTTTTTGTTCCAATCCGTTTGGCTGATTTGAGACCAGTTTTTGTTTACTGCAAATATACACTCATTTAAAATAAATAATAAAAAGCTGTGGAAATTTTAGATTTTACAAAAAAAATTACATATATGTATCTCAGTTTTTCATAAAGATTATAAATAAATTGGTATAGAGAGAGTGACTTATGAATTTGCCATTTTCACAACAATAATACAAAGCAATAATTCCATGTTTTCCTTTGGCTCAGATGTATGTACACACTGAAAATGAACATACAGTCGTGCTTTTTATCTTCATATGTCTGTAGAGTTATTTGTGCTTCTGAGCATTTGTCCTTTTATCATATCTATCATGTGTCATTCCATCTTGCCTTCTTGCCTCTTTGCTTGCCTGCCGCCACCATGGACATACATGCTCTGCCATTAGCAGTAGATGGTTTGCTACTGAATTGCTGCATACCACACCATCATTTAGAACAAACTGAGGAGACAGACACACATGCAGTCATTCGCTCAAGGAGGGTGAACTACATTTTTCAGATACTTGAGAGGCAATAGATGCAGAGTGCCGTGAACCACCTGAGATTATTAACATTTTTATCTCACCATGTAACTCAAGTATCTCAATGAAGGATTTGATCTTTAATACTTTGTCTAAAACATGGTCGTGTGTGTGTTTGACTACTGAATTTTAACTGTTGAGAGATGAGCGAATGAAATTAGTGCACACATGAGGTTGCTGAAAAAGATAAAAGATGACAGTGTCAGTGAGCCATCTTGTGTTGGATTAGTTGGTTACTATGGATACCATACATACATATGCACCAGCTCTTGACACACTCACTCCTTTAGAGGCTGACCTTCTTCAGTCCCTCCTTCACTATCATAACATCACTCACACCCGGCCCACTCCCAGCCTCCTCCCCACCAACATAATGACATTTGCATACAGATGTCTCACTTGTGCTGATAATGCATGCAACATGCTTGTGTGTGTGTCTGTGTGTGTGAGTATGTGTGTGTGTGAGATAGAGAGAGAGAGAGAGAGAGAGAGAGAGAGAAAGCGAGTGTGTATAGACTGTGACTTAATCAGCTGACATCTGAGTACAGGTTAGGGCTTGAAGGCAAAGCAGGATGTGCATTACAATCATTATCACCATCATTAACACAAGCACAACAACGTCTTTGGCCTGGAAAAATACACACACACACGCACACACACACACACGCACACATACACAAATATTAACACACACACACAAACACAACAACATGAGCGCTATGAAAAGTAAGAGGTCGGGGGAGGAAGACAGGATGGAGTGATGGATGGATGAGGAAAAAAAGACTCCCTCTAGTTTGCTGGAACAACTGTGCCTGGCAGACACGAGTAAAAAGGGGATTGAGCTGAACTCGTCAGGGCCCTGTTCCAAATCTGTGGCCCTGCCCCCACCCTCCCTCTTTCACTTCTTCTTCTTCTTTTCCTTGTAGCGTTTTCTTCTCTTGCCTCATGAAACAAGCCACCTACACTTTAGGACATCTGCTAAGCTGATTTTCTGGAGCTTAGCAGCACCACAGTGGTATCAAAGAGATTAGGTGAAACAACATCCAACTCTGGCTTTGTGCTGTGTTTCAATAATGCAGCGCTGTGCGACGGGGCGCATGTGTTTGTGCCTGTTCGCCTCCAGTGTGCACTTGCCTGTGCACAAGCTCGCTGTGAATGTGCGTGGGTGTGTGTATTATGCTTGGTGTTACAGTGCCATAAGTCACAGAGCTGGTGTAATACAGTTGGATCTGAAGTGTGAGCGCTTCTTTGCGTACAAGGATTCAGAAAGCGTAACCAAAGAGCTGCTTCAGAGGATCTCTCAGTCTTTGTTTTTGAGCCAAGCCCATTATCACTTGAAGAAAAATCTTCTCCAGAAAATAAACTGTTGTTTGGCGATGCTGTAAATCCACTGAAAGTTGGAGTTATTTTTGCTGCGTGAGGCCTAAAAAACAATCCATTTGAACTTGCTGTGTATTCCTTCTATTTGTTTTTCTCACTTACTTTATGCATATGCTCTTCCACTCCAAAGAGTAGGCTACATGTGTTAATTTGTTTTTCCTCTGCCATACATTTGGTAATGAAAGGGTGCTTTATGAAGCGCAGTGACTATATTTTACTGCATTATGCATGCATGACGGCTAACGCTAAGTAACTATCCACACACGTAATTAAGTAGTGAAATGTAATAATGTCATTTATCCCTCTGGGTTTAGGGTTTGAATAATTGCTGCAGAGTCAGCCTACTGTGCATTATATTTGTGAGTGTGTTGTGTGTGTGTGTGTGTGTGAGACCATGGCTGCATGCTTGCTTTTTTCTCCTTGTGTATGTGAGAGATCAAGAGAGGGAGTTCTCATTTAGTTTTTTTTTCTTTCTTTCCAACAGCTTTCACTTTTTTGTGCTCGCTAACTAGAGAAAAAAAGAGTGGAGAGAGAAGAGAAGAGAGAAGGGGGAGGGAAAGATGGGCGGGGGGGTGAGAGAAGAAAAGAGAGCAAGCCAAAGAGCGTCGGGTGCTGTGTCAGTCTGATATTTTCCATAGTGACAGCTGGGCCCAGAAGCTCAGAACCTTTTCTTCTGGCACACAAAGCCCATTAAGTATGCCACTCGCTCAATGGCCCCCGCAGCCTCCAAATTGCTCCAAGCTCCTCCCTAAAGTGTGGCAGCCTTTGTCATTGTAATAAGGCCTTGTATGTGAAGTGCTGCCTGTATTTACCGCTGCTCAGGGTGCATATTTGCCCAGCCTGCTGCTGTTGGGTGAGCGCATGAGCGAGTGAGGGGGGAGAGTACAGCAGAGAAAAAAAGAGAGGGCTAAAAGATGGGAAAAGATAAAACTGGAGAGTTTAAAAAAAAGGGAAGAGGAGATGGGAATAGTTGCCGGCATGAAGAGAGAGAGGATGAGAGAATGGGAGGGTCAACTATGGAGAGAAGGTACAGAGACTCAGGATAAAGAAGGGGAGTGAAGAAATCGGCACACAGAAAGCCTCAAAGAATTTGACTCAGTGAGTTTTGGAAGTGACAGGGGGTCAGGCAGGCGACCTCAGCGGGGGGACCGAGTGTGGGACACGGGTGGAGTGTGTGAGCATGATGCTGCTAGTCTGGACTACAGGGTAGGAAAGGAGGGGCGTGATGAGGGCTTATTTACAATTCCCTCAGATGCTGCGCGGCTCGAGGCGCTGCTGCGCGCAGTCAGAGACTCACGCTCGCCGATGAGTTGGAGAAGGAAAGGAAGGAGCAGGAGTCCAGCTCAGTCTGACTGACAGGCGCAGTGACAGAGAGGTACAGTGGACAGACAGAGGAGCAGACGACACAGAGGAGTGCAGCGATGTGATGCCTTTTGGCAGAGCTGACCCCATTCCACGTGTCAGGCCCACCGCCCCTCACCCCCATGAGGAGGCCCAAGCTGTGGATGGGGCTGGGTAGGCAGAGGAGGGCGGGGTGGTCTGGAGATGATGCTCATCCAAAGTGGCATCCAGACCAAACTTTGTCTGTGTCGAGGCCTTTTCCTTTCACTTTGAGTGTGTGTGTGCATGCATGTTAAAAATTCATAACTCTCACAAAAGAGACGGGAAGAGAAGTATAATAAGTGAGTAATGAGAAGCCAGAGGCTGTTTGTGTACTTATCATGCTAAAGAAAAACAGTACATTTTATATACAGCACCAAAGTTGATTACCCCTAAGGGTATATTCACAATTTTCCAAGTCTGTTTTAAAATGGTAGTCATCTTCTGGCTCTGATCCTTCTCCTGTTTATACTGAACCATAATGAGATTTCTGCCTGATGCAGCGCTGCAGCTCAGCAAGGAAAAGGATAAGAAACACTTTCTGGAAAAACTCACAGGACAAACAATTAGTCAATTCATTGATCATTTGACAAAAAAAATGATCATCACTTACTTTAATAAGTAATCATTTAAAAATAAATCAGCAAAAATTTCTCAGCAAAAAAGCCAAACAGAATCAAACATGAGAAGACATGACCTTATTTTAGGCAATGTCACCTTTATATCAGCGTAAAAAGTATTTTTGTGCACAATGAGGACTCCATATTTGTCCCTGATCACTTCTGTATGAACCATATTGAAGCTGGATCTTTTAATGGCCAGTATGGGCAGGAGGAATAACTACAATGGGATGAAGCTGTTTCAATGTTCATATGACCAAGCCAAATGTTTTTAAAGAAACACTGGAAAAAAAATATGACTCTTCCTTTCATAAACAGGCTGTTTTGTCTATATTTAAATAATCTACAGAAATCATTTCCCTCCCCAGTATACTTGTGGGTGAGGGGCTTAGCTGTGTCTAACGAGAGCTGACAGATATGGACATGATCATGCTGTATGAATGTTAGAGAGAAAGAGAGAGTGGGGTTGGGGGGTTGAAAGTGAGAGAGAGAGGGAGATGGCGGGGGGGTGGGGGGTGGCAATAAAGCCATTGTGTTATGAACCCTGATTGTTATCATGAGACCAGGAGCGGGACTCTGATGTCAAATGTCCATCTGTGCATGAGCCCAGGATGTGTGCGTGTGGAACTGACTTTGTGTCCAATACCAGGCTGAGTCGCTAAGTTCCTGCCTCTTCTGCATGCTTGTCTCAGATGAAATGTGTCTCCTGAAATTATATACACATTTTACTTTAAACACAAATCAGTACATTTATTTAGGGGACGACCCTTCATCTCGCAGCAGAGTGGTGACCTTTTCGTCTCTCGTTCAGTTCAGACTAAAGTTGTTCTATTCAAGACACTTCATGATGATAATAAAGGGTAGGAGTGAACATTTGAGAGGACTTTTGAATAATGATGATGAAGACAGTGAAATTTCCATTAATTAGCTCACGCAGGTCATTTTCTCAACAAGGTCCTTTTCCCTTCTCTTCAGTGTGTGTATATGTGTGTGTGTCTTTGTACGTGTGTGTATTTGTCTAAACTTTATTGTCACCGGTGTCTCCTGGACAGCTGGAGGCTATGTCAGAGTTCAGCTGCTTGTTCTCCAGAGCAGAGAATAAGAGGAAAGGGAGGAGGGGGAGTTGTGTGTTAGCCTTCATTTCTGTGTACTTGCATATGCCTGAACATGTAATGCATGTGTGTTTGTGCGTGCGCATGTATGTGCGTGAATGAATGTGCATGTGTGTGAGTGTTTGGTCCTATCTGGGTAGCAGAACAGGGGGTCGGGGTAAATGATGAAGTTAATAGGCTAATGAGAGCAGAGTGCTCAGGAGGAGAGAGTCTGTCTGCCATCCTGAGATAAAAAACTTGCTGTAGCATTAGTAAAGATCTCGCAGCCCCCCCTTACAGAAACACTGTCTGTGTCCATACACACAAAACTCCATTTATTACCAGTGACTTTATTGTTCTTAGTTGAGTTAGAAGCATTAAACAGTGAGTCAGCTGGTTTAGCGTAGTTAAGTTTCATAACACCTTTTTTTGCTTTAGTTCAGAAAAATCTGATTTTAATAATGTGGCTAAATGAATTTTACTTTGTTTACTTCAGGTTATTTTAGTTTATTGAGATTAATTTAATTTATTAGCTTGCGATCATTCAGCCACTTGACCTTTTTAAAAAAAATCAAGGATGTTGATGTGTTAAGAGGAAGAAAGATTTACTAGTTGTACTATTTCCAGCTTAAGTAAGTGTTTTAGCTGAAATTTGATTTGTCATTTTCCATTTATTTCATCCTGTGAAAAACGTTACAATTTGGTGAAAGCTGTATTTAATCAAGTTTTGTTCTTTTTAGTTTTATGGAGTTGAATCGTTACGGTAAATCGAAAGTTACGGTACAAAAAATATTTTTATTTGGCCAATTTTGCTCCTTTTTTTCTTTTTTCTTTTTTCTTTAAATGAAAGATCAGTGCTTAAATGAGAAAAAATTTAAAAGTTAGTTTTGTTAAGTCGAGCTGCATTTAGCTTAATTTTTTGGCTCATTAAACAGCAATAAGCAACCTTTTATTTTATTTTATTTTGTTCGGATTATATTAGCTGTGAAATCAGATTTTTATTTGGATCCATGTAGTTTAGCTTCTTTTCTTTTTAGTTCAGAGTAGTTTAGGAGTACCCCGTTAGCCTACTAGTCAACCTTACAGCAGAAGAACAAAGGAGAAAACAGTAACCGATGGGTATCACACTACTTGTACTTTCACCTCTAATTTAGGTTGAGGTCAAGTTAAGTTGCTCTAGGTTGAGTCAAAAAAGTAGAAACAGCTAAGGCCAGTTTTCAGTCAGTCGGGCGTCTGGGGTGATTTGGTGAAGTTGTAAAATTCAGTCTCATAGTTTAAACAGGAATAAAAGAAACTGTTGTTTTTTTAGTAGCACACATTTTTCCAAACTCATGCTGAGGAGCAGTTTTTTTTAAACAAGGATGAGTTTAGTTTGGTTTGAAGTATATTTATTGAGCTTATTCAAAGAACATGCAATAAATAAGTTTCTGACTTGCATTACTAATAGTAAATGGTCGGGGGTGGGGGTGGGGGTTTGACTGGAGTTGATTCTAGTTTAATACCATGTATTTATAAACCTACCTTTCTAGCAAGGGGCAATAATTTGTATGAGAGTCTTTCAAACAGACAATAGAAACTGTGCATTAAATAAAATGAAATGAAGAAGAAAAGCAGTAGAATGTGTTGAGGTTGCATTTCCCCCATTATATCTTAAAGAGATGGGGATGGGGGTAATGGGAGCAAGCAATGGGAGAGCTCATTATCTGGCAGACCATCTGCTGTTGGGAGGGAGGTACTGTCTGTCTGTCCCAGACACAGACACTGTGAATAGGCCTGGAGTTGGAGTGAAAATGTTCCTCTAACTTACCTAAATTAGCCGTACATCTGGCAGGCCTGTATTTGGTCAAATGTGATCAAGGAGGCTGCGTGAGACCTTCAGCGTGTCACAGTCCTGTGAGACAATGTTCACATGAACACAGACTGGAAAACTTGTGCGCTGGTTGTGTAAATTAGGATAAAATGAAAGAACAAAAAAATAATAATGACTTAAAGTGCTACTTCTTTCAACGTCTTTACAGCATCTTGTCTGACATCTGTCATTTTCCTGGTTCCATTGTGTGTGTGCTGTGGTATAATCCCGCTCTGGCGATGGCTGCTTTGGGCTTTGCTCTGGTAAAACATGATCATGTTTGAGAAAATTCGTTGAGATGTGAAAACAGTACACAAATGAAGTAGTTGTATGGGCTGATGGGTGTTTGTGGAGTTTCAGTCAGATGGCTGGGGGAGCTTAGTGTGAGAAGTTGCCGGGCGCAGCAGATGCTCTTTGTTGCTGTTCACGCTATTGTTGTTGAAAGCTGAGCCTGGGAGACTGGGATTGGGTCCAGCTCCCGGCAGCAGGAGGGCAAAGCTCTCTCCTATTGGCTCATTAGGAGTGTCATTCAGCTGCTCATCCCGCCCTCCAGCCCTCCCTTACCCGGCCGAGGAAGTTGATGTAAAGTTTGAGCAACTTTGTTCGGCAGAAGTAAACTTGCCAGCAGCGCTGCTGCGGGACTGAAGAGACAGAGAGGAGGACAGGACCGCAAAGATGAAGCTGTGTCGCACTTTTCTAGGTTCGTATCACTCACTTTTTGCCTTTACAACAACAACAACTTCAAAAAAAAAACGAACTTTATGTTTCGGCATCTGCGTCTCTGTTTGGCCCGGCACAGCGGAGCCCCGGTGAGGCGGAGCGGGCTCGACTCCCCCTGCCTGTGTTTGCACTGTAGATACAAACTACAGAGCACCGCTTTGAAACGCGCGGCTCATACGAGCGGGCAGCTCTGTTTACACTGAGAAAAAGAAGATTTGTACAGATACTGTCGCCGTCTCTGCGGACCATTAGAGATACTTGTAGTTCAGTGTGATCACACCAGCTGTAACTTTAAAAACTCCTCTGCGCTGGCCTTCAACTACAAGCTGCAGGCCGAAAATCATTAGACACAAGCTTTGCTAAATAAACTTGCGAACTCCTCCCCAGCCGATAACTGCAACTAAACTTCGGGCCCCTGGTAAAAACTGGCCAGACAAAGGACAGTTGGTCCCCTAGGGGACCGTGTGGCCCCGGTACCGTGGGGACAATGCCAAGCTGCGGGCTTATTAAAAACTTTTTTGTTGTGTTAGTCTGTCGGCTTGTTCCATCTGTCGAGGGACTATAGGGGCCTCCCCCGGTCCCAACCTAAGCGCTCAGTCAGCTGCTGCCCCATGTAATATTTATACTGGCTGCCTGCACGGCCCTGCCCGCACAATGTAGCCACCATACAACTGCTTTAGTCTGGAGTGACAAGAGCATTAAAGTGCTGCAGGCCTCTGCCATCTGCATCTGCACACAGACTTGCAGACAACGGAGGAAAAAGTTTTCCCGTCGTTCTGTCGTGTCATGACTGAGATTGAGGCAGTCTTTCAGAATTAAATATTGAAGTTTAAATACTTAGGTTAATTTTAAATAATTTCATTTTACTTAAGCAGTGACTTCTCAGGTTTTTTTTTTCAGTTTTATTCAAGTTTTTTCACACTTTTGTTCACAGTTTAGCCACACATGTTGGTATCAAACATGTTTACTAAACTTTTACTAAACTTTAGTAGTTTGGTACATTTGAGTCGGATTATGACTAGTTTAGTTTTGTTTGTGGTAGTTGTGTTAAGTTATAGCACGACTCACTTACTTAAGTTTTTAAATATGTAAAATGTTGGTTGGTTTGAGTCAGATGCCACAATGTAAGAACTCCGTGACTGCAGAGGAAAAGATTTTTTCACTTTTTTACCAGCTGTTGTTTAACTACTACTTTTAGTCTTAAATATAAATAAAACTTTAAAAAGGTGAAACTACTTGAAGCAGTAAAATAGTCAGATAGCTAAATCTAAAAGTTTTTTTTGTTTAATTGTGATAATTCAGGCATATTAAAGTGAATTGTAAAAAGTTAAATTTAGCAACAAAACTATCTAGGCTTACGTCACCAGTACAGTAACTTTACTTTAAGTATTATTCCTTAAAATAAAATGTTAAAAGTTAGACAACTTAAATGAAGTAATAAAGTATTTAAATGAGAACTAATAAAAAAATACACAAAATAAACTAGTTTTGTGTAATGCCATGAAGGTTTGTCTGCAGCGAGACGTTATGAGGAAGATATTTAGTCAAAACAGCGTGCAAACAAAAGCCTTTGTTACCTCAACAATACGCTCATGTTAGGTATTGTGCAGGCCGAGCGCCTCAGCGGACGGGAGCTGTCCAGAGTCCTGATCACACACACACACACACGCTCAGCACTTCAGAGCTGTCCTTAGTCCTGAAATCTCACCGCACGAAACGTAAAGACAATATTAGTGCATATAACGTTTTTGTGTTCAAACAATTACTTTTCATCTCGTCCATAATCTTCAGACGTGTTTTCCTCAGGCCCCGGTGCAGCGGCCCGGGCCTCTCAGCTCACACACCTGACCTGTAGGCCCAACTTTGCACATGGTCCCCTCTGCTGGAGCGGAGCCCGGGATTTTCACATTTTCTCTCTTTTGTTTATTCGACTGTCGATGCTGTTGTTGTGTGAATCCTCTCTCTGCGCATCCACAGTCTGAAATCATACTGATGCGGCGTGCACGGCCGGTGATTGATTTCAGCTCCAATGCATAACAATGGGATTGCACAAAAAGAGCCTGCTGCAAAGAGATAAGAATTTAATAGAATTTCTGAAAGCTGAAGGTTGGGCTTTTTGAATATTCCCTGCGTACGCGGCGTGGAGACAGCAGATAAAGGATGGCATTTGTGGAGACTATTCTCAAATGGCTTGTAATGAATGGTTGTCATTTCCACTAATGGTTTCAAAACAGCAAAGCAAAACCACGGTGTGAGCAACGTTTGGGAGTGACTCCAAGTTGCACTATTAAGACTAGCTGTTTGTTGTTTGGAGCTGCGCTGACAGTTTGCATTATTCTCCCAATAAGCCTGAAAAGCTATCACCAAATCTGTAACTGACAGTGATCACTCTTCCTAAAAACTCCTGCAGGCATCAAAACAAACCTCATTTCGACCTGATTTTTTTCAGAACAATTTCCCTGTAGCACATTATTTTTCAGTGATAATTCAGATTGATATCGCACTTCCATCCCCTCACCTCCCCAGAGCATAAATAATTTCCAGTAAAGCTCCCTTGGAGACTTGCTTCGCTGCCTATATGTCGTTAAAACCCTTTTTTCCATATGGAGGAATTATCAGATGCTGTCAGTGCACGGCGCATATACCAACTCTGCATACGACTACTACATCAATTTCCAGTTCTAGAAAAAAAGATGTCCCCTGAATGAATTATTGGACGGTACCACTTTCCAGGGTGTGTGGGGGTGAAGGATTACACTGGCTTTAGCCTCCGTATTTCATTAGTGGAAGATGAAAAACTTGTAGGCGAGTGTTAAAAACACGAGCACATTGTTGTGTGTAATATTGTGTCAGGTAGCGCCCAGAGGTGCAGAGATGCCTCCTGACTCAATGCGCACGGACTGTGCATGATGTCAGAAGGGTTTTCAGAGAGCGCTGCATATAGGGACGATGCGAAAATCTGGTTTCTAGTTTGAAGTTGTCAGTTTTATTGGTTTAAAAGATCTATGTGTTTGACAGAGACAGAGAGAATGAGAGAGAGAGAGAGAGAGAGAGAGAGGGAGAGAGGGAGTGTGTGGGAGTGGGAGAGAGTGGGAGAGAGAGGGAGGAGAAAGTCAGAGAGGGTGTGTGCGTAGACATATGCCCATTCAGTTAGCGTGTAGTAAGGGGGGGACCTCAAGCCCTGCCCATCTGATGCTGGAGGTTTTACTACAGCTTCCGTGATGTCATGGCAAAGGGCGGAGGGAGGAGATGGGGGGGTGGAGAGGGGATGGAGGGGGGTACAATGGCTCATGAGGGAAAGGTAAGTCAATATTACGTTTTTTTCTCGCTGACAAAGGCAAATGAAGCCATGTTTTTGCTTACAAACAAGTAACATCTTAACGCGTCGATCCGGAGACGTGCGCCGGTGCGCTGTGGAGAGGAGGCCGCCCGGAAAACCTTCGCTCACTCTTCTTATTTATCACATCTGGACATTTGTAACGGGATAGATGGTCGTTTTTTAAGCCTTTACTCGGGATATCTTTTTAGCAAACTACTTGACAGCGAGCTGCAACTCTCAAAACACACAAGGACACAGCGCCAAACCCCAACGGAAACATTGTTGAATACAGGTAATAAGGGATGAACGCTGTTTATGTCTTAAAGATGAGCTACTAACAGAGAAATAATTTTAAAACTCAATATCTCAGATCTTCTTTGCATAACTTTTATCCTCAGCCGCGTCATTATTTTACTTCAAAGCATCGCTAACAGTGTGATTTTGTGACGGTTTGTGATGTTTCTTTTTAACATTTGATGATTTTTCGAATATAAATCGAAACTTACTCACAGCTTCGTTATCTCAACAGTTTGACCTGGTTTTTTTCTTTAAAGTGTAGATTTGTTCACACGATTTTTTTCCATTTTAAAACGGCATAATTGATGGTAGCAGGCTACTGCAACGTGCGAGAAATCGAGAAGATGCTGTTTATAGTCTAAAATGTTGCTCATATTGATGCCTCATTATAAGTAGGAATAGAATAAACCAACTATGGCGCTTTCTCTGAACATCGGTGATGCGTGTTTACCCACTTCTCTGTCACACTCTGCCTCTTTACACAGTTCATCAGTGCTTTGGACACAGTCGGTCTAAAATTTGACTATATTGTATATCTCCAAATGCTCTCTCAGCAATCTGAGTCATACCTGAAGTGTATCTTCACTCCGTCCTCTAGTTTCACCTTCCATATCACCAGGAATAAATTATCCCTTTTACTGTACTCGTCAGAGCACTGCTATAACACACTGCCGCCGCACGCTTTTCTGTTTGTGGATTGTTACAGTAAAGTGCGATATCTAGTTCAGCGCAAAAATGTATTATTACGATGTTACAGTGGGCGTCGAGCAGGACTCCTGTGTGTGTGTGTGTGTGTGTGTGTGTTTGTGCGTGTAAGTATGTGTGTCGATGCACGGACAGATGGATGGATGGAAAGATGGAGTGAGTGTGTGTTTGAGAGAGGGAGGGAGGGGTTGGCCATTTGATCCTCTGCAGCAAAAAACAGAGATGCTCTCTTCAAATGTCAGCCGCCTTTAGTGGTGCGCAGATAAAAGTCCTCAGAAGCGCGCTGGAAAGAAGCAGCGGGCGTCGGGCAGCCAGGCTCGATGCTGCACATTTGGCCGGATGCTGAAGCGCTCATCTTGTCGGATTCTCAGCGAGACTCCGCTGCGGTGCAGAATGTGAGCCTGTGCGTTGTGTTTTTCTTTACTACCCCCCCACGCCCCCCCTTGCTTTGCTTGGATGGCCACGTAATGTGCTGTGTGTGCGCCTCACGGTCTGTCAAAGCACCTGCGTCCTAAGATGGAGGAAAGAGATGAGGGATGATGATACACAGTGTTATGTCAGCCGTTCTTTAAGTTGCTCTCCATCCCCGCAATAGTTGCTTATAATACTGCTCAATGTCGCCTGATCGCTGGGAGCGCCGCTCTGAACAGGAACTTCAGCGCTTAGAAAAGATGTTAGACAATCTTTCAGGGTTAAAAGCTGGAAGGAGAATATTGTTAGTCCTTAAAACTCAATGAACAGAACAATGTGTTTGTTTGCAAAGGACTCACTCTTAGAAACAGTGTCAAACAGTGCAAGTTTGGATTTTTAGATAAAAGGCTTTTTTGCAGTAATGGTTGCTTTTTTATTAATAGCAGAATACAGGACGACAATTCTCTGCTTTTAAATTATTAAAAGAGAACAGACCTCTTTGTGGCCGTGTAGCTTCAAATTATATTTTGAAGTAAGTTGTTGTGGTTATATTTTATGCTCTTTGCTTAATGAAGCCCATGGAAATTGACAGAAGGAGCCTTTACTCAGTAAAGCTGCAGCTCTATTGTTAGACTTAATGTAGAATGAACACTGAGCTTAAGATTGAATGCATCCCAGGCAGAAAAGATAAAACACCTATTGTTTTTCTTCTGTTTACTTTTCCTGTGAAATGTAGCCTAGTTTCAGAGGATTACAGAATTAGGTTATCGGTGCCTTATGCTGTCAGTGGAGGCTGTAGCAGCACGGAGCTGCATGTAGCACAGGCCCTGATATGAAGTTGCTTCTGTGTTTGTAGTAACCATGATAGGAGGAAACCTCTCTATTTATGAAGGGCTGAATAGCCCATGGTGAGGACAGCAGGTGCCGGAGGAGGGAGTGCAATAAACATGTTGGAGGAGCAGCTGGGGCCAAATTGCACCCTCGTCATTCAAAGCCTATCAGAAATCTAAGCAATACAAGCAAAGGTCAGGGTTGGTCAGGCTTTCAATGGAGAGCAGGCATTTAAAATGAAAGGCTGGAAATAATTAATTTCATGCCCTGCGTTAAAAGGGAAATAAATAATAAAAAAGAAAATTAATTAAAAAGTAAGCCAAATATGCATAAATTCTCAGTTGAGCAGAAAGAAAAGCATGACATGCAGAACTGTTCTGAACATCACAAACTGCTGCCTACAGCGCACAAGTGCACAGATCCCTACAGTTAGCCTCATGTTGTAAAAGCAGCAGTGACACGTTAGTGTTGTTTCTCAGATGCTGAGGTCAGGGTGGCCCTCAGGGGAGCTCCTACAAATGCTGGTTACCATGGTACCCTCTCTTCCACACCCCAGACCATAAACTCCCATCCCATAACTGATGTGAGCACAAGGCCACATAACATACACTCTGTCTTGTTTGGGAGAAGAGACTGGCTCCTTGTAGGTACCTGTTCTCTCCTTAAGTTGACCTTCAGCTGTCAAAACCCAAATGAGAATCGTTAGAGCTCATCTGAACTGGTTCTAAACATCACAAGTCAAGTTTTCACATCTGATGGCTCAGGTTTTTTGTCCAATGACAAAGAAGCCAGCGAGTAAATAAAACCTCCCTACTCTACAACTTTTGATTTTTCTGTCCCTTCTGCCTGGCTCACTCTAATCAGACTAAGTTATCTCTAAATCCTGCTTAACAGGAGCAGGGGTGTACAGCTGGCCCCGGCTCTGTATGTACACTAATACTGTTACAGACAGTTCACCCTGGTATTTAATTTAACTATGGATTTATGCTTCTTTGCTCCATTGTCCCAGTACAGTAAGCTGCCTGTAACAAGCCTAAACTTTGCCTCCTGGTAAAAGGTTTTTTGAATCCATTTTTTTAAACTAAATGTGCTGATTGTAGGTTTTTACTTTTTGTTGCAGAAAACAGGGAAGATCTCAGGAATACAAGCTTGTCTAGAATCACAGAATCCTGGCAGTGAAATGCAATATTTGAATCCATTCATTTTGTATTCATCTCTCTCCCCCTGGCCCCCCTCGCTTCTGATTAACCAAACCTCCCCGGTGAATGGCTAATTGTCTGGTACTCCTCCTATTTTCACTGCAAAATAACGAGCTGCGAGTCTTTTAGGTGGGAATGAGCAGCATCTGATCAAAGAATAAGAGAGTACATATCCTGAGCAGACAAGGCTCAAATTAGTTTTATGTGTTTTCATCTGTGAAGGATCCAGATGTTCAGGTTTTCACATGAAACAACAAACAATAGGACAGAAAGGTCAATTTAGCCGCCTTTTCTGTGATTAATTATCTGTTTTTCTAAACCTCAGCGATCAGATATCTCAGGCAGGTTCTGAAGCTGTGTTTTCTGCGTGTGAAGCAGAAACAGTGGCTCAGGACTTGAACAAAGTGAGCAGGGACGCTGACACATGGCCCGAGGCAACATGTCCTAATAGAGCGCCGTTATATATTTGGCATTTAGGAAGGGCTCTCAGCTCCTTGGCCCCCACACTAACAATACAGGACAGATGCTCCCTTCACTTCACTTTAAAAGAAAGAAAAAAGTGGAAAAAAGAGCGAAAATAAAGAAAGAAGTAAGTTTGCGTGCCTGTGCGGATGGAGCCAGAGATAGCTGAGGCAGAGAGACAGAGATAGAGATGCAGACGAACAGTATTGCTGCTGTAATCACTTTTTCGCTGAGGGGAGAGTGAAAGTTGATAAACAAGCATTTTGCAGAGTGCTGGCTGGGCTTTGGCGAGGTTTGCATGTAGTGGGCAAAGCAGGGATGGGTGTGGAGGGGGGGGCAGGGATTTGATGAAGGAAGGGGAGGTGTGTGTGGGGGGGCGGGTAGGACTGGGCTGCTTTGGGACCCCTCAGATACGGACATACTGCCTTTTCTTGTCTCACTGACTGTGTGCTTTCAATTTGCAGCGCTTTGAGTTTGCACTTTGCATGCACTGTGGGTTCATGTACGAGACAGCATGTGCAGAGAAAATAACTCCCACCATGTCTTTAAAAGCAGCGAAGAGAGAGATGAAAAGGTAGAAATAATACAGGAGATGGCAAGAAATGAGATGGATGGACACATCTTGCACTCTGCAAAGGCCAGGGATTTATATATGGGTTCATATATAAAGAGGTTTATGTTTGGTTGCCTTTGAAATGCAGGTGGCATTTTGGGTATTCATTCAGCTTTTTATGTCGAAACTCAAATATGTCGGATATTCTGCCTTGAATTTCTGATGTATATGTCCTGATTTGTAAGTGATTACAATAATTCTTGTTCAATTGACGTGCTGAATTGAGTGGATTCAGAGTGTGCTGACCCAAACCTTGCTCTGTTGGAGTGTTATTCTCTCCGAGATGTTCTTGAGGACAGACACATAGGTAACCCATACAGATGAGGAGTCACTGTAAACTCAAGGGCGCTTCCTCTTTCACTGCGTTTTGCTGCCTACTGCAAAGACATGCAACCCATATAAAGGTGAAAGCTGAAGGCTTTAGATGTGTATATACAGTATGTCTGAAAAAGAATCAAATTTTCAGTGTGCAAGCTCAGCTTTACACAAAAAAGAGAGTGAAGAGTAAGAGACGGAGCCACAGCCGCCTGGTTTGGAGTCCCACAGCTGAAGTGTTTCAAAGATACACTAGTTTAAAAGTTCAGCCTTGGGCATTCACAGAAAAATACTCTGCACTCTCCCTGAACTGAAAAAAATACGACCACCTCCGCTGTTAGGACAACTATCTGTTTTATGTTTAACACCTCCACCATCAGCAACTTCTGTCAAGGCAGGAAGAATGGAAAAGGGATTTGTCATAGATTTAGTGTGTTTCTCCTGGCCGATCGGGAGGATGAAGTGAAGAGCTATTACCTTGATGAAAAAAAAGGGGAGAGGGGGAGAAAAAAAGGCTTGATTTATGTATGATTCATTATTTACTGACCATTCTTCACCCCCTCTCCCCTCACAGTGCCCATCCCCCCATTCGCTTATATATGCACCCTGAAAAGCTCAATAAAAATGCGCACATTTGATTGATTCTAATAGCAGACTGACAGAGACCCCAGCTGGGGCACTTAACCATGCCTGTGTGTGTGTGTGTGTGTGTGTGTGTGTGTGTGTGTGTGTGCAAAGCATACACAGTGTTCCTTTAGTTAATAAAGGAGTGTCTGCAGCATGCTCGAGTGCCCCGACCTCAAAGTAGCATCCCATCCTCTCCTTCCTTCCTTTCTCCAGTTGCTGCTCCATCCTTTGGTATTGATGCTGCTGATTTTATATGACAACATTCTTTTTTCCCCTCTTTTGTTCTTTTCCTTCTTTTTTCCAAAATCTTACCCCTACCCTTTCCCCCCTTCTCCTCTTTCCTCTGCCTCGCCCCATGGCCTTGTTTCTTCCTTCTCATCTGGTTGTAGAAAATGAGTTTCGGGGTGAGCTGGTGAACCAGCGGTGGACACGAGGCGAGAGGACCAGCAGCCGCTGCCAGGCCTCCCAGAGACTGCAGAGCCGTCGACCAATCATGGTGAGTGACAAGACCTCACGGCCCCTCCCCCTCGCTGTCCCCCCTCACCAACCACCACGCCCCCACTCCCCTTCTAACCTGATTCTGCTTCCTGGGCATTTCCCCAATCCCTAACTCAGCGGGGGAAGTAAAAAAAAAAAAAAGGGGAAAGGCAGAGGAGTTGCCTGTGTGTGTGTGTGTTGGGGGTTTGATGGCCACGCTGGTTAGAGAAACATCAATCAAGCAGCACATCAAGTGTCCTGCCTGGCCCTGCCCATCCTTTGCCTCAGCCCCACTCAGCTTAGTTCAGTTTAGTTAAGCTCAGCATGGCACAGCTCAGCATTTTCTCACTGCTGAGTTCACTTCACTTCACAGGATTTTTTTTTCTATTGAAACACAATGAAAAAAAGAAACTCAAAAGGATGTCCTTGAGCTGCTCATACTTTTATTCCATGATATTCCTCCTTATCAGCAGAGTAGAAAAGCACTCTGCCTCCTCTCTTCCTCTCTGTTCACCCCTCCTGTCGTCCTCAGCTCCTCTGCTTTTTCTTTATTTCGGTCTCAAACTTTTGACCCATGCCAACATTTCAGCTGTATGTCTCCATCCTCAGAACATCTGGTCTTTTTCCCCTGTTCATCACAGATGAGACTGTGACACTCAAAGAGATAGAGGGATTGAGGGGAGATTGAAAGGGAGAGGAGTGGGGGTGGTGAGCCAGAGGGGGTTGTTTTCCCTTGGGCCCTGTAAAAGTAGTTTTGCTTCCCCTGATGGCTCGGTTTCATCTGAAGAGATGACTTTTATTGATTTGGTTTGATTTCTGCTGCTGGGGGAAGCCGAGGAGCGGCAGCCGCTGGTTTCTACAGTCCATCACGTGAAGCAGCCTGCGTCTGTTTGGCCTGGCACTCACCACACCTGTCACACGGCGCTCTTATTATCTGTTTGTAACGGGCTGAGATGAATGAAAGGGAGAGGATTAGAGCCCAAAAGATGTTTAATTAGGAACACAGTAATCACATCAGGATGACTCACACTGTAAATGGCCAACCTCTGACAGCACACATAGCAGTAGTCACAACTGACCCATTACGCGGTCACACATGCTCAGCCTTTTCACATATGAGGTGAAAAACACGCCGTCTCCCCTCCTCCCTCCTCATTACTCCACCCTGCCACGTGTGAATTATTAAAGTGAAACTGTGGAGGGTCTCGCCATGCAACGATCCAACATGGAGGCTACGCCGCGTGCCCCGCCTGTCAAGACGGGGGGGTTTACAGTGTGCCTTTTATTGGCAGATGCTGTCCTCAGGTAATTTTTGGGGATGTCGGTTTCCGTCACCGGTTTTGAACGCACCTCTCCAACTCCTCTCTCTGTGTCTCCACCCCACCTTAACCCCCTCCTTTCCTCATCTGCTCTTGTAAACCTGAAAATGAATAAAAGAGTCATTTATGTGCACCAGGGGACGAAGGGTGACCTTCTCTCTGAAGTCATTGCCCCCAGCCAGCCATTTACATAGAGCTGTCAGAATGCAGAGCAGAGCGGGGCCCTCCTGCACCGACCGTTGCACACAAAGAAGGACATAATTGATAATGTACAACACAGCCTGTAGGGATGAGCTGCGTCTTCCTCCTCCTCTTCCTCCTCCTCCTTCTCCTTCTTTTTCTTCTTCCCCTGCCGCTGCTCCACACCACATTTCACACTAGTTAAACCCCAAGACACACACACACACACACATGCACTTACTACTGTGTTCTTGCATAGGCACACACACCCATACACACTACCTCCCTCTCTCATTTTCTTCTCTCCATCTTTTTCTTTTAATCCTTTTCTCTGTGTTGCTTATAAGACTTACTTGGTGCTGTGTAGGCCCACCTACATACACCGTTCAAGGAGTCTAATTAAAAGACAACAAGGTAAAGGACAAGTTCTGAACATACATAAAAAAGGGCCCTTTGAAAGAGATTATGAAAATCGGGTGAATGCCTGCCTGGCTGCATCTGGATTCACTCGCTGTGACTTTGTGTTCATACAAATTTAATGAGCTGGAATTGAGAAAAAGGACAGGAAAAAGAGGAGAACTCAGATGTGCCTACCTATTTAAATGTGTGTAACTATGGTTACGCAAACATGAAAGCAATAGGGTCCCTTTTCAGTCCAGGTTTTGATTCATCTGATGACTGTCAATGTAAGGAAGAGGCAAAGGGAGACAGACGGAAAAACTACAGCATGAACAGAATACTATATAATCTTTTCATGACAAAAAAACAGCGATTCAGGCTCATTCACACACACACGCGCGCACACACACACACACACACACACACACACACACACACACTCAAACAACTGGTCTTGAGACGGAAATTTGTCCCTAAGAATGTGGCCTTAGTTTGGCAAAAACTCACACACACTCTCTCTCTCTCCACACCCCATTGCATTCTTTCTTTTCTTTTTCAATCACATTTACAGGTCAGTTTTTAACGAGCCCTCGTCACTGTGACTGCATTCTACCTCGGCTGTGGTTTGTGCTTTTACAGGAGGAGGGATGCAGCTGAAATGACTTTGATAACGTATCATTGACAGAAAATTATGATTGACTATCTAGAGTCTATTTAGTAATGAAAATAATTGTTGGTTACAAAATAAAAATGCACCATTATAATTAAACCTCTGTATTCAAAAATAATAACAGTTTATTCACATTCTTAACGAGATTCCAATCATAATTCCTAATTTCTTTTCTCAAATTGGTGAACTACGAGATAATCTGTAAAATGACTCCCAAACAACAGCAGAAATATGCCCCGGGGTCATATTGAGTATTTTTTATTACATATCATATTATTAGCAATACACATTATTATCAATAAACTTACTATAATGTCAAAGCAGCATCTTAATGGAGATGAAGCCAATTTTAACTTCTTCATTTGTTTGTTATTATAAGCAAAAGATCTGTATGCACTTTTATAATCTGTAGGTGGACTAAAAAATATAATACTTTCCTCAAAAAAATTGTTAAAGTAAATATCTCCCAGTTTTTCTTTGTAACTGTGCTTATATTCCACCAATGCCTGTTCGACACATGTATGCAAATACGTGTGGACATTTGAGTGGAAGGAAGTGGCCTTTAAACTAAAGGCAGGCGTGTGAAGGGGAATATAAAGGGAAACACACACACACACACATTTACAGAAAACTCTTCACATCCACTCTTCCTCCCACACAGCACTGTGAGTGGAGCACGGGAGTCAACTGCTCCCTTCACGGAGGGCACAACGCTGCCGCTTGTTGCACAACTTCTACATGAACACTGCCGATCAAAGGAGTTGAAGAAAGAGAGGCAAGAGAGACAGAGAGAGAGACAGAGAGAGAGACAGAGAGAGAGGGGCAGGCCAGGCCAAGGTGGTGAAGACAGGAAGGGAGGGGCTTGTGACTGCACCTGTACCTCCGGCCAAACACTAGACGCTAATGAATGAAGCGCACCCTCCACAGAGGGAAAAAAAGACCTTAACAACAACAACAACAGTGTGTTTCATCTTCCTCTTATCCCTCTTACCCTCCTTCTTTCATAAGTAGTCTATTAGCAGGAAAGGGGTATTGCCAAATAGAGAGAGAGGAAAGAAAAAAAGGGAGGAGAAACAGGGCCCCCGTGTTTGAATCCCACTGTGACGGTGCCAACTTGACTATAGAGAAGCAACAAAGCAGCTAAGTGCTTGGGCAAGGAGAGGGGGGTGTAGGCGACTGGGGGGATAGAGAGGGATTTTAGGGAAACGTAGGGATGGCAGGACAGAGGAAGTGTGAGACAGAAAAAAGAGAGAGAGAGGAGGGATTTTCAATAAAAAAAAAAAAAAACAGATTCCAGTAATCAAAGCTAATGGCTCCATTGTGTCTAAAAAGCATCTGATAGCTTTAGAGTGCACTGAGAGCAGCTCTGAGCACGGAGAGGTAGTGCCGAGGAGGTGTGGTCGAGGGTCAGCGCCTGTGTGTGTGTGTGTGTGTGTGTGAGGCAGCAGGGTTAACACCTGCTCCTTTGTGACTTAAAAGCCGAGCTCGGAGTAAGCAGTGGATGCAATACACACACACACACACACACACACACACACACTCTCCTCTTCTTAAAAGGGTTATTACCATGGCTTTTTAGCAGCCTGTGTGTTTTTGCATTATTATTATGCTCAGCATAGTTATGATTGTCAGTCCCTCTGCTTACAGGGGCCGTGGCCTGAGCGTGCTGCCTGTTGCCTCTGCACAGTGTACAATCATGTGCACTGTTCAGGTGCAGGAAATTACAGGGAGAGTGATGGGAGGTGTGTGTGGGGAGGGCATTTGAAAAGTAGCTCAAACAACAGGGTTTGTTTTCCGCTCTTTACCGTGTAGCCTTTATTTCCGTTTCTGTTTTGACCAAGTGAGCAGCACACTTACTTCAGCATGGCTTCTCTTTTTCCGGGTTGACAGTCGGGTGAGGAAGAATGAGGGAGCACGTCTTTATGAGAATTGAAGATAAGATGCTTAATTTGTGTCAGTTGAACCTTTGGTGTGTTTCACTTGGAGCTATTAAGTCCGAGTTTTTATAGCAGGTGTACTGAAGCACAGAAAGGAAAATTAACTGTGGACATGTGGGGGAATATAGTGAGAATATTGAGAAAAGACCACTAATGGTCTCTCTGCTATCCAACCCAACTTCACTCTCCGTTCCTCTCTCACTTTTCTCTTTCCTCTTCTCTCCATCCTAGATGAGTGTGGAAGGTGATGACAAACGAACTCGCACTCGGTCCAAGGGAATCAGAGGTGGGTCTTTATCATTTGCCATTAGTCTATATTATGTCAGACCCTGTCTGTTGAAGGTGCCTCCTTGCAATTTTTCACACACACAAACATATGCACACACATACACAAATAAAATCTATTACTTATCTCTTTTTGAGGATGCCAGCCCTAAACGTGAACCCTAACCATGCCTAACCCTAACCATGCCTAACCCTAACCATGCCTAACCCTAACCTTAGCCTAACCCTAACCTTAGCCTAATCCCATCCCTGAAACCAAATCTGCAGTCTACTGCTTTAAAGCCATGACAATGTGCACAAATGTCCTCACATCCAAGAAAAAAAATGAAAAAAAATCACAATGTGGTTGAAAATAGGGTCCAATCCTCTCCTATAATGCAAGTATGGGTACACAAACCTGTGCGTGCCACTGTACATGTGTTTATGAATGTGCATGCAAGTGTGAGTTTCAGGATGTGTCGAAGTGTTGCCCTTGATTCAAATATGAACAGCTAGTGTCGAGGGAACAGGCACAGTGTGAACAGCTTTTCTGATTTTAGACATTAATGATCTCTTTCATTCTTAATGAAAACTTAAAACAAACATTTGAGTTACTGTATTTCACTCACTTTAGAACAGCTTTATTTTTAGATTTCATATTCATATTTTTTCATATTGTTTTATTATGTGCACAATGTAGTTTTGAAAACAAATGCAGTCTGTGTAAAATCTCCTGTCACTCTTTCTTCCTGAATCAGTTACATTTGACAGTGACACACATCAGGAGAAAGAGTGTTGGACAAAGTCCACATGGAAACACAGTCTAGATGTTTCAGAGTGTCAGAACCCAGCTACCTCTGGAATAATCCCATCACATATATGCATGCATTTATGAATTTGAATAAATGAGTTTCAGTGTGTGGTTGTGCATGTGTTTGTGTACGTAATATATACATAAATACAATATAAATACGTTTTATGTTTGAACTGCGTGTGTGTATGCTTGAATGTGTGTGTGTGTGTTTGATGTTTAGCAGCAAGACAGCAGAGCAACAGTTCACAGGACGTTCAGAGCGCAGGAAGGCGTCCAGTCATTCCAACTGCATGATGAAAGACTGAGAAACTGAGATGCTGCACACACACACAAACACACACACACACAGGATTCGAGTGTGTTAGTTTTCTCTCAGTGTATCTTGATACCCAGAGTCTTTCTGACATGTGATTAATGCATGTGTTATGGGAGCCCAAACTGAATTCTCCAGCATCGTATTGTTTTCTCGTTTGCTCCAAATGAAAAAAGGATATTTCTCCAAACTCATTCTACCGCTCAACTCCCAATCGATGCCTATAGCTAGCCAAGAGCTAAGTGTGTGTTTGCGTGTGTGTTCTTTGTGAGCAGAGCTTGATTTATGTTTTGAAGGCAATTACCATAAGTTGTCCCAGAAAGAAGGGCAGTTTTCTACTGATGAAGGCAGTTTTCCTTTTAATTTTATTTTTGCAATTATGATAACTAAAGTGCAACAATTAATCATGTTTTATTGCTGAAGTCTGCATATAATTGTTTCTTTTTTCTGAACAATGCAATGCAATTTGACTGATTTCATTTTTCTCCTATGTGTGTATGCGTTTGTGTTTGCCTTCCTGTGTGTGTGTGTGTGTGTGTGTGTGTTATTCATACAGTATGTTTGTGCAGGCCTGTGTTTACTCTCCTGTTTGTTCTGTGCTCGCCTTAGTGAATATGTGTGTATGTTTGCATGTAGATATGTGTGTAAGTGTGTGAGTGTGGATGTGTATTTCCTTCCTGATCATGCATTCAGCAGGTATGAGGAAGCCTCATGGGATTCATATGCATTTGTGATTTATTGATCTGAGTTTCTTTTAGCCGAGTGGCTTTCGGAGCAGTCGTTCACCTTTGTTCTGCTTGTATCTTTCTTCTCCTCCCCCCTCTTTCTCTCTCTTTCTCTCTTAGTTCCTATTGAGCTTGTAGGACAAGAGCTGAGGTAAGGAAACACCTTCATCTTGTGCAAATCCCTTTTATAAAGTTCTTTTATGTGCGCCGCAGAGCACCCCCCGGCACTCGTTGACTCACTATCACTGCTTCTTTAGATGATGTTCTATATTAATAATTTTTATTTCTTATCATCAGCTCTTCTCAGCTCGTGGTCAGAGCTTCCAACAAGCTGCTATTGATTTCTCACAGCCTTTTGCTATTTCCTGCTATGAACACATACAGCAGATGCTGTATGATCTTTTTGCTATCCGATCGAAGGATACAGCATGACAAGAGAGGATGGTGAAGGGCGGGGATTTGTTTTCCTCCTGCCCTTCCTTCCCTCTTTTTTTCCCCCCTTTACCTACCCGGGTGGCAGCTTTCATGGCCTCACCAGTCATGAAGCCCATTGTCCTCCTTTCTCTCCCTCCTTCCAAATTATTTTTTCATCCTCTCTCATTTTTGTCACACTTCACCTTAGAGCATCGATCTGTGCTCGGCACTTCAAAATAACCTTTCGGTTTTTGGATTAAAAAAAAGAGGAGCAGAGATCACCTCATTTAAAATGCAAATGCAGTATTTTTTAATAAGTGAAATTAATAATAAGGATAATTGGAGTAATAAAGGGCAATTGCTAGGGGAAGTTAATGAGAATTGAAATGAGCCGTCCTGAGGGGTCATAGCAACCTGAATCAGAGGAGAGAGAGCTGCTGTGATGACTGGTGAGGAGAGCAGAGCAGGGGAAATTACAGCGGGTCTCCGCTGATCCTTATCGCTCATACTAACAGGATATAGGCCAGGGTTGATGTACGACATACAATATTATGTTCTCCCTAGCTTGATGCCACCTGCATTCATGCATTATGTGTGTCCGCTGGACAGATTGAGGAATACATAGCTTTTTGCATGTGCATTTGTCTGGCATGTTAGCATAGTTTGCATATATTGCTTTGCTTTGTTTCCTTTATCTTAAATTACTTTGTTTATTGCTGTGTGGTTGTCATTGCTCCTGCGTACTGACTAAAATGCACCATGTCTAAAACATATCTTTAACCTCCATCCATCCCATCCAGCTGCCCCACCCCTGGATGCAATGGCACTGGCCATATCAGTGGGAGATATTCACGACACAGAAGGTAGGGCAGATCAAACCCGCCCTCTGTCTGTCCTTCTTCTCTGTCTGTCTGTCCTCCATGTCCTCCCTGCCCTCAGCATCTGCTTTGTGGAGGAGACCATATTTCATTTTTTAAACAAATAGGTCAACATCAGCTCCCTTTTTTCTACACTTTTTTGCATTCATATGTTAAACCAACATATCAGCTTTTCCTGTCTGAACACAAGTACTTAAACTACTCTAACTTCTCTAGTTCTCTGAAATAAAGAAGTTTGAGTAGTTTAGCAAAAAAAGGGTGGAATCAGATCCTGGCTCTGTCCAAAGGGTAAAAAAGTTTTTTTTAAGGGGCGTTTTGTTCTTTAGAGTTATCAATTTTGATCAGTTTGAGTTTTTTAAAATTATTTCAAAGGAGAGAAAGAAATATAAAGGAGAGAGAGAGAATTAAAAAAAAAAAGTATTAATCTTGGACCATTTTTTAAATCTTGGCTTGGGACCGACAAGCATTGCAATCCCATAGTTAAAACATCAGCTCCTTGTACAGAAAATGCACACATAGACATGAGGTTAGTCACAGGTTTTTAGAACTTGAGATGGGACTTCTGCACTGATTTCATCTTCAGTTGCAGGTGTTTATGATGTGATGTCAGATTTTATTGGGAGATTTTATTAATGAGGTCATTTTAGATAACCACATGGTAGTGACACTTCCTGTTTTGGAGATTACACACAATTCCTAAAACTTTGAAATCTTACCCATAGAACTGAAGTTTTCAGTGAACAGCAGTGAAATGTGGTTTCTTCAGGTTTTACTCCAGCTTCCCTCTCCCTCCCTCCCTCCATGTCTGTGTCGCTCGCCCTCAGAGACCTTGTGAGACTCGGGGCAGCTCACTGGCTTGTGACTCTTCTTTATTGAGGGGCAGATATTAGCTATCTGTTTACATGTGTATTCGTTCAGCAGGCAATTTCAGATGCACTTTGTTTATAGATCGTCCCTCAATCTCCCTCGGTGTCTCCCAGGTGAGAGCAAGAGGGAGTTTATTGGATTTCACCCTCCGCTGCTTCGCCCGCCCGCCTCTCCATACAAGTTGTTCATTAAACGTTCCAGTCAATTGGCTGAAATTGGTTGTGATATCTGAGTGAGCCAGCTTGGCGCCCCCCCCAGGCCACATGTGTTGACTCACACTACCTGCTGAAAGAACTGCTCCATTGTTCCTCATGTCACGGCGGGGGGGGGGGGGGGGGGGGGGGGGGGGGGGGGGGGGGGGGGGGGGGGGGGGGGGGGGGGGGGGGGGGGGG
>JAQNCA010000002.1:1066255-1090158 GCA_029783725.1 Acanthurus tractus | reverse complement strand
GATGTGTCCTGCCAGGAGCTGATAGAACAATGTCTGCATGCGTGTAAGCATTCACCACACATGCATGGGAAACTATAGCCAGGGTGTACAGAGTTGTTGCCCAGGCCCAGTGGGTCGATAAGGGTTAAGCCTCAGTGCCAAGCCCCAGTGGTGACCTAGCAGGCCCCCCCTGGGACCCACCCAGACCGCCTGCCCCAGGTTCCCGGGGCCCACCACACCAAGAACCCATTTACACCACCAGGAAGGGGGTTTGACCCCCAGCCAGAGAGGGCAGGGCCCCAAGAGCTGGGCCATTACTAAACCCATTGATCATCCACCATGATTCCCTTTTAATATGTTTCCTGGATCCCTGACAGGGACACATCATCCCCGCACCATGAATGAGTGACACTCTAAGTACAGTGTGGGCCGTTAAAATTGGAGGGAAGGCTTACATTTAAAGTTCTGATTTGCCAGATCATATGTTAATTTATGCAGGCCAGGGAATGTGTGCCTGAATCTGTTAGGTCTAAGCAGTGAGTTACAGATTTACATGGTCAGCATGGTCTCCCTTTGATATTCATCCTTTCTCTCCTCCTCCACCCCTTCAGTCTTTCTGGATGCCCCATTGCTGCTGCAGAAAAGTTGTCCAAGGGTCACGAGAAGCCGCATCTCTCTCAGCCAGGCAGCGAGCACCTCAAAGGTTGTCCCAACGACAGAGTGCTGAGGTGAGTGATCCAAAGGATCCAATCATATTCTCTGTTAATATGTGTGGATCCTCAAAGGAGACACAAGGCAGCAAAAGGTTATAAGACAAAAAAGTTACTAAATTTATCTCTTAATTATATCATTAAAATAGAGCTTTAAAAAACATAAAGCTTTATACTTTATACTGAAGAAGTGTGTTGGATGTAAAAGGCCTAAAAAATGTTTCTCTGTTTTAACTCACTGATTGGAGGTTATAGAAGGATAAGCTTTTAATGTTCTTCTAATACTTCTTTTTAATTATATATTTAGTGGTATTAATACTTGATATATCCAGTTTCATTATGAATTGTGTGATAGCCCTGTAATACCTCGTGGCACTTTCGGGACTCCATAGATACAAGAGTGAATGACAAAGCAGGTTGGGCACAATGAACCTTTACCTACATAAAACCTGCCTCTTCTAATCCAAGTCACACACAGCGGAGTCCTTCTCAAGGTCAGCAAGTTTTCTCGTTATATTGAGCCACATAGAAAGCACAGAGAAAATCCTGACCTTGTTTATTGTGCCCCTCACCAGATGTAAAGCTGGCCTGTGAATGGCTCAATATAACGAGAAAGTCTCAGAGCATCCAGTCTGGCTGTTCAATCATTAGGCTTCTGTCACCTTAAACACTGGAAGCCTGTATCCCCATTCATCTTCCCAACTGGTCAGCCACCGTGATCATGGCCAGAAGAATGATAATTAACACAAACCAGACACTGGTATTATGCCATGCTCGCACTCCTCCTCATTGGTATTTTAATTAATAATGCAGCTGATAAGCTAATTATGCAAGTTGTAGAGGCATTGCGGGGGATAGGAAAAATAATTGCTTTCCTTGAGGAAAAACCTCATCAGTGGTCCAATAAAGCATCAAGGATTAAAACATAATAAGGCTTGCTTTGTTTTTCAGTCTTAGATTGTTATTAAAATGAGCTTGGTAGGTTGTTAGGTACTGAGCTAGGAATTCCTCAATCAGTCCGTGGTTTAATGGAATCCAGGTTGAATAAGTAAAAGGGTAAAAATTCTTTGTGATCACGAGTAAAAAGTTTTTTAACCGACATGTAAATCCTCCTCCAGATGTGAGGCTGTGTTTGTGGTGTGCCGCTCAGTGAAGGCCACCCTTCCACCTGTGTGACTACAGGCCAGGTCAGGTAGCTTATTAATGAGTGTATGGTTAGGGACTATGATGAGGAAGGTGGATACTCCCCCTGTCTCTATCCCCCTCACTTCCACCTGTTCTCATTCTTTCACCACTCCCCCTTCTTCCTTTCCCACTCCTCTCCCTCTCTCTCTTGTTTCCCTCTTCCCCCGCCCTGCCGCCTCTTCCTGGTCTATCAGTGGATTTACGCCACCAGGTCTGACAAAAGCCCAGGCTCTCCAGGAAAACGAGAGGGCTTAAAGCTCATAAATTCCATGCTGTACAACATGCAAATGTGCCCTCTGCTGATAAGAGAGCTTTTAATCCTGCTGCACTCCTGCTAAGTACGCCGTTGCCCCTATCTTTACTCTCTCTATGTCACTCTATCTGCCTCTCTCATTCTCTCTTTATTCATTCTCTTTTTTCCTTTATTTATTTGGTTTTTTTATGTTTATTGTTTGACTCTTAATTATATCAATCCTCTTTTATATTCTGCTCACCTTTTTTTTATCCTATTTCATTCGTTCCTATTGGATTTGACTCTGTAACTTATTTCTCACCATTCCCACCCTGACGTCCTCTCCCTCTCCTCACAGGCCCATGTGCTTTGTGAAGCAGCTGGAGGTGCCCCAGTACGGCAGCTACAGGCCCAACATGGCCCCTACCACGCCTCGCGCCAACCTGGCCAAAGAGCTGGAGAAGTACTCCAAGGTGTCCTTTGATTATGCAAGCTTTGACGCTCAAGTGTTTGGGAAGCGCACGCTTGCTCCAAAGATGCCCACCAGCGAAACCTCACCCAAAGCCTTCAAAAGTAAGACAGGGATGTTGCTGTCTTTGTAGTGGCTCTGCTTAGAATGTGATTTGTCAAATATGGCTGCTCATTTGGTTTCACACCTTTATGCATATTTTTTCACATTTTAAGTAATGTAAAAAAAAACACAATTTAGAAAACTTATTTCTTCTCGGACTATCAATCCAGCTTTTTATAATACAACAAGATTTCTTTTACACTTGTGTTTTTCTGATTATCTCCCTCTTTTCTCTCATTATTTAATTTTAGTCATTTTCCTTCACCTTATGTTATTAGTTTCAATGAATCACCAGGCGGCATTTACACTTGTACTGCTAGCAAGAAAATAAAAGTACATCTAAATTTTCTTTTCTGAATTCTGCACTCTGTCGTACCTTACAATTTTAATCACCTGAAGTAAAATTGACTTTTTGTCTCCCAACAGCTAAGCCCTCATTCCCCAAGTCATCATCCCCCAGCCTCAGTCTCCACGGTTACGGGAAGAGCTCCTCCTTGGCCTATGACTACTCCCACGATGCCGAGGCCGCTCACATGGCTGCCACTGCCATCCTGAACCTGTCTACACGCTGCTGGGAGAAACCAGAAAACCTCAGCACCAAACCCCAAAACAAAGTAAAAAGACCACAGTTATCCATTGCATTTTTTTTCAGGTTAATTTATACATGTTTAGAATTGAAATCAAAGACTAACACTGTAGGAGATAAATTCCTCATCAAAGACTTCTTAGGTGATAAAAAATAAGTTACAACTATGAAATCAATCAGTTTAATGGGTGATGTCATTATTGTAAAGTGTTGCCCTGTTCCTCTCTCGTTAGCGTGCGGGTAAAGAGTTTATTAGCTGATTGTAGTGCAGATTGAAACATTGCAGGCTGCAGCTGTTGAGATGAGAGTGGATGACAGTGGGTGTGCCTCTCTTCTCTTCTCCTCATTTTTTTTCTCTCTCCATCAACTCGGCATGAATATATCATCAGGAGACATTGGCTTACAGCAACAGGATGGTGTTGAGATGCAGTTGCATCACCTTTCCCGTCCTCTTTCATCCTTTCATCCCTCCATCCCACACACTTTTCATGTTGTTATTGAATTTGGCTGACTGCCAGTTCCCTGGATTACTTTTCCACCAGGTAGCCTTTTTTCATTATCTGCCGGACGGATCTCCCACTCTCTTTCTCCACCCCCGCCACTCTTTCTTTCATTTTCTTTTCACATCTCTTTTTTACTCTCTTTTATCTCCCTCTCTTCCTCCCAATACAAGAATCTTTCTCTGACTGTCTATACCTCTCTATCTCTCACTCACTTTTCCTTGCCCCTCTCTGTGCACAGGAGGTATAATTGGAGCACCACTTTCCCCCATATTGTGATTTTTAAAAGCCCTTTTGCCTCACAGAGGAGAGAAAGTGACTGCTTTATCATTTTTCGATTTTTCTGACATGGTTTTAGGAAGATAAAAAGTAAAGATTAATGTCTCTGGCAGCACAACAGAGCAAGGTGTTGTTCAGTAAGGCACCGATCCAAAAGCAGGCCTGAGCTGCGCAGTATTACAGTGTAGATCAACCAGGGACTGATCTGGAATCAGAGTTGGAGCCAGTTGAAATCCAATATTGAAACATTGGAACACTGAGCTCATCAACCAGGGACAGTTCTGGGAACTGTTCCCGTTTTTCTCTCCTCTTCTCCTAACCCTTTGATTTTTCTGGCCCTTGACCAGCCCATATGAGCGCCATTTTACATGACTGCTGAAAACATGGCTCATCTCACCCCTCTGTGTCTGTTCACCAGCCAGCACTATAATAGAGCAAGAGAGATGAACGGCGCTGTTGGTGCTGTTGGCAAAGTATTTGTATAGTACATTAGGTATTATTACTGCATGCTGAATGTGAAGGTGCTGTTTAGGAGTCAAACATGCTTTATAACTGTATAACTGTTTGAGTCAAATATTTTATCACTATTAATGATGTAGGTTGATCTGAATCTAAATTCCTCCCTGACTCTAACTGAGGGCTTTATGAAGCTACGATTCAGGAGCATGTAGGTTGTAGTGGTGAACTCAATCGGCTCAAGTGTCTAATTAAATTAATCACAATTATCATCATACAGGACTTCCTCTTGCGCACATTGAAATACACTGGAGAGGGCAGCATTTACTATTTATATTACAGAACACTTCATTAGATGTGTTACTTAGCTATTTCTCTCTATTAATTCTCTCACACATACCAACTATGTTTAAAGTGCTCAAATAGAACTTACTGTACTAATATGTGGAGGGAAATTTATGAATGATACAAAATATATTTTTTAAATTTCATAAGAATTATTAGTTTATTCTCATGGCTTGTCACAAGTAGCCATGCCCTGGCCTTTTAGCCAACCATCATGTGTCTTCTGCCTCTTGTAGCAGACTTAGCGACTGCTAACATGCTAAACCAGCTAGCTCCCGTTAGCATAGGCAAATAAAATGGCAAAATGGGGATCTCAGTGACCTAGTGGCAAAAATTAAACCCAAAAAAGTTATTGTACTTATAAATTACTTGAATACTTGTGTATTCAAATAATTTATTTCACATTTATTTCAATTTCTTATTTGTTTCATCTATCTGAACTTACATACTTTTGGAACTCTGTTGCTGTAAAGTTTTAAAAGGCCTTTTGAGTCAGAGAGCATTATTTTCTTCTTGTAGCCGATGATGTTGTCACACCACCACAGTCCTGATCTTATATGTTCTGTCCAGGAACTGGACATCGAGGTGGATGAAAACGGCACTCTAGACCTGAGTATGAAGAAGCCCATTAAACGAGAAGGCAGTCTGTCCGGCACCAGCCCCGGGGTTCGGTCCCCAGACCCTTCTTCCTCCTCCTCTTCCTCACTCCATCATGGTGGAAGCAGTGGGATGACATCACCAAACCTACACGGCTACAAGCAGGAGGAGTGGGAGGGACCTCTGGATTACACCAAACCCAACCGCCAAAGGGAGGAGGAAATGGACGAGGTCAGTACAATTAAAAGTACAAGATCCAAACATGCACTTTTCCCTGTGATATTAGTCACAGAGGAACTATTGCAACATAAATAATAACAGACAAAATTCCCCCTAAGCTCTTTGAATAAGAAACTCTTGTTTACATCACTTTGTCTTTCTCAAATTCCCTCGCCTTATTTCCTGTCCCTTGTCCTCTCTCTATTATTCATTTATTTCACTGAAATGTGAGAGTTACTGTACAGTTAAAACATTGCACTGTGTAACAGAGGTGGTGTGTCAGGTGCATTGCACCATCCAGACTTTGGCATATGCTAATTCTCACTCCTTTGAACTTTTTCAAAAGAAATATAAAGGGCTTTGAGTGTAAATTTTTTATGAGCACATTCGGCATCACTTGTCTACAAAAGAATAAAAAGAGGATCAGACTAGAGACTTATGTGCACATTCTGGTGAGCAAAGTTTCTTTGCTTGTATACAAATTTGCAAACTACTGTAATAAAGCCATCATGGAGATGGTTTAAAATAGTCAACACAATCAACAAAACAACATATTAACACAATTTAAATAGTTTGACAATATCAGAGAAATTTAATCAGAGAAATTATTTTTTAATTGATATTTCAGATGGAGCACACAGGCCAGTCGTTTGTCTCGTCCGACCCGGAGGACTGTGACATGATGCAGGACTGTCTGGATGAGAGGAAGTACCCAGGAGAGGTCACAACTCCAAACTTCAAGATCAAGTTCCAGCCAAAGGACAGCAAGAAGGAGCTGCTTTCGTAAGTCACAGGACAAGAAGTCTACAGCTTCAGTGATGCTCCATGGGACCATTAAGCTTTGAGCTGAATGCTAACACTAGCATGCTAATGTGCTCACAATTACAACGCTAAAATTATGATTTTTAGTGGCTACACTGTTCTCCATCTCGGTGTTTAGTGAGTTAGCTTTCGGCTAAGTAGAGTCATTAGTTAAGGTTGAACCAAAGTACTAAACAAATAGATATTTTGACCTGATAAATATTTTGACCAGCAATGTTGTGACTACTGATACTGAAGGGAACATGGACTCATGAATGCAATGTAAATGCAATGTAAACTCATGAATTGAATTTCTATTCTGATAAATTATTAACCGCATGTTGACAGTGCGAAAAAAAAAAAAACTCAGAGCATCATCAAAGTTCTAAGAATTTATCTTCTTGGGGCCATTAATGTCTCTACAACACAATACAGTGGCTATCCATTCAAAAGTTGAGATATTACAGTAAGGACCTTCATAGTGGACCATTGCTCATTGCAATTCACAGAGTCATCAAGCTAGGAAGGCTAAAAATATCTCACATTTAGTCAGAAATGTTCTGATTCGTTCTCTCTTTCCACTGTCTAACTCTGCATCGCTGTCTGTCTTGTCTCCTCTATGTACGTCACCCTCTCCAGGTGCCCTACACCTGGCTGTGATGGCAGCGGTCACATCACTGGAAACTATGCGTCCCATCGCAGGTATGCATCTTATTCTGGTGATACAGCAGTGGGTGCTCTTTGTATAGAATGTTAGCTCCGCTTAGACTGAGAGAGTCCAAAGCAGACAACCCACAACTAATTCAAATATTTTATTTGATCCTGACACGCCAGAGGCAATAATGTGGCGCTAGCCCAGGAAGCAAAGACAGTCATTGACTTTGATATGCATCAGTAATTTACCTCTTGCCGTCTGTCCTCTTCTTCCTAAATGACCTTGGTATGCCTTGCATTCTTGATTTCCCTTCACTCACGTCTTTCTCCTCTCTCCTTTCAATCCCTCACACTCGCTTTCCTCGCCCTCTTTTTCATCCTCCTCTTCCTCCGCCTGTCCTTTGCTCTTTCTCCTTTCTCTCAGTCTGTCTGGGTGTCCTCTCGCTGATAAGAGCCTTCGGTCCCTCATGGCGGCCCACACCCCTGAACTCAAGTATGTCTGTTCTACACCTTCACTGCCTTTTCACTGCCACTTCAATGCACTGCTACTGACACTGTCCAACGCCACAGTGCTTTATTTTGCTGGATTTAACTTTATCTTTTGTTGCCGGCTGCTGCCTCTACTGCTGCTTATACCTGTCATGGTGTTTTTTCTGCATCTTGCTTGATATAAGCTTGCTTTCACTTCAATCACTTAATGTGAATGTGAAATGAAACTATAAGTCTGTAATATACACAGCTTTTTATCAGAAAATAGGCTTCTCTGACCTGCTATAGGTGGATAGAAAATGGCAAGGAGCTTGAATGAATTTAAGACAAGAATAAACAAGGAAAATGAGCAAAGTCCATAAGTGTCATTTACTCATCTGCATAACGCCATCTTTTTTATGAAATACACTTTGAAAAGTCTGGAGTGCTTTTTTTCTGCCGACCTTGTATCAAATGTTAAATGTTAAATGTTGCTCTCACCTCCCCAGATGCCCCACTCCAGGATGTGACGGCTCCGGTCACATCACAGGAAACTACGCCTCCCATAGAAGGTAACAAACCAAAAACACAAAAGCACTCACCAAAACGCAAACACACACACGCATACACACACACAGTCAGTCAGAGAGGCCTAGTGACAGTTCATGATAGAATTAGTCAGGGATCACATACTCACACATGTTCACACATCATCTTTTTTTCGGCCATATCAGGTGTTTTAATTGATTTGGTTTGTAATTTGGTTGAACAACCTCTGTAAAATTATTCTTTCTTATATTGTTCTCTCCCTTTATCAAGCATCACCAGACCTTTTTCAGCCCTATGTTATCAACTCCATACTTTCTGTTTTCAGTCTCTCTGGGTGCCCGCGTGCCAAGAAAAGTGGAATTAAAACTCCTACCAAGGACAACCAGGAGGACTCCGAGCTTTTAAAGTTCGTACTGCTCAGAAAGTCATAATGTCTGCTTTTAGTGAGACTGACGGTAAAAGTAAAATGCAATAAAAAAAGACAGAGAGAGAGAAAGGACAGTCACTGTAAATCATATGCAGAGGTAGTGACCTGCCCCCGTAATTGAATGAAAGAATCAGGCCCTCACTGATGGGAAGATACACTTACTGCAGATACTGATCCTGAATGCAGTTCATGGTAGAGGGTCGAAGAGGAGATTGTCAGTACATAAAAAAGACATGGGCTACATAATGCATTTGCACACGAAACAGCTACCTAACAGCATGTTGTTAACATGAAAAGCTCTTGCATCAACAATATTATTTATTGCATAAATATGTCAAATACAGATGTAAGACGATGAATCTGGCCCAGTGAAGAAGTAAAATATCTCAAATCTATATTCTAATACTCTCAACTTTCTCTACAGTTGATAGTTTTGGATTCCCCTGGTCTAACCCTTGTGCTCTCTCACTCTATTTCTTTCCCTGCTGCCTGGCTTCAACACTTCTCCTTTTTCTCTGCTGCACAACTCTCCTCTTGTCTATTTCTTGTTTCCCTCCTGTCCTGCGCTCCCTGCAGATGCCCGGTGCCGGGCTGCGACAGCCTGGGTCACATCAGTGGGAAGTATGCCACACACCGTAGTGCCTACGGGTGTCCGCTGGCAGCCCGCAGACAGAAGGAGGGTCTCCTCAATGGGACACCCTTCAACTGGAAGGCTTTCAAGACAGAGGGGCCCACTTGTCCCACCCCAGGTTGTGATGGCTCCGGACACGCTAACGGAAGCTTCCTTACACACCGCAGGTACACTGCATGCAGATTTTTTTTCTTTTAACTAAAGGTGAGAGTTGGTTGCCTCCTGTTTCAGGGTCTTTGTTTGAGTCAGTCGTTGTGTGAATGTAGACTTGGACTGATGGGGATCGTATTTAAGACAAACACAAATATGAAAGTTCCTCTAGCTTTCCAGCACAGGTATGTGGCTGTTTAAAAGTGTTAATATGAAGGAATCAGCCAACGTTTAAAAGTTCTTTTTTGCTGTTTTGATGAGAACACGGATGCAGGCACATGTCTGCATGCTGAGTATGGAGCCAGAGCCAGGAGACGGTTCATGTGGCTTCATGACTTGAGGCAGAGAAAACAGCAAACCTTGCTTAGTCCAGAGCTGAAAAATGTTCTGATCAGCACTGATTTACATGTCGTGTCTTATTTCCTGTACTTCGTTTGACAAAAAGAAAAAATGTAAAAACAACTGTTCAGATGTCAGAACAAGACTGGAGAAAGGTCCTGCCTCTGTGCATGAAATAGTTACATCATCACAACTTGTTGTGGCTCTTGCTTTAGTTAATGTCCAAACATGACGGTGGTGGGAATGTAACTCTCAACAATAAAGTGAATATGTCCAAATACGTCAAACTGCTTCTCTAAACATAAGAAATAAAACTCCCTGTTTCCTTGATTGGACTTTTTTAAACTGATTTTGGTTGTGAAGTTTAAAAATACAACATCTCTTTCTTAAAACAATACAAGACTCAGTAATTATCAAGCTTTATTTTCGTATGACTTTACCAACTGGTTACCACTAACACATCAGCACAGGGTCCTAAGTGTGTTTTGATGCAATGTTAAACATAGAAGATGAGACTGGATGTGAGAGTAGAGCAGTGACCCTCTGTAATCTCCAGCCTCTCAGGATGCCCCAGAGCCTTGTACGCCAAGAAGAAGGCCAAGTTCCCCACTGAGGACTACCTAAGCACCAAGTTCAGAGCCAGCGATGGTAAGATCTGCTCAAAAACAAAACAAAACAAAACAGAAAATCAATGGCCCTGTGTGTATGAATGTGTGTGTGTTTGCATATTCCTGTCTGAAACCATATTCAGTGTGAGTGCTTCAACACACAAAGATTTTTTATTAAAGGAACTTACATGTGACCAGTTAATGAAGCAACAAATCCCTTTTTAAACTGAAATGCAAAGGCCAGCTGAAACATTTACAGAGCAGACACTGCTCCTCTCAGTTCATGCATCTGGCTTCCTTCTTAGTTTTGGACAACGATGAGGACATCAAGCAGCTCAACAAGGAGATTAATGACCTCAACGAGTCCAACAATGAGATGGAGGCTGATATGGTCAATCTGCAGACTCAGGTGTGTGTTTCTGTGTTTGTTATGTCACAATCTGTAAATCACTTCATATGAGATGGGTTTGTACAGAACAACAGCACTGATGCCTCACCAAATTTATGAGTCATATTAAAAACTTCAAGCACTCAGTTCAGTCACATAATTCTGTTGAGGAACATTTGATACAGTATGTTTCTGACACACAAGAAAGGAAAAATCACTTCTTGTTTCTGAAAAATCACAGGAAGTTGTTTCGCTCAAAGCCTTTAAAAAGAGAGATAAAAAAATGTAATTCATTAGCAGTAAAACACATCATGTTCATTTTAATGATGTCAAGGTTTTTGCTGCTTGGTAGAGTATGACTAGCAGCTTCTGCTGGCTGATAACAGCAAAATTAGGCTGAATAGTAACTATATTTTTCCCTCAATTCTCTGATAACTGTTCTCTATGTATGCAAAACACAATTTTACCTTTATCGTTATCCTGCAATCAGTGCTCGAGGCCACAGTGACATTTAATAAAAGTTACATAGGGCCACTGTAGGTGCTTTGGAGATAATCTTGCTCTTTGCGAGGACAACCAGATGCATCGAGGATGGAATTGTTTCCATACTTGCCCATGTCTGTGAATGTTCTCATTCATCCAGGTCATAGTTATTCTGGGCAAATAAATCGAAGGCAACTGGACTCAGTAGTTTACCATTTACCAGTAATTTACCTGAGTCCAGTTGTCTTCGATTTGTTTGCCCAGAATCCTTGCCTGTGATCAATGTATGTCACCGTAGTTTACCACTAGAGGGCACAACAGAGAGCTTAGGCTGTGAAGAGCTTTTGGACTTGCATGATGTGAACAACCAGCGTAGTTAGGAGGAAACCACTGTGAACTCTGAGGTCACAGCAGAAAAAGCTAGAGCCATTGTAGATGGGAGGTGATGCCAAATGACACACTGTGACAGTTTCTACTGTTCTCCTCATTCTGCCATGACACTGTTCCCACAGTTCATGTGACCAGGAATCATGAGGTGGCCAACACAAGCATGTCAACATGACTGTGAAATCCATTAAATGAGCAAAGCACTTTCAGTCATTGCCTGTCTGCGACTTTCAACCTTAAGCTGGATTTTGTAAAAAGCTCACAAATATATTGTTTGTATTATTTTATTATCTTAAAAAACATATTTTTAAGTGTTGCAACTGTTACTCAAACAATGAAATCCTTTGTGCATTTGTTGAGAACTGTTTTTAGCTGCAAAAGCATGTGTGTTCATCAAACATGTCAACAGTGACCTTTAGTAGTGTGTTGTGTTGTGTGTAAAACCTTTTGAAGGCAAAATGAAGCTCTTTGGCAATTAAAAAAAGATACATCAGACTTTGAAAACACACAATTAAGTCCTATTTAATAATGTCAGTTTATTGTTGGTTGAGGTCTTGTCATGGAAGTTGCTCTTAAAAGGAGAATGAAGAATATCAGTAGCCTTAAAATATCTTCAAATCAGTATTTCTTCAAATACCGACTTCCTTTATCTCTCTTGAAGTTAAAGAAAAACTTAAAATCTCATGCCAAAAATGCAACCATTAAAAAAACATTGTTGCTTCAGATATCCTCCATGGAGAAGAACCTGAAGAGCATTGAGCATGAGAACAAGATGATCGAGGAGCAGAACGAGGCTCTGTTCATGGAGCTGTCTGGTCTGAGCCGCGCCCTGATCCGCAGCCTGGCTAACATTCGTCTGCCACACATGGTGAGTTGATGTCCACACACTGGGCTGGACCTGTTCACAAGCACCTTTTCTTTGACTGATAAAATGTTTTTGTGTGGAGGTGAATCTCATGTGTTGACCAGCACATAGCTGTTGGTTTCCTGCTCCTCTTGGTTGAGATTGGTTGTTGTTTGTACCACAGCAGGAGCCAATCACCGAGCAGAACTTCGACAGCTACGTTAGCACTCTGACCGACATGTACACCAACAAGGACTGCTTCCAGAGCCCTGAGAACAAGGCTCTGCTGGAGAGCATCAACAAAGCTGTGAAGGGCATCAAAGTCTGAGGCTCAGCACATGCACACACACATACACACACACACACATACACACACACACACGCATACTCACACACACACACACAGAGGGAGAAAACACAAGATGTCCTGAAGCGTAGGATCGTGACGGCGGTGGAGATGAAGGAGAGATGTTGAAATACTCTACAAAATATTGAAATGATTCAAAAACAAAAAGGGAATTCAGGTTATTTAAATACACGGCAACTTAAAAAAAAATCAACCCAGGGAGCACTCTATTAGAAGAAAAGTGACGCGGACCAAAATCCACACCATGCTGCTGCTGGGATTAGGAGGAAACAGATCCTTTAGCCAGAATGGATGGAAAAAAGAATAATGTTACTTGGAACTGTATCTGGGGGTTTTATTATGCTGTATGTTTACCTGTCGTCTCTTTTGTGTCCTTAACTGTTTTTGGAGATGGATTCACTGTTGCACAGTCGATCAGTCTTTCACTTCACATCGACTGAAATGTGGAGAAAGGTGAACACAGGAGCTCGGCGAGATGAGTTGATTGTGCAGACGGTCAGTGCTGTCCTGTAGCATGCACTGTGGCGAGCGTGTGTATCCACCGGCTCCAGGAGCTCGCTCATTTATGACCACACACACACACACACACACACAAGCCGGCAATATGAAGCATGCACTAAACTGACATTGTGCATGCTTTCTGGTATTACTGCAGCAAAGATGTCAACAGTGCAATGTTGACTTGGTTTAGGAGGAAGAATTCTTCAAGCAAGGTCATGAGACAGATCCAGGAACAGTATAATTGGTTTATTTTTCATCGGACAGCTGATATCATGATTTCAAAGCAGCAGATAAATCCTTTTTTTAATTTTTTTTAACTGAATGATAATAGTAATAGTGTGCGCACATTTCAAATTCAGTTAGTCATATCAGTAGTATTTATCATCGTAGGAATTGCACTTCATTTCCATGAATAGATTTGTGGTACAATAATTATTGTTATATATGAATTATTTAAACTTGTGAACTTTTAAATTGTAACTTATTGCCATTTATGTTATTGAGGTATATTTATTTGAAGCAATCTATTTATTAACTTTGTTTTGTAAGACACAAAAAATGCATCTTTACTGATTATCATGGTCAGAGCAATGTCTTGCGTCAATATTTTAAGAATCTATGTAGATAACTGACAAGACGTATTTACTTTTAAGTACTTTTTAAAACCTTTTTAAGTGCAGATGTTTTATAATTGACAACGTTTTTTTTGATAATTTTACAAAAAGAGTTATTTTTTTGGGTTGTTTTTGTTTTCTCCTTTTTATGTTCTTTCTGTTACTGCTACATTTAGAAACCCACTGCTGAGAAAAAAAAAGAAACTATGTATTTATTATTTATTTAATATGAAAGAAATTGACTGATATGGCTGTATATTTATTTTGTTATTTATGTGCGTGATGTGACGGTTGAGTCTGAGTAGTCTTAAAGATCCACTGCTAATATTTAAATAAAGAAACAAAATCAATACAAACACTGTTTGATTACTTAGGCTTATACCTTTACATACCAGCAGCTGATTGTAAAGACAAAAAAGTAACCCAACAAAAGCAATCACTGTACTGTTGCTATCTGGTCTATGTGTGTTTGCTTTTGTCAGGTAAAAAAAAAAGAAGTTCAAATATGTTACCTCTCCCAAGCGCTTTGTAGCGGCCAGCACTGGCTCACCCACAACCTCTGTAATGTACCATAGATGCTTAAGTGATGCTTTTGATTTTTTTTTCCTGATTTATAATTTTCATCAGTACAATGGTACAATTATAGAGCTCTATTCCAGCAGTGCTTTAGGCTGGATGTATGGGTCTAAAACACACACACAGTGACATATCCAAACCTTGAGGATACTGTAGGATGGCCTCCTTTAACAAACTTTTATCAGATAAACATACACACCCTTGTAGCCTTACTCTAGATTTTAATTTTTTTAAGCACAAAGTGCCACTACAAAAAAAAAGAAAAGAAAAAAACTCACTTTCTTTCCTGATTCTTCGCATTTCTGCAATGTAACAATGTCTGGTCCTGGGAAGACCACGGCATCAAGAGAGTGGTGATTGTTTCAGATGCCTTTATTTCTCTGCCAAGATGGCCATTAGTACACTATATATACATTCTGTATAAATAGATTTTAAAGATGCTATATATATGAATATAAACATACATATATTTTTCCAGTGTAATTGTTGACTTGCTCTTCTTCTTCTCTTGTATTACCTTATCAAAGGATGACTCTCTGTCTAGAAGAGATATGAGGGGTGTTATCAATAGGAGGCAGTTACACCTTATTTAATATCACTAAGACCTGCTGAACTGTGGCTTTAAACACACCATTCAGTCAAGCTGAAAGCAAAGTAGGCGTTATGATACAGTACAATATTTTGGAAGTGTTTTCATAGGTTTCCTTTTTTTCCCTTTCCTTTATTTGTCTGTCCTTGATCCAGAAATGTCAAAAACATCTGCTGTATGTTGTACTACTGAATCTGAGAAATGACTGTCAATTTGAAACTAGATGGTTGACTCTTTGTTCCTAAGTGTCATGTGAGTTCATGTATAGTAAAAAAAAAAAAGATGATGCCTCTGAATAATGTTCTGCACATAGTGTTTGGCAACATTGTGCAGTTAATGTATCGTTACTGGTAAGGCCTGCTTGCTATGAGCCCATTCTCTCTCATGTTGAAACAAGCAAGTAGGAGTCTGTAGTATAACCTGCCTCTGAGTGATCTGTTGCAGCTACTGTGGTGTACAGTATGATACCTTTGTGTAACTCTGATGTCAAAGGCATGTTGTAAATGTGCTTTTAGCCAGTGTAGAATGAAACTCCTTTGTGCACTTTCTGAATAATCGTTGAAAATGCCAGCATTGAGTCTCGACTTGTATAAACCCCAATAGACCACGAGCAATAGCAAGTATTCACCCCCACTGGTGGGCGCATTTCAGTACAAAGCATTGTCACACTTGTTGCTGTTCACATAGAAAACAAACCTGTATATTTATGTCTGATAGAGACAATTCTTTGATTCAGGGGGTTCGGCCCGTGCTGTCAAAGCTCCAAAATGTATTAAAAAAAAGGAAGCAGAACTTTCTTTTCCAAACAAAAACCAAAAGAGATTGACAGGAAGCAGAGTTTGGTTCTCAGGTGACCGGGAAGAGCTGCTAAAGCAGAACAGAGCAATGCCATAGGTTAGCCAGTCAGCTGAGGCTAGAGGCAACAGCAGCGGCTGGATCAAGGCCTCGTGTGAAATGAGATGAGTGTGTGGGAGTGGGAAATTGATTTGCTAGGCTACACAATCTCCCCCTTGTTTTAGGAGGAGGCGTTTGTTGCATAAATATGTGTCCATCACTCAAAAGAATGTCAAAGCTTTTTATGACTTCTAAACCCCCTCGCCCCCCTTCTTCGTGTGTTGTGTAACCTTTCCTCAGGAAAGATAGTTCTGATGCATTTGGTTAACAAAGTAGCATATTCTCTCTCTCCTGAAATGCACGAGAGTACTACCCAAGAGTGTTAAGATTGCGAATATTCTCCTAACTTATTTGATATGGCATGACCCCTTTTAAACTGCTTGATGAAATTGTCTACTGAAGTATGTAAATTAATAACACTGAGGCCATGAAAGCATAACATTTTCAAAAAATGTCAGCTGAGAAAGCAAATGCAGCCCACGGTGGTTCTGTGCCCACGCACTGTATGTTTTTTATTTACATGGAAGTATTGAGTGATGGAATGAGGAGTTTTATTATTCTATATAGCAAAGGAAATTAACAAAACAAACTGGTCAGGGCCCAGTTTCCCTAAAGCACCTGGGATGAAAATAATTTAAACATAATAACACTTTCAGGAAAACCAGCCCAGACCAAAATCCAGCTGTGTGTTTAACCCAGAGTGTGGGGGGGGTTCACGATAGCCACAGACGTGTGCTTGTCAGGAGCAGAATGGTCACACTTTGATGCGCACACCAGGAAGAAATGCACTCATAAGAAAGAAAGAAAAGTCTAGTTGAGTGGCACTTTTCATCAAGCTGAGCAAAACCAAAAGCCTCCCTCACCCCCACCACCACCCCCACCACCACCACTCCCTGCTGTAGTTCCGAGCTGTGTGGTCTTATCATGTGTGCCTTTCTCACTCCACTCATTTCAAGATATGGTACTGTATGTTTACACTTGGCATACCTGATTCAAATACTGTTGAAACCGTTTGGCCTGGATCTAGATCTCTTGCTTTCGGGGACTTTGTGGGGAGGTTTATTATATTAGAGAAATACAAAAAAAATGTCTTTTCCGTGCAGGTGGAGGCCATTTTCTAACAGACAGAAAAAAACAACAAGCTTTTGCTGGGCTTAAGAAACTGTGATCTTATTCTGTGGATTCAGGTACCAAACTGCATGGACAGTTTCTGTGAAGGAATCTGAAGAAGAACGTCATAATCATCCCTAAATAATGCGTCAGTGTGCAGGGCATTATTTTGAAACACGTGGAAGTCTCTGTACATATTTGTATTAAGAAGAAACAGTGTTATTGTTGTTGTATTGAAGACAAGTTGAAAATGCTTAAAAAAAAAAAGTTTGTGACAAAGAAAAAAAATCCGCAGCCAAGGGTTGTCCTGCTAGCACATTTTTACAGAGATGAGCTATTTTTACTGGTGATTTTCTAGGCATTGATATTGATATCCTTTTAAAAAAGTACAAAACTTCCAAAATTACAAGCACTTCCACAACGATAGATTGTATGGTAATTTTTGTTACTTTTGTAGATGTGGTCGTTCCTTTGCTACTGCACCGTTTTGTAAAGTGGGACAGGCCTTGGCTGTGTGTCCTCGGGGTCTCATGTTTTTTGTTTTTGAGTTCTGATTTTTTTCGTTCGGGAAGTAAAACACTGTAGATGGGCCGAGTTTGTGACTGTGTGTTTGTGTACTTGTGTACATGTTCCCCTGTTCCTGTGTCAGTGTTATAAACCAGAGAAGTGATGTCAGTTATTGTGGGGGTATGAACCATTTTAAATGTTCTCTATGAAAAAACACAAATAAAGAATCATAGACAAGTACCGCTCTGTCAAATCAGTGTGTGTGTTCGTATGCTCTCGTTTGTCTGTCTTTGTGAGGGCCAGTTTGAGTTTTAGATCTGTGTGTGAGGACTTTTATCAAAGTGAGGACATCTTGGCCCACTGTCTCTGAGTTGAAGAGTGAAAACTTAGTGAAGGTTAGTATTGGGTTCAGGTCAGATTTGGGTTAAGAGTTGGGATTTAGCTGTGCTAGTTATGGCTAGGTTAGTGGGCTCAGGACTGCATTATCTCAATGAAGACTTTCACCAGTAAAGGAACACAAACGAGTCAAGAGCTTGTGAATGAGTAATGTGAAGTGCACTTTACATCGTATCCATTGACGTAGAGTATTCATGGTTAGCTCTCATAACACACACTGCTCTCCTCACTGGTGAACAAAATGGGTGACTTCAGTGTGCCATTAACATGCAGTTGCATGTAGTTCTTATGTTGAACGGCACTGACATCTGGTGGACTACATAGTCAACAAATATATTGTGTGGACGGATTAATAAGCACTTTTCACAAAAGTTTGTTTCTGAGTTGCTTTGGCACAATCCTCAAGTGATAATCTTTATTATCAGAAAAGTGCTTGAATCAGTTCTTTTCATTGAGTAATCTTCACATGTAAAATATTGAGCCAGCTGTTTAAACATAGCTGACAGGCTCTTTCATAATGGCTAATTTAGTTTACAGTGGCAACTCTCCTGTTTTGTTTGATAAATTGCAAACAGGGCCGCTTTAAAATTAATTCTTTAATTTAATGTAGCTTTTTAGAGCTGTGTCAACCACACAGACATTAGAAAGTATAGCCAACTGCCCATACAAACATAAAACATTTAATAATGTAATGCAAAACTAGGCTATACTACATGTGTTGTATTTCATTTGAGGAAGAGGTGGAAACAGGGACCACGTTAGAACAAAACCTCAGTGAATCTACTAGAATGCACTGAGGAAAGCCCAGACACAGACAGAAGCCCCTGCTGTCTTTTGTGACCTTATTTATGTAGCTTCTGATGAATAAATTCATCCTGCACACAGACTGATGCTTTTCTTTTTTGTAATGCTACATCCAGTTGTGGCCCATGGTGAGTATATTTGTACAGTGAACACAGGGTTGTTGCCAAAGGACATGGTTGGCAATTTGTCAGAATTTATTTCAGTATAGAATAACACAATGTCTTCAGTGCTGTAATGAGAGGTAGTTTCCCTGCAAAGCCTCAACAGAGACAGTTTTTTGGGCTTCGCAGACGGAAGAGTGATGACAGAAAATGAAAGGCATGACACACAACAAAGGGTTCCATCTGAAATGGAGCCGAGGCATTGAGCCATTATATGACGTGTCTGAGCCACGGATCTGCCAGGATGCCCGAGATGGACATCGTCCGTTTGTGACAAAACCTTAGATAAAATATCAACCAGCAAGGCAAAGCTGGCATCTGCTCTAGATTCACTGCGTTTCTACTGTTTGTTCTAATTTGACTAAAGGTCAGTCTGGGAGTTTGTCCCACTAACACACAATACCAACAGACCTGTGGGTTTTTATAACGAGTCCTGCCTTATCATTACCCGTTTTTGAAGAGGGGCCTGTTTGTCTACTGTGCTTCAATTGGTTTACGATTTAATAAAAGTTCAAATTTAAGAAAAAGTGTGAGCAACATTAGATACATATTAGCCTGGTTTGTTTGGCTGATAAGCCCTGGCCTTTGGTTCAAAGTGCTGGACATTATAAAATGCAATCCAATACAGTGTCATAAACTTCCTGATAAAACCAATAAAGTTAAATAAACACCTAACTTCTTCCAGGTGTACATTATCTCACGACCTGCTGAATGTGCCATTTTTCTCAGAAGACTCACAGCAGGAGCAGCACGGGCACGACTACAAACTTTGATGATCTCTCACCCTTCGAATGCGTCCTCAAGGCGTCCCGGGAGCGTTCCCACCTGGGCTTAACGCTGTCCACCTGTGATCAGGACGGACTGAAACACCCGGTGGGGACAGGGTGGGGACAGGGAGGGAACAGGCTGGGGACAGGGTGGGGACAGGGAGGGGACAGGCTGGGGACAGGCTGGGGACAGGGAGGGGACAGGGAGGAAACAGGGAGGGGACAGGGAGGAAACAGGGAAGGGACAGGGAGGGGACAGGGCCTCTGCTGGGCTGAGTCAGGACAGTGTGTCGGTGAGCCGGCGTGATCAAATCCAGGACTGGAAATAAATCAGCTGTATGAAGTTACCCATCACACATCTCATCACTTCCACCTGTGCTTTTCCTACGATGACGTGTTCACTGAAGGCAGCTTATAGTTGGCCGCTGACTTGGTGCAGGTTGGTGACTTGGTGCAGGTCGGTGACTTGCTGCAGGTCGGTGACTTGGTGCAGGTCGGTGACTTGGTGCAGGTCGGTGACTTGGTGCAGGTCGGTGACTTGGTGCAGGTCGCTGACTTGGTGCAGGTCGGTGACTTGGTGCAGGTCGCTGACTTGGTGCAGGTCGGTGACTTGGTGCAGGTCAGTGGCCAAGCACAGGCTCACTGGGGCAACACAGTGGCTACTGGCGCTAATTCAGTCCAAACTAAGCCAGATAAAGACTTGGGTTTAAGTAGGTAAGTCGAGTAGTAAAACTAATCCCGTGAACGCGCCCTGACCAGCACCTGCAGCACGTCATGTATCACGCTGTCACTGCGGTTATTACGCAACTGTTATTTCCATGTGTGTTCTCCGTGACGTTCCGTGTTTACAGAGTTTGAACACATCGCAGCCAGTCTCACCGCCCCGAGCCACGAATGTAGGCCACGCTCCTCTGGCACTTATTTTACGTACATTACGTCTGACGTCAGAGCGTCAGCTGGCCGAATGTTTACATCCAGCAGTGGTGTGCTCCTGACTGGATCTCCAAACAACAAAGGGCTAAACACAAGGAAAAGAGGCTAAGGCGGAGAACATCGCTCGGCATTTTCCCAAGGTATTCCCTCGGTGTGATCAGAGCTCAGTGTGGAGGCTCTGCGGAGGCCAGAGGTCTGACTGGAGCCAGCAGCAGGGAGCTGCTGCCATTCTTGTCTCGATCTTTCTTCTCTTCCAGCGAAGACGAGAATGCGGTTCTCTCTGGTTGTGCTGACCTTGCCGCTGCATGACAGTCTGTTTTAGATCAAATATTTAGCATAGTTTTTTGCGCTAGGCGATTGTTTGACAAAGAGTGGAAAAATTGTTACGTTTTTTCGAATTTGAATCACCGCGAGTGGCGCAAAAAGCCACCGCAACAACGTGCAGACTGTGAATGTGTGCGGTGAATTAAAATCTGCAGGAGTTACAACTCGTGGCGTGACATTTGACTCCTCCTTTAAAACGGTGAAAATAAAAGGATGGACGTGATCGATAAATCATTGAATCGGCGACAGAATTTCGAAGCACAGTCGGCAGTGCCTTGCAGGAAGTGTATACCCTACTAGCCTACTAAACCAGTTAGTGTGGGACACATTGAGTTCCAGTGCCCCCTTGTGGTCATTTGCGCGAATATAACTACAAAGGCAGTTTATGGTAAGATACTTCTGATCCGTGTCCCTGAAAATGTTTGTGTTTTGATACAACTGCCTTTTGATAGTTTTATTTAAAATCAGCGCATGATTACATGTTTCAGCTCAGCTCAAGTGACATCAAAAGGAGGAGGTCTAGTAATATTTAAATGCACATGGGCCTTTGTTCTTTTACAGCCTCTCAGCTTAAGACAGCATTTGTCAGGCAGTGCACCCTGTGATCTCCTGTCCTTTGGCATTGCCCTCTGCTGTTGTTTTTAACACCTTCTTGAACCAGTTCCACAGCAGCAGAATTCACACCTACAGTTGTATTTTGCTGCCAGAAAGCCTCAGTCTGGCCCCGACACTCGACCGGATCAGCTTTATTTTTTATTCTCAAAAAATTATGGTTAATGTTTTGAATCAATAAGCCCTACTTTGTCCTGTCAAATCAAACATGCATCGATATGTAAGTATTGTCTGGGAGTTGAAATTGTATTATATAATATAATATGACATAACATTCTAGGGGTGCAACCACTTATCATTATCATAAAAAATGCAGATTAGAATTTCTAACAGCCTGAGGTGACGGCTTCATGTTGTTTGGAACAATCAACAGTGAAAAACTCAAAAACCCAAAGATAATTACTTAGACAACAGCTTATCCTCACATTTTAGAAGCTGTGTTTGACCAGAGAATGAAAAAAATGTGTTGCAAGCTACACTGCTAACTTGTAATTGTTTCAGTTGAATATTGAGAAATATACTGCGAAGGTGTGAAGGTTCAGTTCTCCACTTTCATATTTTCCTTGTCCAATAACATACAGAATGATTCCAAAACTTCTATTGTCGTGAGGAGCCAGTTTTAGAGAGCACAAGAAGGCTGCTGTTTCTTAACTCTGATCTCCATCAACATACGTTTAAAGAACTAAAAAAACGGATGAAAAAAATTAAAAATGTTATTGAAAAAGCAAACAAACCAAAAAAAGAGTAAATATATCAGTGTATCTCAAAGTAAAGTGTGCATACGTAATTCAAGAGAATGTGTTTGTAGAACCTGCTGATCTTGCCATTGAAAGACATCTGTTTCTACAGTTTCCTCTCATTAATGACAGAGGATGATGAACTTCAGAGTGCACTGATGCCTGCTGTTCTCCTGCAGAGCAGCTACGACTTGTCATATTGTCTGTTAGATGGTGATCCACCTGTTTCTTTTGCTTCCAGTCAGAATGGGTGGAGCTGTGAGTGCCGGTGAGGACAATGACCACTTGATTGACAAACTGAAGGAGGCTTACTACATCCGCTCAGATCTGGTGGAGCGGGCTTTTCGAGCTATCGACCGGGCGGACTATTACTTGGATGAATACAGGGATAATGCTTACAAAGTGAGCAAGAAAAAAAGTGTGAAATCAGCCAAACAGGGTCCAAAGAAATTCACAGCATACACAAACACTGATGGATGAGAGGGGTTGTTGTGTTCATCAGATTAGATTTTCTCATGTTTTTGAGTTTAAGGTGTGTGATAGGCTGAGGGTTTTGTCTGTCTTAAGAAAAGCTATTGATCTGATACTTTTGTTACCAGGACTTGGCATGGCGGCATGGAAACATCCATCTGTCTGCTCCGTGTATTTACTCTGAGGTGATGGAGGCTTTGGATCTCCACCCCGGCCTCTCCTTCCTCAACCTTGGCAGTGGGACTGGCTACCTCAGCACCATGGTTGGCCTCATATTGGGTATGTGGCTCAAAGAAGCAGCTTAGCATGCTGGTTCAGGCCATCAGCTGGAGTTAACATGTCCACTCAGCATTTCATAAGCCCCAACTCACTCTGGCTCTCACCTTTAGCCTCTAACACAGTTTCACACTGACCAAACAATGTTCTTTAAGCTTGAAAAGTGTGATCAATGGTTTATGTCATTGTGAATCACAATGACTCTCGGTGCTATTCATCGTGCCACAACATTCAATGTACATCACAACATTACACTGGTGCCTCCATCACTGCTGATCGGAGGTAAAGCTGAAAAATACACTTGACTCCTGCAGAAACATTTGACCTGAGAAAAAATAAATGATTGTGAGAAAACAGCAGAATTCACATGGAACTGAAAAAGCTAAATTTCAGTTAAGAAAAGGGAGCAACTGTAAATGAGTCCTCAGTGGTTTTAAAACAGCTTGATTGCACTGGATGATGTGGCTGTGAGAAGCTCATTATTTCTAAGTCAAAGGTCATTGACACTTGAAGCTCAGCCTTCTGTGTTCTTGGGAAACTCAGTAGACACTGGTTAGCGACCCACAGACTGAAAGTATCAGAGACTCAGATATGCTCAGGATAGGTTATGATAATAGGTTCTAACTCAAATTTGACATGACTTTTGAAACCACATTGCCATGTTTAAACTGAAGTAATGTTCTCTCTCTGTGTTCTTTGACTGACCAGTCAAAGTGACGTCACAATCATTATCTTTTTCAAGTGCAGTGCTTCCAGTTTAAAGCAAGGCTTTGTGCATGAATACACTCAACATACTCTGAGTTTGTTGTTGAGTCGAACATGTGCACTGCATTACAAGCTTATCTTTGTTTCCATGAAAATGTATTCCATTCCAAA
>JAQNCA010000002.1:1029509-1047324 GCA_029783725.1 Acanthurus tractus | reverse complement strand
TCAATTCACAACAAGGTTGTCTCAAGACACTTTAAATGTAGAGCATGTCAAGATCACACTCTATAAATACATTGATTTGATTGTTCTTTTTTCTATTTCTCACTGAAGTCATTCAATGTTCATGGTGCATCGATATTACAGTTAGTGGCTGTGGCCTTGGTTTTGTAATGCAACAAAGTCAAACATTTTTAAAACCTGTCATATTAACTAAGGGAGCTCACAACAGATTAAAGACAAGTCTTTGAACCACATATTCCTGAAGACCTGCTGTAATGGGAGAAACATGGATTTGATGCCAACTTGAGGATTTTTTTGTCTCAGATTTGACACATGTCTGGGACAGGCAAATCATAACAACTGCATGTTGCCTGCATTGAAAACTTGCAAAGTCCCCATCTCATACTAACTACACTCAAACTAATTATCCTGTAACCTGTGATCATATTTTGTGGGACTTGTGACCTTAAAACAACTAATCCAATCAAGAGTGGGGTTCATTTTTCAGATGTTTGGCGTACCTGTTCAGCGATTTCCTGCCTTTTCTGCTCCAGCATTCTCTGTTGCTCATTGGTGTGATCCACAATATTCTTCCCTCCTACTAGAAGCTTACTCTCCATTGCCTGATTATAAAGAGAAAAACATGATAAGTAACTTCAAGTCACAAGGGGCAGAAAAGCTGTTGTAACTGACCCTCATAAATTTCACCAGCTGGGATCCCTAAGTATTGAAATGAATAAAAGAATACGACCAGAACCAGACTATCTGTGGACTTATGAGAAGGTCCATTAGCCTGTGTGGGCATTTTAAGGGCAGACAATCATTTATTGTGCAATTAAAAAAACAAAAACAAACAAATAACTAAACAAAGCCACAGATAATAGAAACTGCATCTTTTTTTCAAATCAGATAGATTAAAAATGTACTGCTGGTTGTACTAACATGCACCCAGTCTGGCAAAATCTGCTTACCTTGACTTTGGCTGCAAGCATCTCTCCAGCCTCCTTCTCCCTCTTTAGATCTTCCATTTTCTTCTCTTTCTCTTTGAGCAGCCGAATCTTCTCCTCAGCCACCAGACTGTGATCCTCCATGATAGCCTTCCTCTCTCTCTCCAACTTCTCTTGCTGTTCCCGCCAGTAATCCCCTTTGTCATCCCCATCTTCATCATCGTCCTCTGTCTCTCCGTCTTCCAGATCCTCACCATCGCTCCCTTCCCCAGCCCTCCTTCTCAGCCTCCTCTTTTTTTTCTTTCCTGAGCGTTTTTGTAACTGTGCCTTCAGCCTCGCAATTTGCTCCTGAAACTCCCTGAGCAGGGCATCTTTGGGGTCCTCATTGATTCGTGGTTTATTTTTGATGTTCTTGGCCCTGTTGGAGTAGCGTAGTGTTGTTAAGGTCTCCTCCAAGTTGTAAGATGCTGGGCCTATGTTGGCGACCATTACAGTGCGGGCATTGCCTCCCAGAGAATCCTGCAGCAGACGAGTGAGTTTGGAATCTCGGTAGGGAATGTGGCTGCTCCTGCCATCCACCAGAGCTGATATGACATTCCCCAGAGCAGAAAGCGACAGATTGATCTTTGTGGCTTCTTTAAGCCTCTCCCCCTGAGCACCGGTCTTGGTCTGCCTTTCACTACCAGCTAAATCTACCAGATTCAGTTTGCCAACTCTGATATGGTTCTCCCCATCCACACCTAACTCACTACACTCAACAGTGATGACAAAGATGGCATGGGAACGGGAGCTGTGTTCATTCATATTAGTGGCACCCACTGAACGATTTTGGTTGCCCAGGTTCATGACATGTTCAATCTCTTGCACACTCTTGGCGACAAATGATGAAAGGTCTTTAACATATACACCGGTGTCAGGCTTCTCCCTGAGCTCAAGACGACGTGACTGGTCCTTGGAGAGCAAGTCTCTGATTTCCTCTTGGTAAATTTCTAGATATGATGCTCTCACCAAGTACTGCTGATTCTGGGACCGTGAAATGTGAGTGAAGATGTGTTCAAACGAGTTAGGGATCACCCCTCTCCTCTCTGGATCATTTCGCACACCCTCCATAGTGTATGTTTTCCCTGTACCAGTCTGCCCATATGCAAAAATGGTCCCATTGAACCCAAGAAGAACTGAATCCACCAGGGGTCTGAAGGTTTCATCATAGAGATCTATTTGTTTGGAGTTCCAGTCATAGACTGAATCAAAAGTGAAGACTTTGGGGAGTTCACCAGCTGAAGCTTCCCTGGGGTTTCTGACAATAATTTGGCCTAACTTGACATCAACAGAGACCACCCTTTCAAACTTGGCAGCCCGTTCTTTTTCATTCATAGGGCGACAACGGACCACCACTTTTACTGACTCAGAGCTCTTGCTCTTGGACATGTTGGAGATTGGCTGCCAATCCAAATGGTTTGGCACTTGTATGCACTGTCTTCCAAGTGCAACTTCAGGAGCAATGTACCAGTACAAATGGCCACATCAAACGCTGTTGAAGAAGACACGTTCAGTGATTAGTACTAATATACAATGGCAGTTGTCACTGTTAAGCACAGTTAATTACTAAAATCTTTGATGCAAATCCTTGAGATCAATAAAAATTCAGCTTTTCAGTGGGAAAACTTCTGGTCTAGCAGTATTGACAAGTATTTTCAACACCTTCAATCAACATAAATTAATATAAATGCTTGGTAAAAGAGAGGATTATTCTTGGTTTCATTTGCAAGGTGCTTACCTGCTACTTTCTTTATTTAAGTTTGACGCACACACACCTACTCCTCTAATAGTGATTAATACTTAGGAAAACAAAAAACCCAGGGTCGTTCCCAGACAGCTGATCACAGAGATATCTTTAAAAACAAACTCAAATTCTATATTTTTTTGTTTGGCTTTGAATCAAGTTAAATTTATATAGCGATAAATTTTATTCATATATATATATTCGTCTGTCTTCCTGTTTTGTATGTGCTGCTATTGTGTTTTTAGTTTCCAACTATTTTCTTGATACACTACATCATTTCTGGCTTCACTGTTCTGTTAGAGTATCCTTTTGCATTTTTATTTACTCTTCTAAATTATCTGGTGTTTCCGCTTTGCAAATGCATGAGACTTACCATTTTTGCTTAGTTTCTATTTTTATTGAAACTCTTACTTAAAATATAGTTGTTTTTGTCATTTGCAGGGATGGTGTGTCTGTGTATGTGATATTTTGTGTGTTGCGCTTTTTTTGTTTGTTTTATTGTATTTGTATACAAATTCCAACATAAATAAAATCTGACTAACTGATTGATTGATAGAGTTGTTCTGTAATGTAATTTGCCTTTGTCCTAATTCCTCAGTCAGTATCATGAGTACATAGGTCTTTGCATCTTTCTGAAACCAAGTCATAGGTTCATTGGAAAATGCATACCCATCATTCTGCGACTTAACAGATGTTTTTTTTGCAAGCAACCTGTGTAGCTTGAAGCACATGCATAACGTAACATCCACACAAGATTAGCAGGACATAGCTATTTAAAATATTGAAAAAAATAAATGAACAATACATAAATAAAGCCATTACCATCTCACATTGAAATTGAAGGGTAAAAAATCAGCAGAATGCAAGAAATTAAGTATGCAACGTTAAAAATAAAAAAAAATGCAAACCTATTCGACAGAAGCGATCATAGCTGTTACCAAATCCAACACCGATACCTCTACTGCAGCACACAGGTTAGTTCTTTAGTCTTGAAAGGCTATTCTACGTGGAAACATACTGACTAATTTATAGGATAGGTAGATTATATGCGTGATAAAAAATTTCAAAGTTGTCACTAAAAATATAAAAACACAGCTGAACACTTGTGAAGTTAAATCTATTCAGTCAAAATAAATGCTCTACGTAACACTAATTGACAATTGTAACGTTACAAGTAAAATGTAATGTAACAGCTGGTCCTGTGATAACGCTGGCGCCTCTAACGTTACTAAGGTTAAGCTTACCAACTAAATTTAGCCAGTTCACCGGCAACTAGCTTATAAACTTCTAAAGTCACCTCGCGTTTCTATTGGAATTCCAGGTAAAGTAGGGAGAGTCGTTGGAGGCACTCTGCCAGCCGTAGCATGTTGATGAATCTTGTGATTAACAGTTTCTGCTCAATTGATGTTAGCAGCAGTTTGTATAAATAGCGGGTCAGCTAACCAGGGTTAGCTTCTACAAAATGCAGCCCATTAAGAGACCACAAGACCGGCCTAGCAACGACAAACACACTGGTAACCTTAGCTACAAGTCTCGTAGCATTACCTGGCTAACGCAATTAGCAAAGGCATAACTTCATAAAACATCTCACCATATAAAACTAAAACCACCCTTAGACACATAAAAACTCATGTAATACAAACACACCTTTTTCGCCAGACACATAGACACGTCGTTCTAGATTTAACAGTTGAGGACGTAAGCTAACACAAAACTCCCACTCAGCCGCTAGCCACTGCTCATCTCCGCAACGGTCCGGGTTATCTGGTTGCCAGATTCCAGCACTACATCCCCCGAAAGAGGTGTGTGTTAGAATGTACTAACCCATGAATATTATCACTCCGGGTAGGCATATCTATCATAGTTGTGTAAAAATAACATTAATACACTAACAAAAAAACCTTAACAATATGAATATAAGCCAATGTGCATGCATGAAGAATACGATTTCAACGTATCCCCGCATATCTGGCAACCAACTCTCCAGAATCTTGTTCAACATTGCTCAGTGTATCAGCTGATGCAAGTGTACATAGAGTGCATCACTTTATTTTGAAAAATACTGTAGAAAACATTCACTTAAAATCATTTCATTCAGTGTTTTCACACAAAGGAAGACATAGCAAGCAAGACAAACACAAACAAGCTTGCCATACATCCCCACTAGAATTTAATAATCTGAACCAGTGCAAAATCAACAGCTTTTTAGCCCAAAACATCCTTAAAACACAGCTCACTTTAAAGAATAATACTGTCTCCACAATATTCAGCACAGGGTCCCAGATGTTTCATCAGTTTTTGGTCCAGATAAAATGAGCATCGGGAACAATGTCTTCTTTATCATCCCTAAAATTCATTTGAAGACGAGGATCGATTGCTGTGCTATTTTAAGGATGAGGGCCAGAGAGGAAAAGGAAAAGCAAGCTGAAGACATATAGATAATGGATAAGGAGAGAAAGAAGAGGGCAAAAGAGAGAAAGAGGACACCAGAGGCTCTTTTAACATGTCTGGATAGCAAAACATGGTTGCAGCTACAGAATATGATAGCAGCTAAAGGATATATTAGAAAAACTGTATGTTTGCTAAATGAAAACTCATTTACTGCCCAGTGATAGAATCTTGACAGGAACATACAAATACTGGTTTTAAAGAAAGAAATCAACAAAAGTGAAGTGTTTCTTGGCAACAGCAGTGTCTATGTCATAGCTTTTAGTAGACAGTACACTACTGACCTTCTACATCCTATCTCATTAGCCCATTCTCACAAACTAAAACCTATTCTAAAATAGGACCAACCTTTACATACTTTGAACCAGCACATCACATTTAAATGTTCTTGGCCTTCCACATTCTCTATTGCATCCTAATGACAGTCATCCAGCATTAGCGCCCATAGGATAACCACTTGACTCTTGTGCTCAAAGTTCATCTTTGTGATTTGATTTGCCAGGAGTGTCCATGCCAAAAAAGGAGGATGGAAGGCCATGCACGTCTCGTTCTCTCTTTACAAAGGCAGAAAATGATGAGACACAGTTGCCGATGAAGTGGTCAGCTCGGCCTAAGATGTACAGGTCCATTTGGGCAGAGTCTGGCTGAAGACTCACCACTTTTACCTGAAACACCAGAAAAAAATACACAACTAAACAACCAGGCAGGTAAATACATAACCAGATACAGATTTTGTTCAAGGCTTGATTCTTAATTTAGCTCTTATGGGTATAACCATTAATGTGCATCTGTAAACTATGTAAATGATTTGCTTTATGTGACAAAACCTGTTTTCCAAATGAGACAGACTTGTCAGTTCAGGTTACATTTAGTGCTGCATATGATTTCTACAAAACAATGTTTATTTCATTGTTCAACAATCAGCACTGCAGTTGAAAATCCATTTGACTCTCTAGTTTTGTACACACTACCTTTAGTCATGTTTGCCATGTTCTTTTTTGATTCTCTGACCGGTATTACAATACAAGTTAGAAACAAGTGACATAATGACTTGCACTGTTACCTCAAATAAAACTATAGCTATAAAGTTTGGACACTGCTGGAAATATTTGAACTAATGTTAATGCACAACTCAACACAATACATACCAAAGACATTGTCATTTTTTAAATTTTAATGAGGAAATGTTACATAATATACTGTTAGAGCAAACGATACTTTAGTTGCATTTTGAATGCAATAACTTTGGGCAAGGACTAGAAGCCTTATAAGGAAGTCAGTGCGTTGAGGGTCTAGGCAAAGTGGCATTCAGGACATAACAGGTACATCCCAAGTATCCCATATGACATTTTTTAGCTCCCTCTTTGGGCTGGTAGTTGTACAGCATCATTGACAAAAGTCTTGTCTCGTTGGTGGATATCAGTTATTGATATTATGTGGCAGATGATGAAACTAATCTGATACATCACAGGAACACCTGAGTGTTTCAACAGATTAGACGCAAAAGTATCTCTCAGAGTTTTACATCTTAATTTGTTTCCTGAAATCACCACCTAACTAGAAATATCTTGTAATTCTAGATCTGAACAACAGAAGGACTGCAAACAATTAAAGTAATTTAAAAAAGTTTCTTTTTATCATGCCATTTTCTCAATTAACATTTAGCCTAGTTAGCCAAAAAAATCTGTGTCTCATGACACTATGGTCATATTTTGGGTTATTAATTAAAAAAGGCATAACTGAAATATCAAAAAGCACAGTTTAAAATAATGAATAAATAATTTAATGGCACTATGCAGCTGTGGCATAGGAGGTTAAGTGGGTCAGCTACTTAGAGGGTTTGTGGTTCCATCCCTGGCCCCTTCAGTCCACATGCTGAACTGTAAAGACTAGAAAAGCACTATATAACCTCAGTCTATTTGCCAGTCTCTAAGCACAACAAGCAGGACACAATACACAGTGTGAGCCACACATTTTATGACTAGACATGTAGCTGCTACAAGAGATGCCACCGAACGGAATTTCATTGTACCCCTTGCAATGACAATAAAGCTTCTTAATCTTAATACAGAATGGAGGTCGTTATTCTAAAGCTGCTAAGGCCGACTGACAACTGATCCAACTGTGATCAGCTGCTGCGGTCATCAGAAACGGATGTCACTTCACGTGACGCTAAGAAGAAAGATGACTCATCTTTGAAAATATGCTTTCTCATGTCTTTTCTCCTTGCATGGTTTCCTTGCATCTGTCTATTCAGCAAACTTTCCTGAGGCAAACATGTATGCAAATAAGAAAATTGAGGTGCAGATATTTTTTAACCCCAAAAAAAGATACCTGCTTTGAGGGTAGTACTTCTGAAATGTATGGGACTTAATAGGCTTGACTTGCAGCTCTTTACATTTCTGATTGAACGAGAACTCAGCATTTTATTTTAGCCACAAGTTTCAAAATCCTGCAGCAGAGACCTCACACTTGCAGAATTACAGAGCTACATCATGGTAGCAGATTCATTTAGCTACAAGTAGCTGGTTTTTAGACCATGTTGGAAATACAACAACCCGAGGGAACTTTCAGCTCCGAAAAAAGAAGTCACTAGGACCTGCGTACCCAGAATATATGACACACTTGTGTGTCCACAACAGAGGCTTTAAACACCCACCTTGCCCTTGAAGAGTTTTTCAATATCTCTACTGTGTGATTCTGAGTCAGTAGCAATGTAGACAGAGCGAGATGAGGTCTTCTTCACCCAGAGTTTGACAGCCCTGCGGATCTCTGTCAGGTCAGGAAGGCACATGGTCATAGTAAGAGGTAAGGCTGTTTGACGGTTGTAGCCAACACACTGAGGAGAGGCCATGAAGTGAGGCCCCGTATCGCCACTCTCCAGCATTTTGCAGGCATTTTGCTGTAAGAGTGGAAATAAAAAAGATTTGGATGTGACTAGATGAAGGAAATAAGAAGCAACCTGGTCTGGTTTGTCCCAAAGACCGTAGAGGTACAAATGCCTCGAACAATCGACCATGGTGATGATTTGGCTTTAAGGATTAATCTGGTGGTTCTCCTTTTTATTGTCAAAATATCTTTATCACATGCTTTTGTTCCACAGAGCTCTAATGTTGTTCAAAGTCTGCTAAAGGCATATTGGTGAGCAACACACTTGGACCACTGGGTGGTCTCGTCATTATCATGAACACGCATATAGTCTGTTATAGGGTTCGACTGATATGATGTTTTTTTTGTTTTTAATACTGATACTGATTTTAAAGCAACTGATATTGTGAATTTTTGTGCTGGACTGAAAATGGACTCTTTCTATGTTGACTGTGTGCCGACTTTGTGTTGTTAAGACGATGAAAAGGTATTCAGAAGGCTAATTTCATGAAGAAATTACTTACTTTATTACATATGTGCAACATTGTAATACATGACCATTTAAATATATAAATTAATTAAAATAGCCAAATACAGTGAACATCGATGCTCACACCACCTTACACCATTTTTACATCACCGCAGGCATTGTTTTCTTCATTTTATGGGCATGTATCAGAAAGCATGTACACTGATACGCTATCTGTGATAGGCCCCTGATGGGTCAATAACAGCCAATAAATTGATCAGGCTCTAGTGTATCACAATTTAATTTCACATGCACTGTGGTCCTTCCAAAAATACTAAAAGCAGTAAATATAGATCAATGTGCCACTGACACAAAAACCCTATTTTCTCCAGTTTGGGTAACATTTTTAAGCCAGCAGTTTCGAAAAATTGAATGGGGGCATTTTCAAAACTAAAACTTTATATTTGAGAGGGTTTTTTTAAAATGTACCTCTTCAGTAGGAACCAGGGGGAACAGACAGGGTTTTCACAGGATTAGTTAACTATACCAAAAATATCAAGTATAATCAAGTATAAACAGTATACCCTTCATATAATTGAGTAGATATTGCAAAACAACTGGTAGGAGTAGTAGAAAATTATGATTTTTTTAAATGCAGTTATGCAAGGATGAACAAAGTGTCTTAGGTAATACAGTTTAAGGCTTCTCACCCAGTCGATGCCAATCCTTAGGTGTATGCCAACATATGGCCTGGTCAGCAGGGTAGCAATGTGCTCTTCTCCCTCTTTAACCATCTTGTCTGACCACACCATGTAGCGCTGCAGGCCCTTGTGCTCCTCTAGCACTGGGAACTGGGCAGGAGCCCCAGGCAGTGCCAGGACTGGGTGCTCAGATGGAGGGAACCTATTCAAACATGAGAAGCAAGAGGAAAGTCTGCTTGTTAAAAGCTATAAGACATTTGCTATATTTATCACTAGAAATTAACCCTAAATGGGAACCTCAAAACATCATTTGTCACTTAAGCTTTATGTCCAAGGCAAGCATTTAGTAAACATTTTTTTTGTCATATATGCTCACCTTAAATGTGTCAATGGTACAGTGAGACTGCTCAAAATCTACTCACTTCTTCATCCACTGAGGTTGATAATAGGCACTAAAAGAAATGCCACCAAACAAGACAGACTCTTCAAACTCCACACCAACGTAGTCCCAGAAAGGACCAAATGGGTTTCCATCCTTAAGATAAGACAGATGTTCACGCTCAAGCATTCAAACACTAGCAGAACCATCATGATCATGGTTCAACATTGGTTATCTTTTGGCCACCAGAGGGCAGCATTACACTATCGAAATGTTTTGATGGGAGACCAAGTGATGGAAAAAAGTTCTCTGCTGCCTATCCTACTTTACTTTCACCTTTACTTGCTGTTCTAAATCTCTCAGGTAAAATAAATGATACATAAGAAGAATATCTAAAAAGCAGATAATCATATATTCTGTTGGACTATAACCTTCATAGGGCAGGATTTTTTGTCTGCACTTCGCTGTGCAGCTGTCTCAAAGCAGTAGGCCTTTCTCTGTCCTGAGACCCAATACTTTGGAGCAAGCTTCTCCATGAAGTCCTCCAAACTGACCACACGGTGGAATGCAGACAAGGCCTGCAGCTGGAAGAATTCACTGTAGGGAACATGTACCTGAATGTAAAGGGCAGAGTTTTAGAATTAGAATTATTATTCAGAACTAGCTTAATAATTAATCATACATATTCATCATTAGTAAATAATCTGTTTCATGTTAAAGAACAATCCAGCAACCTACCATTCAGCTTTCACCAATATCTATTTGAATTGCACTCAAATACATGACTGAACAAAATCATTGCTCCGTGTATGTTCAGTTCTCTTCAGAGATAATATTATGGTTCTATCTTTGGTCTGTCTTTCAGTTTTCATTTTATTGTACCTATTTTTTTTTTATTCTTATCATAAATCCCACCTTCCACATTAAATATGATCAAACTTGTGTGACTGCAGTCAGTGACAGCTGGGAAGACCTCACTGTATGTACTCACATTAGTGTAAGGGGGTGTGTGATGGCGGTACACTATCCAGGGAGGGACTGCCAGGGTTCGGTTCAGCATCTTTGCAAAGGCCAAGGATCCCAGGAAGTGGTCTGCCTGGTTTCCAAAGCGACCTAAACAATAACATCGAGTAGCGTGCTTTCAGTTTCCAGAGTAAACTGTTGTGTTTTTCTCTCACATGGCCACAGTGGACACTTGAAGGACTGGAGGGAAATGTTAACTATCCTGGTGTTCTGTGTGCAGTGAGTGATTTGCAGACAGTGTGGTAACGGCCGGGTGAAATGCCGACAATCGTTTGTATTGCGTTGTACTTTGTAACGTTACAACGGACCGGTTCACCCCTCCTCCTTACGGTATTCGAGCCCCACTTTTCCCTAAGCTCGGTGGTTAGCTGCCAACTGCTTGCTGGTGCTTCTGACCGGTGTTGAAATGTCCTCCAAGTTGGACTTTCATTACTGTGTGTATTCCTGTGCTGAATTGTTGAAATGAAAACAGTAAGTGGAGCAGTCAGCAGGGTTCAGCCGGAGTTTGGGTTCTTATTTACGCAACTTGAACCCTAATCGATGTAAAACGCAACTCTGAACTTGTGGGCGGGTGAAGTTTGGGATTTGCTAACCGCTATTTCTTTTCATACAACAGAACACGTACATCTGAATATCAGCTACAAAGAAGCATTTACCCATGCACGGGCAGTACAACACGTAGCCATTCTCATCCCACTCCAGCTCTTCGGCAGAAGTCCGACACGTCTGGAGTAACATTAGAGATGATAAAAGTAAACATGTTACCATTAAAGCATGATATTCCTGCTTTCTAACCGCCATTGTGGTTCAATCCATCTCCCAGAATGCCCTAACTAACGACTGCTTCGTCTTCTTCTTTAGTTTTTTTTTTTTTAAGAGTTAAAACGTGAATCAAGGACGTTTACTTCCACCTACTGTACCGGAGGCGACTTTTTTGCATGACCCGCCCTACTCTGCCTCTGATTGGCTGTAAGCATCGAACCTCAATTTATTGCCTTCGGTGGTTAGGCGGGCTAGATTCAGGCATGAGAAATGACATTGGTTAGGGTTACAGCAAGAGCCAAAGAGTAAGCCAATCAGAGACGAGGAGGCGGGTCATGCCTCGATTATCCTGGGGAAAATATCGTGTAGTCTACCTGAGTTGGTAAACCTGAAAACTTAGCTTTAAGTCTTACGATTTTTTCTATGACACTGTGTTTGAGTTACTAAGTTAACAGTGATGAAATCTGGTCTGCTCTAAAGACAAAAAAGTATTCACATTCAGTATAAAGTGTAAGCCTACTTTGCAAACATTCAAGTAAAATTCTGAACTCTACAGTGGTAATGTGTAGTAAAGTAAAATGCAACCTCTGCCTGCTTTGTCAAAAAGCCATTAGAAAGGCACAACAGATAAGAAAAAAAACATATACAAACCTAACAGCATCATGTGACATAAAGCAGACACCATGCAAAAATGAGGATGTAAGTAAAATGTCTTTTTTTTAACCAACATAAGGTATTAATTTATTTTCACAACTGGACAGAGGAATCCTTTCCAGGCAATAGCGTTCCTGACAAAGGCATTTAATCAAAGCATTGAGAGCATTGTATATACATTAATACTCATTCAGTGGACTTGACAGCCTGAAGCCTAAGGAATGTGCCAATGCCACCCAAGCATTCGTTGAAAGGAAGAGCTGAACCTGATCCTCCAGGAGCAACACTCATCTGAAATTTTAAACTAATTCTCACTCGTATTTACACAAAATTAATAATAGCTGTGGTATATGTTGCAGACATGTTTAAACTTTAAATGAAAATTGTAGCTTTACAGGAAGTACAATATCATCTGCTTATTCTCTTGTGATTGTCCCTGCAGACTGACAAAGCGCGCACACTTAATTCAGATTGCAAAGTAAAAAAAGAATTGCGTTTGACTGTTCAGTTTTTCCTTGGATTCTCTGGTGGAAATGAGATGGAGGCGATCAGTGCAATGTCCAATGATAACGACTCAGGTGAAACATGGAACAGTGCTGCCAGAGCTGTGTCATTAGAGGTTCTTCATTAGATGTTCACATGTGCGCTCAACATGCCCAAACCAAAAATGGCAACATGTGGCCTGGGTGTGGTCTCAAACCTTTGTTACTTTTAGTTAAGTCTGTACGCTCTCTGCCAGCTAGCCTTGTTTGAATCAATCTACTGTTAACTGCTTAAATATGTCACATTTTAGAGATAGTTACTGCTGATAGGCTGAGTGACAAATTTGATGTGATCTGCAGAGAATTTCTTGTTTAATATTACTCCAAGGACAGCTAAATGTATGCAATTCAGTGTGGATTATAGATAATAATTTCATTACAAAATATATGCGACTGAAACACACACACACACACACACACACACAAAAATAAATAAATAAAAACAGTACCGAGTAAGCACATTTTATTTTTCTGTATTTAAGTCAAAACCTATGGTTTTTTTTCTTTTCTGCCAGTTCTTCACAATGAGCAGTCGGAGATGTTTTCTACTCTGGCATTTGCTTTGAAGGAGACTTAATCCCTTCACATCCTCCAGTTCAGCCAACCCAGTCTAACGTATTCTCTCTTTGTATTCAATCACTCTCGTTTTTCTTTTCTCTGATGCTCGACAGCTGGCTGTTCTTTCCCTCTTTTCCTGTGTTGTTCTCTGTGTCTGCTCCTCCCCCATCCCTTGAACACACACTGTTTTTCATTGTTAGCGATGACAGCAATGATAACAATGCAAAGAACCACAACTCACAGCCTTAGCATGAGAAAAAGACAGAGAGAGACCTCCTTCAGGTGAGCAAATGATATGGCTCATAACAACCAAATGAATTTCAAAACTCCACACAAAACTTTCCCGAATGAATCCCATGTTATTGGATATTTATAGCTTGTTTTGAGCCCGGGCTTGCACCAGCAATTATCCTATTGCTAAATAAATGCTGAAGTTGTTAATTCATGAAATGAGATTGTACAATTATTATTTTTTTTATGTATCTCTGACTCACTGTCCTGTGCTCTAACAATTTCATTTCCCTTTTTGAATCTATAAGTTCCGCAGACAAATGACACTTTCCTTTGAGAAGCTGCAGAGGAAGAAGATAGCATTTGCATTTCATAATATCATCTACAGATGCATATATGTCACTCAAGTTTCCCTCTTCCTCCCTCTCTGTCTTAACCTCTGCCTCTTGCTAACTTGCTGCTGATACGGAGTAACAGGGCCAACACTCTGCCTGTTTCCTTTCAGAGGAGGGGAATAAGGTAGTCAACCTCAAACAACCTGCCTCCTGTTGACCTTTTTCTGATGTTACTGACAATCTGGCTTTCAATTCAACTGAAAGCTGTGGGTTGCATGTGTGTTGTCATTTCCCACATCCAGCAAGCCGAGATGTATTTCAGTTACAGTTCAATCCAAATTAAATCCACCAGACAACAGTTCTTTTACCAAATAGCTTAAAAAAAGGGGGGCAGCAAAGAAATTTTCTCTGAAAGTGACGAGTACTCAATCTGACATGAAACAAATAAGTGATTTATTAACTTCTTAAAAAGTCTGACTCTTAAATGTATTTGAGATGTTTAGAAAACTGCTCAAAATTCTGTGAAAATGCCTGTTTTTATTTTCCTCTCAGCTTGGACTTAAGTTTGGCTATAAAGTTTTATGAAGATTTAGAGGTGTTAGGAATGCTAGCCAAAACTAACAAAACCTGTTTTAAGTTTTAATTTTCCTTCCAGCCCTAGGAGCCCTGTTTGGCAGCTAAATGCCTTGATGGTGCGGGAAATAAACTGTCTAACATAAAAGCAACAATAAAAAAACAAAACTGATTTGGGCTTTAATCATAAATTTCAATTTAGATGCATTTAGAAATCTGTCCCAAACCAGTAAAACGGTTGACAAACTTCTTATTTTGAGTTTTTGTCCGAGTTAGCATTGTGCTGTGAAAGCAGTGTCCCTTAGGGAAACGGACAAAAGTGTAACACTTTGCATTTAAGATATATCTTGATTTCTCTTTTCACAGAATGCATTTAAAAAAAAATCTTGAAGGTTTCCTCTCAGCAAGAATCCCCTTAGCTATCTTAGTGATAATACAGCCTAAATCAAACTTACAAATTAAAGATTAATAAAAAATAAAATAAAATTATAAAGTAAAAAAGTTTTTAAAAAATTTGGACCTAGTCTCTGAACACCTCATTTAGAAGTGTTCAGAAAAGAGATCAAACTAACCTAACCCTGCAGTTCTAACACCTGTGTTTGTTTTCCTTTTAGGTGGATTTCCTATTTGATAGAATTGTTTCTTGGTGATATCTAAGGAATAAATAGGTAACAAACTAGTTTAGGAGGTGAAGAATTATTTGGATTTAAAGGTGTTTAAAGGTGTACTTAAAACTAACAAAACTCTCTTCTCAACTTCTCCTTTGGCTGTGATAAGCCTTGATGTTGTAGATAAAAAGCTGAATTTAAAATTAAATTGAAAAAACAACAAATTAGATAGACAATTTCACAGAACTCATTTACTCATCCATGGGGTTGTTTGAATGTAGAAGTGTCAAAGAAAACTGCCCATTACAAAATCAGTTGAAATTGTGGAAATGTGTGTGTTCTCTCAGGATCTCCGTTGTCAGTGACATAGATTGAAGAGGCCTAAACTTACATTAAATTGACGAAAAATTCCAAATTCTAGTTCAATATTCTGTGCAGTGCTAACTAAGCACCATTGGTAAAAAGTCTGTTTGTACCTTCAGTTTTCATCTCAGCTAGGATCCCCCTTTGGCAACACTATGCTTTCATGACGTGGATGTGAAGTCGGACAGGACTTGCATGTTCCACCCATCCACCTTATCAACCTGCAGCAGGCTGCGGGTGCCGTCTGTCTGTGTCCTGATATCCCACCTCATCACAGAAAAGTGAGTCCCAACTCAGAAAGTCTTCCCCACCTTTCACTCTGAGCTCCAGAAGCTGACCAGTTACATCACAGGCAAGAGATATGATCAAGTTATATCTCAGTGCAACGAGTGTGTTCAGCATCAGCTGAGCAGGAATTTGCATGTTGTGTAATATTTGTGTTTTAAGCAATTATCACTTTTTTTAGAGGTGTATTTAAATAAAACCCCAAGTATGATGTTTGCCACGCTCTGCTATCGATACCGACGGTCAAATCAGACCCCAAGAAAGACAAAATTACAAAAAAATTATACAAACTATGGAAATAACCTTATCTGAGAATCTTGTCCAAATCCATGTCTTTTCAATCCACGAACCAAACAGAACAAATTTAGTCTCAAAGAATAGATATTAGAATAACACTTCTTCTATGACTATTACTGTGAAAGAAATGTTGCTCAAAGCAAAACTGAACAACAAAACTGTAGATCTTTTTGACAGGCTTTAGTGCCATATCTATCTGGTTCTTTGTACTCCCTATTCTTTCTAAGCTGTTGATCAACAGCTCTGCGAATGTAAACAGTCCATCTGTTTTAAACCAAGCTCATAAGAACAGACACATATAGCCATTTCCCATCAGGCCGGACCCTGAAAGTAAGGATTGCTGGTTACTCTGGTGGCAAAGAAACGACTCCAGATGTGAACAAATTGTCCCTCTTGCTAATTACTATTGTGTTCACTGATGCTTTGGATCTCTTTGATTCATGTAGATGGAGCTGAAATCGGTTGCCAGAATTTGATAAATGTAGATGTGTGTACTTGTATAGAATTTTGAGTTTAAGTGATCATAAAGCTGATGGTGTTAAAAGAGGAAGTAGAGAGAGGTAAATGTGGATGACACCAGAGGAGCACTTGGAGATCTAGCTCCTGTTATATAGCTGCCCTGAACAGACACAGATGTTTCTACTCAGTGCCTGATGAGGCTTTATTTAAGGAGGTTCGTCCCTTTCTTCTGTTGTGTCATCCTAGTTTTTTAAAGGCTGGCTTCCCCATTCCTTACAGTGCATCTAATCAGGACTGATTAGGTGTGTGGCAGCCAGAAACATGCAGAAGGGCTCTGCTCTGGAGGCTGTCCCTGCTGTTGTGCTTACTGGGCGGTTTCTGCACGTGAGAGGTTTCCTAGACAAGACAGATAGAGAGTAAGACAGAAATCAAAGCAAGTCAGTGCCATGGCATGATGTGGCGTTTCATAAGGTCACTACACGACTCTAAATAACAAACCACCATGCAACTGCAATCAACCTGACTGTGGTCACGCAACAACCACGCTGGGATCCAAATAAACAAACAATGGTAGAATGAAAGTAGTCCCCTCGCTCCATGCTGGGAAGCAGCTTCACCTCAGCCAACTTCAACCTTCTTTGTCTTTATCTTCTTTTATTGTGCAGTTTCTCTTTGTTTTACAGCATCCTCACATGAGTTTCAGGAGAAAAACAAAAACAAAAAAAAAAACTGCAGGAGATCTAGAGAGTGTGAAAAGAGGATTTCTTGGCAAAACTGAATGTATTCATTCTGAACACAACATCAAAACAGACAGACAAACTCCAGAACATGACATTTGTAAAACTCAGTGTAATGTTATACAGACAAACAGACCAAACAGACAACAGCACTTATGTAATCTGACTGCAGAGTCGATGCTGGTTTTATAATCAGCAATTTTATTTGTGTGCTGATATTATATTTTATGTTATGCAGTGATGTTACATCCTGTTCCACATTTTCAGTGAAGATAAAAGTGTATCAGGTGACCACTGTTTTCTTTCTTTTCACATTTTATTAATTTCTCATTTTTTCACAGGCTAAATAACCAACTGTCTTCGTTTATGTAAGATTCAGACAGTCTAAAATTGTGCTTATCTAACCTCAAAAGCTCTCAGACAGATAATATAGAGGGACAGAGTACTTATCAATAACTGTGTGTAATTGGATTTAAAAAATCATACCTTATCACAAACAATATACAATGAATTTATTACTTTTATTAAAGGTTTTTTCTTGTTGACCAGTCATGTAAATGTATGAAGTATCATATTTGGATGACATTTTTTAAATGTAAAAATATACATTTCTTTCAAACCTAAATCATCATTAAACATTAAGCTAAAATAATTTAAATTATTTTTTCCCATTTCAAAATTTCTGTCTAAACAATTATTTAACTGTCCTAGGAAAAGATGATTGACATATATTCCTAGAAATTACCTCCTTAAATTAACTTTAAATGCACAAAAATGCCATTCGTTGAATAAACAA